>OX411560.1:7511902-7832780 GCA_948146395.1 Fragum whitleyi
CCCGCATTTGCCATAGTCTGTTGCTACTAGTGATTGTGCCATTATTGATGTCAGATTATATTAGCATTTATTTTCTTGACATGGAGATTGCACATTTCACCTTTTGTATCCTTTGCTTATTTCAGCGACTCCTGATACCTTAAAGTACATGTAATTAATCGTCTAGAATTTAGTCATCACTTCAAAAATTGATTAATTGTATAGTATATGTTGTTATTATCATGGCTATATAGGTAAACTGCAGACTTCGCAAAGGTGATTTTTCATTGATTGGTTGTAGATGGCTGATCAGGGTCATACTACCTTAAAACTATTGACTGCGTTATTACTGCCCCATACTTGTTTTAAGTGCATAGATTTGACTGAAAAATTTTGCTCAATTTTGAATTATTCAGATTTGAATTTATACATTTAGAATATTTGCTAAGTATTGTTCTCAATTTTATGACAATGACAGACTGACAGATCCTTTACTCTTTGCATGATCTAACAAATCAATCTTTCCTTTTTGCATTCACTCACTAACATTTCATAAACACCACTTTGTATGATTGAGTGCGAGAGAAAGTTATTTTCAGGTCATCATTTCAGAACGCAGAAGTTTTAGGTTTTCGCCAGTTTAGAGTACAAAACTAAAGTATTTTAACTTTTGAGACCCGTAAATAAACTGCTCAATTTACCATTGTGCCAGCGTTACTGAAGAGTGAATTTGCTTTATTAGGTGTCAAGCCCTGTCTATACGAGCGTTATACCCAGGTCATACTGCACAGCTCGGCATTATGTTGTTGAATTAACAGCAATAGCGTGGCTGTCAAGCGTTGTTCAATTTTTTGCATCGCAGTCAAGGAGATGAAAGCCTTTACCGTGTTGTAGTTAGTGTATGTCCGTCAATAGACTATATTAATGACCTATGTTGTTGGTACCCTGTAAATTTGGTGATTTTTTTGCCCAAATTTCTTTAAAGCATTTCAGGTAGTGATTTAAACTAACTTACAGTATAGACTCGTACCATAGCGAAACAATTTGAACCAGTATGTTTATATGTCACTGATGATTGAGTACCATCTTCACGAGTCAAGGGGTATCGAATCGATAAGATCTTCTCGAATACCCCTTGACTGAATGAATAGTTATTTTCTGTACGATTTATTTTAAGCCGGCCAATCAAAAGGTCAAACGCGATTTCTGTGACTGCCAATCAGAGAGCTTCTTACAAACGACATCGGTACCTTTTAATCCCTATGGCAACCTGTTGTATTCCGACGACTGTGTAGATAACCCTTCATTCTTGGATAAAGAAAATGCGTCGCATCGAAGACGCTCACTTTTTAGTACGTTTTTCTTCGCTGACAGATAGATTTATAAAATCAACAAAATATAAAGCAGTTCCTTTTTATCAGAATGAGAGGAATAGTAAGCCGAAAGTTTCCTCATTGTCCACTATGAATTTTTCCGAAGCTCTCTCTCCCCCCCTTAAATTACATAAAAAAAATGTGAGTTATGAATTTAGACATTATCTTTCACACCTTTTGTATTTTTGCCGACTAACAAAAATAACATGAAATGATTTTGAGAAAATCTATCCCCATATTGTTCCATAGAAGAACATTTTGGATAGCGGCCTTCTCTCCCCCCCCCCCCCCCCCCCCCCCAAATGTATGAAATAAAAAAAAAATTAAAATTAATGGCCATTTTTTTTCGTTTTTTTGTAATTAAAAACAAATATATTTCTATACTACATAGAACATAGTCAACGGGCGGCAAAACTACTTAATCATAACTTGAATAAGCTGTAGCCACGAGATTTTGGACTACCCCACATTAAAACACGTATATATCATATATATTAGAGACAAAAATCAAATTATCCCCTTTTAATTACAAATACATGTGTAATTCGATTTTGATTGGACATTGTGCGTGATTGCTTTGTTTGAAACGTCGTGAATATGTTGTTTCATAGCAAATCTAAGTTTTAAATTTATCGTAACATTGTGACTACCTGCAATATGGGTACTTTTCAAATTAAAATTAATTCAAATAAATAAACAAATAAATAAATAATGAAGACAAATTATAACAATTAACAAATGAATTGATTAATTCTTCGGCTCCCACAATATTCTCACACGAGATTCATTTTACACAGATAGAGGATTTTACTAAAATTGTTCTATTATTTTCTTTCTTTATTTATTTATTTTCATATTTTATTCTCTTTATTTCTCCTGTCATTTAATGTGTTTAAAGAAAAGTCTGCTGGAAAAGAAGGAGAAAAACTCCCGAATAAAATAATTCATATGAAAATTCAAGTAAATTATCATTTCTAAATTATTTCTATTTATAAGACGGCTTAATTATTGAATTTATTCCAAATTTTAAATTTCGCGTACTTCAATATAGATGCATTCTACTATGGGTTGTTCCCATTTCGTCTAATCCCATTTGGTCTAAAAGTCAAATTCCCATTTGGTCTAAAAGCCATATTTTGATAAATTCCCATTTGGTCTAAGAGTTGATTTTCTCTTTTGTCTGAATAATTATGCTTTATATAATGTTAATTTATACATTTTCTGATTTTATCACGAAAATAAGAGTTTAATGATAGGTTTTAATTCATATTAGAAATGATTTGAAAAATGCTTTTAACTAATTTTCTGATATAAAATTATAAGAACAAACTAAAATATACATAAACTTTTAGTCTTAAAAAAGGAAATAAGTCAGAAATATCAATCGATTTTTTTAATTTTTCAAAAAAATAACTTTTTGTGTGGGGGGTGGAGGGGGGGGGGGTCTGTATATAACACCTATATGACATTAACACCTATATGACACTCATAACATGTCAAAAACCATTTTGCAGACGAAATGGGAAATTGATACAATAAGGTGTCAAAAAGTTTAGACCAAATGGGAATTTTTGATCTAAACCAATATTTTCATAGTGTAGACGAAATGGGATTAGACGAAGTGGGAATAAACCTCTACTATATTGGAGTGCCATCGATAAGGTCTAAAACATTGAAAACTTAAACAGGTATTGATTGATTAAATAACTTGAAAATTCAAATAAACATTGAACAATCGTAATACACTGTCATCGAGGGTAGAAAAAAAGAATTTGAGATCCTTTCAATGTACCATCAAATTATTAAAAAGATATGTTGTCATTTGAACAGATATAGGAATTTCGATCAGTTTTTGTGATTGTGTATTTCAGTCTTGCTAAGTGTCACAATTACCTAAAACTGAAAGGGTTAAGCGCAATTCTAAGAGTTAATTTCACATCTGGAAAGTAGCCGCGGGGTATATTGATCTAACATACCTCCCGTTGTCGGACCTTTTTGTAAGAAGGTTACTGATTGGTCCGCCTCGTTTTCCGTTCTGTGACGTCACGCGTACAGAAATTACCCATTCAATCAGCCAAGGGTAAGATAAGTAAAACGTTCGTAACCCTTGGCTCGACAAGATGATTGAGTACAGGTAAATAGTTATCGAGTGTATTGGTGACCCAAGTGTATTGACCCTTATCTTATATGTGTTTATTTCAGGATAATGGGTTTGCTTTTGTGTTGAGTGTTTGTACTTTTCACGAACTTGTGCATTTTTTTGAATACGAATACTTTGTGAAAGTGACACTTAACAAACCCGAACCCTGCTAAACCTTTATCCTGTGCCTACCATATAGAAAGGAACAAACCCCCGTATACCTTTGGCCCTTTACCATATCATCCTTATACTTGATAGACGTTATCCATGGTAACCGTTCACCTTGGCAACCCTTACCCTTACCAACCCCGTTACCATTGTTAACCCATTTATCCGACCTGTAAATTTTGCCCATCTAGTCCCTTTTGTAAATTTTCCTTGCATTGTTTTTACAATGGCTACTGGAGAGGACAAAGACAGTATACCTGATGAGATCAAATCCCCTTTAAGTGAGAAGGAGATGTTAGCAATTTTACAGAAGAAGTACAAGATCGAGCCACTGACTTCAACCCCTACGCGGAGGTCTCTTGCTGATATCTTGGCTTCGACATCACATACTTATGGCCAGACACACCATGTCTCTTCAGCAACTGTACCAAAGATGCCCTCTTTTTCTGGAGACGAGCCACCACAGAAGGGTGACGTGACTTACAAAGAATTGCGATTTGAGGTCGGCTGTTTGGTCAGTGATGACGATGTTTCAGCTAGCCAGCTGGTTCAGGCCATTCGTCGATCCCTTCGAGGTACTGCCCGCAAGATGCTTATTCCACTTGGAGAGAAAGCTACCACAAATGAGATTTTGAACAAATTGGATGTCATGTTTGGTGATGTTTCTTCCAAAGGGATGGTCATGCAGGAATTCTTTAACTCATCCCACAAACCATCGGAGAGAGTTACAGCCTTTGGATGCCGTCTGGAATCCATTCTTCAGACTGCGATTGACAACGGTCATATCCAACGAACTGCAAAGAATGACCTGCTGCGCCACAAGTTCTGGACAGGCCTCAGCTCCGAGAGACTCAAGATCTAAACAAGACACAAATATGATTGCTTGACTGACTTCGATTTCCTACTTAGAGAGATTCGTCAGGTTGAGAAAGAGATTTCTATTACCCCTTCTTCTGGTAAGAGGTCCCAACACCACCTTGTTCAACATGATACCTTGGAAGAAAAACTTCAGGCCTTGGAGAAGAAGATTGACAATAAAGTCCAGAGTCAGTTACAGGCCATGGAAACACGACTGAATCAGGGACTTGATGATAAGCTCTCGAAGATCATGACTAAGTTAGACACAATGAGTTCATCAAACCCCCAGTCATCTTCTGTTAATCCGAACCATAGCCAAAACAAGCCTCCATGGAAGCCAAGGTGGAACAAGAAAGGAAACCAGAAAGCAGGCCAAGGCAACCAGTCGAATACACATGACAAGAAGTCATCGTCAAACTAGTGACCTCCCCTGATGCTGTTCAATCTGGGGATGGTGTTACCTTTCAAGGCCAGAGTATTGCTGATAGACTAATTGGACCCTGTAATACAACAAATATTGTTGTCCATGGTATCTCTACCCAAGCCCTTATTGATACTGGTTCCATGGTTACTACTATTTCAGAGCCCTTTTTCAGGAGCATTCCTGATAGACCACATTTGCACAGCATTGATAATTTAGGACTTAATGTTTCTATTGCAGATGTTTCTTCGTTATCTTTGAGAGGATACATCGAGACATCAATCCAGCTTAGTTCCTTTCCAGGTTTTGACTTAAATGTCCCTATACTTGTGGTACCTGGTACTGAGTTTGGTGACAATTGTCCTGTAATCATTGGTACCAATGAAATACGCCGATGTAAGGATTTTGTGCATTGTAAAACCCCCGATGTAGTTCCTGATGCTTGGTCAAATGCTTTTACATCTCTGAGTTGTAACCCCTATATTGTTCATTCTACCAATAGGCGTACCATTACCGTTGGTCCTTATGAATCTTTGAAGTTACATGGAATTACCAGAGGATTAAGCTATCTGAAACCCACGGGAGTGACAGAGAATTTGGACAGAGATTCTTCTTTTGTAGTTAAACCTCAAGTGGTTAGACTATCTGAACATAGCACAGCAAAGATGCCTGTACATATTTGTAACATGACTGCCAAAACTTTGTACATAAAGCCCAAAACCCCTATTTGCTGTTTTAATGAGGTTAATGATGTTAATGTAATTGATAACGTCGCTTCCATGTCACATTCGGCTGATTGTGACAATAACCTTTCAGTTTCCAGTGATGTTACTGAGAAACTTGGTTTCACTATAGATAGTGATAACCTTTCACCAGATCAGCTATTGCAGATGAAGACTGTTATTAGCATTTGGGAACACGTTTTTTCCACCGGTCTTACTGATTTTGGTTGTACAAACACAAGATTGTCCTTGACGATGATACACCTTTCAAATAACCCTACCGAAAGATTCCCCCAGCCATGTCCGAGGAGGTCAAGCAGCATCTTAAGGAAATGTTGGATTGTGGTGCCATCAGAGAGTCCGATAGTCCATATTCTTCAAAAATTGTTTTGGTCAGAAAGAAGGATGGGTCCTTGAGGTTTTGCATTGACCATCGTTAGCTTAATAGCCGGACCTGTAAGGACTCATACATGTTGCCACGATTTGATGATACCGTAGACGTCTTTGCTGGAGCAAAGTATTTTTCAAAGTTAGACCTTCGATCATCATACTGGCAGGTAGAGGTTGAGGAGGAGGACAAGGCCAAGACCGCCTTTTCGGTCGGTAACCTCGGTTTCTACGAGTGTAACCGCATGAGCTTTGGACTTTGCAATGCCGCTGCGACCTTCCAAAGGCTCATGGAGAAGTATATGGGCGATTTACTATTGAAGGAATGCCTCATCTTCATTGATGACAAATTGATTTTCTCCCGCACATTTGAGGAACATATAGAGCGACTAGAATCTGTTTTCAGCCGCCTTGCAGCACACAATCTTAGGCTGAAACCTTCAAGGTGTGAATTTTGTAAGTCCTCTGTAACTTACCTTGGACATGTCATTACTGAAGATGGCATTGCAGCTGATCCATCAAAGACCGAATCCATCAAGAATAGTCAACTCCAACGAATATTCAAGAGCTCCGATCTTTCCTTGGCTTTGCTGGATATTATCGCCGTTTTGTCCGAGATTTTTCGAAGATCGCCAAGCCCCTGAATAGTCTCCTTGAAGGTCATGCCTTGAACAAGTCTGCAACTAAAGGTAGTAAGCGAAAGAAGGCCAAGAAACCATCATCTTGGATATGGGATTCTGATCAGGAGAATACTTTCCAGGTCCTCATATTGAAACTTTCGGAGCCTCCAATCCTTGCTATAGCAGACTAGACCCTACCCTTTAAACTACACACGGACGCTAGCAGCCTAGGCCTTGGTGCTGTTCTGTACCAGCAGCAGGATGGAAAAGACAGAGTGATCGCCTATGCTAGTCGTGGTCTACGCCAAGCCGAACGTAACTACCCAGCTCACAAGTTGGAGTTTCTTGCGCTAAAGTGGGCAGTCACGGATAATTTTTACGACTATCTATATGGGACCACTTTTGATGTCATCACGGACAACAATCCTTTGCTGTATGTCATGACTACTGCCAAGCTTGACGCAACTGGTCATCGCTGGGTTGCAGCCCTTTCTAATTACAATTTCAGCATTTCTTGTAGGCCTGGATCTCAGAATGCCGATGCTGACGCCCTTTTACGGATGCCAAAGTTGTTTGGAGATGTTGTGAAAGCTGTTTGTAATGCCGCCCTCGTTGATGGAAGTTTAGCAGGATCGCTGTCTGGAGACACATCATTTCATTCTGCAGGTGATGATGTTGTGCCACCAACGCATCTTCGACAGATCAACTGGATAGTTGAGCAGATGGCAGATGAGGGCATTGCACACATTTCCAGACACATGGATCGCGGTTTCCGTCCCACGGAGGAGGAAGTCAAGGCAGCTCCGGCAGCAGCAAAGCCTTATCTAAGGGAATATAACCGTCGTTTAAAAGACAGAGGTGTTCTCTATAGAACCGCGACCATTGATGGACATGGAGTACAGCAGCTTGTGCTACCACCGGCATTCAGAGATGTGGCATTCCAAGGACTCCATATTGACTCTGGACATCCTGGGAAGGACAAGACTCTTTGGCTTGCCAAACAGAGATTTTACTGGCCAGGACTAGAGAAAGATGATGTAACAGGGTAGAGTCCTGCGGCCGTTGTATCCCTAGAAGGACGCCAGTTAAAGTCGCAGCAGATCTGAAGCCGATCAACACCACCAAACCAATGCAACTTGTTTGCATGGATTTTCTGAGTCTAGAGATGTCAAAAGGGGGTTACGAGGACATTCTTGTCATTACGGACCACTTTACACGCTTTGCCAAAGCCATTCCAACTAGGAATCAGACAGCGCAGACAATAACCAAGACCACTTCATTGTCAATTTCTCGTTTCCCGATCAGCTACACAGTGACCAATGCCGAAACTTCGAGAGTAAAGTCATCAAGGAGCTCTGCAAGATAGCCGGTGTTCACAAGACTCGAACCACACCTTACCATCCAATGGGTAATGGAAGCGCCGAGCGTTTCAACAGAAAATTGCTCCGAATGCTTGGAACCTTCGAAGAATCCCAGAATTCAGACTGGAAATCCCACGTTGGACCCTTAGTGCATGCGTATAACTGCACGAAGAATGATGCTACTGGATATGCCCCTCATTACCTCCTTTTCGGATGGCATCCTCGCCTTTCTGTTGACGCCTTTTTGGGTATTCATCCCGATGAAGACGACGCTGGAAGTCCTACAGACTACATTGGAAAACTGAAGGAGAGGATGTGCAAATCATATAAGTTAGTTTCGGAAACCGTTAGGAAGACTTCTGCGGACAACAAGAGGCTCTACGACCAGAAAGTCCGAGAAAATCATCTTGTTGAGGGTGATACCGTGCTGGTGCGGAAAGCTCACCATACTGGGAAATCGAAGCTTGCTGACACCTTGGATGCCAATCCCTATGTGATTATCGAAATTCCTAATGTAGATGTTCCAGTCTACAGGATCAGACCTGTCACCGAAAGGGGACCAGTCCGGACTTTGCATAGGAACATGCTTCTTCCCCTAAACAGCATTCCCACAGTAGAGGATACTAGATTGACTGAGCATAAAGCAGGGCCATCTCGCGAGAAAAGAGACACCAGACTGTCCACGGCATTGCAACCTGCTAGCGAGTCTGACTCCGACTCAGATACCAGCCAACCCTATATCATTCCTCAACGGCGCAGACAGATTCCCCGAAATCCGAGTGACATCCCGAATTGGCGAAGGCAGACAACTGTTGCAAGCTCTCCATCTTTGGCAGATAGCCCATCGTCTAGTTACCCCCCTTTAAATGAAGGAATTCCGGTACCTATAGATGATTAGTCTGCACAGCCAGCGACAATTAGTGAGCCACAGCAACCGCGTCGTTCGAGCCGGATTTCAAGACCACCTGATCGATATGGGGAATGGATTTAAGTGATTTCGTGACTCAGTGCAATGTTTGTGCCAGTGAAATTTTGTGAAAAGTTTTATAGTGTTCAGTGAAATTATTTGTGCCCAACAACTGTGCCAGTGAAATTATGTGAAAAGTTACAGTGTAGAGTGATCAGTGATATTTTCTGTGTCCATTAACTAATATTATTTAAAATTATTTTGTTATTGCAGGACATTGAGAATTTATATGGTGGCCCAGCTGTACCACTGCTTTTGAGCATCACTGATTAATTCTAGCTTACTGATTAATCATTAATTTCCTTTACAGCCTGTTGTGTTTACATTTTCCATTTGACTAACTATTCAGCTTACTTATTAATAATTGATTTTCTTTACAGTATGCAGTACATAGTTATTTGACAATTTGCAAACTTTTTGTTCTTTACAGAAATACCTTACTAGCTTCTACTAGCAACCATACTTCTGACTTATTACTGTTAATCACTTTTTAGATTAGTTATAGCTTTTATGCCTGGAAATGTCAGGGGCCATTTTTTCAAAGCGGGGGAGTATGTAGAAGGGTTAAGTTTTTAGTATTTGTGATTACATTTCATCTCATGTATAAAGTCATACTATCATGTAGATTTCATGTGTGAGTAAGAATAAGATGAATGAGAAAGTCATGAGCTTGGGTTCTGTTCACATAACTCCGCCCCTGCATGCTTTTCCTAACAAGTTTCCCGCCTAATCTTCTGTGCAGCCCTCACTCTGCTCTAGACCTTGCGAAAGGACAGACCGTAGATTAAAACTATTTTGGGTTCTTTATTTTACCCATTAGAATGTTATAGCTGCAATTACATCGTATTCTGGTGGGTTAAATTCTATTATCTGCACGTTGCATATTTTATTGTATAGATTTTCCCTTTTCTAAGGATGTTTTAATATTTCTATTTGCAGGCTAATTTGTACATAGTGCAGTAAAACATCAAACCCTGATAAAATCTTTATTATTTTCACCGGGTTACATAAAATTTCTCAGACAAATGAATAGTGATTCTGTTATGCAGTTAGCCAAAGAAACACTAAAGCAAGATAATTTATGAGTTCAGTACGATTACACGGACAAAGTCAGAAGACATCGAAAATATTAGAAGAAAGAATGATTAAAGAAAGAGACCTGGGAAATTATTCAAGTGTTCGTCACGAAAGATTAATCACAAATCAGGTTATTTACAAATACAACGAAGCCATGCAGGGTATTGTGTGCATTGGAGAAAGACGTGATAGTAAACAATCAGATAGAGTGGAGTATTTTCAATCAATGACCCGAAATGAAGCACGTGAATATGATGGTGAAATCAACCAATCAACGTCGAACGCGGGAAACACCAACCAACAAGACTACGACATCGAAAACGACGACCCATTATGATTATGAACGGCCAAATTACATAAATCATTTGAAAAAACAGTGGAGGAATAAATATTTTTGTAAAAAGCGATTTACCCTTCCTTCACTTGATCGACAGGATATGTAATGAAATGACGGATTGTGTAGTACTGTATTGTATATTTTCTCAACTGATTCAAATCAAATGATCAAATGATATTATTATGTATTTCTTTTACGTGTCACCAGAAGGTTCGTCTATTTACTAAAACACTGTGGAAAAGGAAGGAATTTTGAAAATGCAAAATGATATTGAAAATATTCGAATAACATATCCTGCAGCAAATTTATTCCTAGCAGGCGATGCGAATGCCAGAACAAAGAATTTTCTTGATTTTTTGCCTGATGATAATTTCGAGTTTATTTTTGGCAATGTAGACTATGAAACAAGTTTATTTAATATTCCTCGCAACAATAAAGATGATACTGTATTCAATAAGTTCGGCAAATCTTTAGTAAATCTATGTTGTTTATATGATGTTCATTTTTTGAATGGTAGATTTACCAATGATATAATGAAAGAATTTACTAGTCATGCTAATAACTGAGTTAGTGTTGTTGACTACATGATAGCCAGCTCAGAGTTATTTCCCTTTATTGACCATTTTCTAGTCTTAGATAAAGACAATTCAGACCATTTTCCAATAACATGTCAATATAATTTTCAATTAATTTCTAACAATCAACACTAGTATATACCATTTTCATCAGAAAATACTACACCTAAGCGAGAAATTATCAAATATAAGTGGTAAGAAGACAATAAAGAACATTTTTATCGAGTTTATGGCACTTAATGGACGTCTAGAATGATCAATTACAACTAGATGTTATAACAGACGTAATTATTGCTATTTCAAGGTTAAATAATATTTTTTTACGATGCTGGCCACCGTATGCTAGTGAAAACAACCAAGATTATTTCTCAACCGAAATGGTGAACACAACATTGTACAGTCCTTAAGAAGGCAAAGTATTTCGCTCTACGAAAATTTAGACATTCGAACTCAAATTTAGATCTGCATGATTATAAATCAAAACGTAATTTATTTACAGGTTGCTGCCGTGAAAAGCAATTGAGTTATCAACGGGAGCAAAGAGATAAACTTGTAAACGCACGATGTAATCCGAACATATTCTGGTCTATATTGAAAAAATCAAAGACTAGTACCTTAAATAAGAACCTCATTTTAGATCATCAGTGGTATGAATAACTTCTATTTGACGATTATGCCGAAGTTTTAGATACCGTCATACCCGAATTACATTAAGAATACGACTTAGACTTAGACTTAGACTCGCCGATTTCATTGCAAGAGATTCGAAGTGCAGTGTGCAAACTTTCAAACGGTAAAGGCCCAGGACTCGATGGTATACCGGCCGAATTTTATAAATATTTGATGGAAATATGCTTACCGATATTACATGAAATTTTTAATAAAGTATTTACTAATGGAATTATACCAGAAAGTTGGTGTAAAAGTGTAATCACGCCAATTTATAAAAGCGGATCGAGAAATATACAAAACTAGAGCTTGTCACTGAATGTGACTTAATACCCACGAAAGTGCTTTCAGAGAATGAGATACTTTGACAGAAGAAGCAAAAAATGCTTCAAATATAAAGATAACTCTTGGATTTGAGACCTCTAAATTGCGTCTTGCAAAACTGACACATATGATAAATGTTTTCAAGCTATTGAAGGAAAACTGAAGGAGGAGTTTGGGAAACAAAATTACAAGTATATGTGTTCAAAAAGAAAAATTGTCTTAAGTTCAAGGGGAGATAATTCATAAACCTGTGGGAGTTTACACTTGAAATTTGTGTCTTGCAAAACTTCAACATGCGATAAATGTCTGTATACTGTTTCATTACTATTGAATGGAAATTGCAGTAGGAGTTTGCGACACAAAATTATAAGTACATGGTAACAAATAGGAAAAAATGTCAAAGTTCAAGGGGAGATAACACATGAACCTTGGGGAGTTGACACTTGAAATTTGTGTCTTGCAAAACTTAAACATGTGATTATTGTTTGTATAATATTTCATAACTATTGAATGAAAATTGAAGGAGGAGTTTGCGTCACAAAATTATAAGTACATTGTAACAAATAGAAAAAAATGTCTTAAGATCAAGGGGACATTATTCATGAACCTGGTGGAGTTGACACTTGAAATTTGCCTCTTGCAAAACTTCAACTTGTGATCAATATTTGCATAATGTTTCATTACAATTGAATGAAAATTGAAGGAGGATTTTGCGACACAAAATGATAAGTACATGGTAACAAATAGAAAAAAAAATGTCCAAGTTCAAGGGGAAATAATTCATAAACCAGAGAGAATTGAGACTTGCAATTTGCGTCTTGCAAAACTGCAACTTGTGGTGAATGTTTGTATAATATTTCATAACTATTGAATGAAAATTGAAGGAGGAGTTTGCGACACAAAATTATAAGTAAATGGTAACAAATAGAAAACAATGTCTTAAATACAAGGGGAGATAATTAGTGAACCTGGGAGAGTTGACACTTGAAATTTGCGTCTTGCAAAACTTCATTATGTGATGTATGTTTGTATAATATTTCATAACTATTGAATGAAAATTGAAGTAGGAGTTTGCGACACAAAATGATAAGTATATGGTAACAAATAGGAAAAAAATGTCTAAGTTCAAGGGGAGCTTATTCATGAACATGGGGAAGTTGGGACCTGAAAATTGCGTCTTGCAAAACTTCAACATGTGATGAATGTGTCTATAAAGTTTCAAGGCTTTTGAACGAAAACTGAAGGAGGAGTTCGCGACACAAAATTACTACTATTTGTGTCTACAGACGGACGGACAGACAGACAGGCTGATTCCAGTATACCCCCGAAAACATTCGTTTCGCGGGGGTATAATAACTACCTTGGTTTTTCGGTTAGTAACTCCTTGTATAAGATATTTTCTATAGTTATAAACACTCGTCTATATAATTGAGCGGAGCGAAATAATAAGATCGACGAATCGCAAGCAGGATTTCGACAAAGGTTACTCTGCTATAGACAATATATTATATTTAAATGCTATAGCACAAAAATATTTATCCAAATGTCGCGGGGGGGATTTTATTGTTTATACGTCGACTTCAAAAAAGCACTCGATTAGATTAATCATAAAAGCTTATTCGAAGTTCTGGAAAAAGGGGGAGTCAAGGAAATCTTTTACGTGTTTTGAAAGGGTTGTACACCAATATGTATTATTGCGTTAAACTGTTGCCAAATACAGAAAGAAATAGTCCTGCCAGTTTTATTACGGACTTATTCCCCTGTAACGTGGGTACAAAACAAGGGGATACAACGAGTTCAACAATTTCTATAATTTTCATTAACGAGTTGTCTACCTTGTTGCGACAGTCTTGTGGATCTGGTATTTTTATTTCAAATGATATTCCCGATATTTTATGTATAATGTTTGCTGACGACATTGCTCTGTATTCAAGCCAGAAAATCTATTTTATTGATACAATTTGAAAATATGTTTGGATACTTCCCAATTGAAGAATATTTTAAATTATTTGACTCGGTTGTACAACACATTATGCTATTCGTCACAAATTTGGGGTTATTGTTATGTAGAAGCTTTAGAAAAGGTACACAACGACTTTTGTAAAAAATACTTAGGTCTTACCAGATCAACAAATAATGTAATTGCACTTTGACAATGTGGACGGTTACCACTATGTATAACGTACATGACTAATCTCATTAGATACTGGTGTAAGCTTTTAATTATGCAAAATTACAGATACCCTTAGCAATGTTATTTAATGCTTAAACGTCACGATGATTCCGGAAGGGAAAACTGGGCAACTAAGGTCAAAGCAATTCTATTTTCAAATGGGTTAGGAATCTTGTTGATAAATCAAGAAGTAGGAAATAATTTATATTTTATTAAGACATTTAAGCAACGACTTATTGATTGTTACACTCAAAACTGGCATCACGAAATCGATTCATCAAGAAGATGCCGTCATTAATAAACACTTTAGATCACTTCTCAATGTTGAGAGATATTTAAGATTTGACATACCTTTTAAATTTAAGAAAGATTTTTCTAAATTCCGGTGCTTTATTCATTAATTGAGAATTGAAACAGGTAGACATGACAAAATCCCAGTAGATCAACGTTTTTGTATTTTTGTTTAAATCTTTTTATGGAGAAATGTTAATTGATTGTGAATACAACGCTTTTTTTCACTGTAAAAGATTAGAAGATGTTCGAAAAACATATTTCTTCAATTGGTAAAGAAATGGAACATGTTTACATGATTTCTTTAATCTAATTAGCTGTACAGATTATTACACCATCAGAAAATTATGTATCTACACATACCATGTACTTTATAATGACGTCATAACTGTATAAAGGGACTAATATTTGTAATTTGTTATGCTGTATGTATTTTAGGCCGGAGGCCTATATTATAAATAAAATAGTTGTAGTAGTTGTAGTTGTAGTTGCTCATTCATAATTGCACCAATTCAATTAATCTGACCAATTTCAGGTTGATCAGGCAAAAAATGACGCCACTAGAGCCCAGACAAGGTTTTCCTAAAATTTGACGCCATGACCGAGTTTTTAACCCTAGTTGAACCAATTTCGAACTCGTTCGAGATTTCATCAAGGCAATCATTCTGACCAAATTTCAGGTTGATCGGGCAAAAACAATAACCTCTTGAGTGCATACAAAGTTTTTCTATGCTTTGACCCAATGACCTAGTTTTTTACCCTAGTTGACCAAATTTTCTACTTGTCCAGGATTTTATCAAGACAATAATTCTGACCAATTTTCAGGTAAATAAGGCAAAAAATGTGGCCTCTAGAGTGCATACAAGGTTTTTCTAAGATTTGACCCCATGACCTAGTTTTTGACCCCAGGTGACCCAATGCCGAACTTGTCCGAGATTATATGCAACAAGAATAACCTGAAATGGAGATCGAAATATCTCAATGGAGAATTAGAAAAAAATGTTTCACAACAAAAGCTACACATACTTGTATTGTACGGGGGAATTACTTCTTCTTGGTATTGACTTTGACTAGTAAAAGTATAAAAAATATTGGTATTACTTTCATTGCTTCTTATATGTAGAGATTTTGAGTCAAATCCTGGACCAGATAATAGAGGCCGTAAAAGAAATTTGAACTAATATCCAATTCAGGGCAATATTCACCAGGGCAATTAAATGTTCAGCACTTATTCAATGGGTAGGCAACGTGTGCCATGTGGATTAACATTTTTGTTTAAATTTTTTACACATCCACTAAGCGAGTTTGCTTGGTAAAAATCCGATTTGGATCATATTTTGATTGCTGGGGATAATCTATACAATTTCATAAAACAGGGTTTCAATAATTCATATGAAGTTTGGGAATTGCCATCATATATCTTTTGGTTAAACGAATGTTTTTCATTTATGATATTGAAAACTTAAACGGGGGGGGGGTTGAATAGCGATTATGAAGGAAGTTAACAACTTGTTAAGCTTGTTAGGCCAAGTGAGGTCAAAACTTGTAGATACACTTAAAGCTAGGTTTAAATGATTTTTTTTATATAAACCACGAAGAGATCGAATTATGTTCCAGTACGGCATTTATGAGTTTAAGGGGTGGGATCTAAGCAGCAAACTCAGGTTAACGATTAGAGCAAATACGACCATCGTGTTCGGATTTAAAATGTTATACTTGTAGCTTCTTTCAATTGTAGAAAGCAAACTATTTCAATACGACGCAATTCGATACACCATTTCCAAACTGCAACAATGTTTTGATAAATTTCAATAACAACTTTGATAAAAAATGAAGTCGCAGACTAAAAGGGATATCACAAAATCTGTATTGAATTCTTTTTTTCCATTTGTGCCGGACACAATGTACAAGCAAATACATTATTTCAATACGATTTAAAAACATTTACTTTTCCTCATATAATGGCAAAGATGAAATAAAGGCAATAGCTGTGGCTCGAACTGACGATTATACGATTGATAGCTAAATACATTATAGATTCAGCTAGATTTGCAACAAACGTCTACAGCCCAGCCAAATCAGGGCAGCAAGGAGGATTTCTTCCGCCCCTATGCCAGCTCATGGCGTTTAGAAAAAGGGCAAATATTTTTATGGATACATCTAAAAGACAAAAAAGGATTTACATGTCACAGTATTTGGTATTTCCTTTGAAGAAAAAAAGATACATTAGACTTACCGACAGCTGCCATGCCCCCACGTGGTAAGTCTGAGGATTCAATAGCCTGTCCTCTCCAGTATGCTGCCAGTATTGTCTCTTCGGCGGTAAAACAACCATCAGCGTAGGCACAACCTAGTTCTCCTACAGAATGACCTATGATACCCTGAGGTGTTATTCCAATCTCAGTCAATATATTAACAAGTGCTATCTGAAACAAGACAGCAATCAGCCTTAATTAGCTTATGAGCATTGTTAACTACTGTTATAATATGCAAAACCCTTATTAGGGATAACACTGTAATAAATTATGTAAGAAGTTACATGATCACTGTTTATGACCCCAGAAGACAAATTTGAAATAGACTAAGATATTATGGTTCTAAACATTCACATCAAGTTACACGAAATTTACACAGCAAATGTAAGAAAATGTTTCCTTAGATTAAACCTCATGTTCTGTTTTAGATTCCCATAAAATAGCTTCAAGGCTTTGAGGCTTTGTAAAGGCTTTTTTCTAACATTTGCTCCCGTAACATAGTATTTGACCTCACTTAACTTAATTTTCAATTAGTGCAAGATAAAATGCATTTTCTTTACCAAAGATCTAAGTTCAAGATCAATATTATTTTAAAGTCCATAGTCATATATATATCAGTCTGATTTAGAAATAAGAAAGATGTAAAGGTATAATGGCGATAGGTATAAGCACTCAGAAAATATAAGCAAGGTTAAATTTTGTGTCAAAGTTTTTATAAGAACATTAGTACATAAAAGGTCAAGGTCAAATTATCAAAGACCTTGATAACCAGTGATTACCAGTGAAAGCCTGTCACCCACCTAGTGAGTGTGAATTTGAAGTTATAATGTCGTTGGGTAAAATCATTCATAAAATATAAGCAAGGTTAAAGTTTTTTGGTTAAAGTTTTTGGTTAAACTCCATAAAAGGTAAAGGTCAAGGTCAAAATGTCAACGACCTTTTAACCAATGAAAGCCTATAACCTAGTGAGTGTGTTTAGGAAGTTATGGTCTCACTAGGTAAAAAAATCAGACGACAAAAGCACGGTTTAAGTTTTTTGTACATAAGTACATAAAAGGTACATAAAAGGTCAAGATCAAGGTAAAAACATCAAGGACCTTGATAACCAGTGAAAGCCTATCACCTATTGAGTGTTTATATGAAGAAATGATGTCCCTAGGTAAAATCATCCAAAACATATAAGCAAGGTTATTTTTGTTAAAGCTTTTGGTTAAAGGTTTTCTAAGTCCATAAAAGGTCAATGTCAATGTCAAAATGTCAAGGACCTTAGTTACCAGTGAAAGCCTATCGCCTAGTGAATGTATTAATGAAGTAATGATATACCTGGGTACAATCAATCAAAGATAATAGCAGGATTAAAGTTTTTTGGTTAAATTTTTGTTTTAAGTTTTTTTTAAGTCCATAAAAGGTCAAGGTCAAGATGACAAGGCACCTTGTGAGTGCACATATGAAGTAATGATGTCCCTAGGTAAAAATATTCAGAAACTATAAGCAAAGTTAAAGGTTTTTGGTTAAAGTTTTTTTGGATAAAGATTTCGGTTGAAGTTTGTTTTTAAAAGGGTCAAGGTCACTTTATCAAGGTCATTTTGACATGGGTGCTTGTCTTAAATGAAAGCCCATACCCTAATAAGTGTTTATGTAAAATAAAAAGCCTCTAGGACTAATATTGATTGCATTTAGAAAAAAAAAACTTTTACCAAATGCGGACGCCGACACTGACGCTGACGCCGACATCTGAGGGTTTGACAATAGCTATTCCGGGACTTTCGTCCCGAGCGAGCTAATAAAGGCTTTCGTGCACCCTAGAGACGTCATTTATGGCTAAAATTTCTTGAGACTTTTGGCAATGGCCCCTTGCTCTAATGTCTTGCATTAAGAAACATATATTAAGTCGCGTTTATCATACATTTATGTCAATGTTTCGAAGGAAACCAAGCAAATAAGGTTATTTAATGTGAAAAAAATCTCCGAAACAAACTATTCTCTTTTCATTTGCAGAACGTGCTTCACTGTTATATCACCAGGGCATTTGATGAGGAAACAATAGCAAGTTCTGAAGGGAACCACGGGGATTAATTAACAAGGGCACCGCCAACGCTCACTACGCTCGACTGTTGAGTGCTGGATCGTGGATAAAAATCTAAAGGAGAATAAGACTTATCCCCTTTGGTAGTATAGATTGCTCTTTAGATGGAGAACATGAGTGTCTTGTTACAAAGTAAATATCAATAATAGAACAACATTTAATACAAATGGCAAAATTTTCGAACTACAACGACGACAGCGACGATGGCGTCAAGAATATAGCAATACCAGTTTTACTCCGAAAACAGCCGAGCTAAAACCAAGTGATGTTCGATAATTAATGTAAATGGACGTTAGACTAAATAGTAATACTCATTCAACACGCACTGAGAAAATATTCGTCCGCTTCAAACTTTTTGCTACACAATTTTGTTAAGTATTTAGAGGTTATGTTTCCCTCTCGAAGCCGTACCAATAGACTTAAATTTCAAACATATATATGTAGTTCTTGCAGTGGTTGACTCATTAAACAGAATTAAATTACATAAAAATATACTTGCATATGAGTATAAAATTATTATTATTTAAAAAAAACAACAAATACATGTATGTGGTATTGCTCTTTGATAAACCAAAATAAATTGTGAATGTGCAAACCTGTATAGCTGCAATTGCTACGAAGGAATTTGTGATATGTTCGTAGGTAGTTGCATTTGAATTCATAATCATCTCATACAATTTGATGCCATACGATTTTAGCACTCGATCCGAATTCATGATTGACGTTTTGAATGCATCGATCTCCATCATATTTTTGCCCATGCCTCTCCACTGTGTACCCATCCCGGGGAAAACATACCAAATAGGCCTCTGCTCTGTGCTTGCTTTCTGAAAGTGAAAAATAAATATCGAAAGTTGCAAGGCTATATAAACAATACAGAAACGTATATCAAAATTATCAATCAAAATTTGTTTAAAATTCACTGTGTTGCTCATAATAATTTAATCACTATTTCCATACTGTTTTATTCTTAACTCAAACTTCTTTTTTTTTACTTTCCAGAGCAAAACGTGTTCAAGGTGAGCTTTTGAAATCACTGAATGTCCGTCGTCTGCCGTCCGATTTCAGACGTCAGCAATTTAAGTGCTAACTCTCTAGAGGCCACAAATATGGTCCAATGAACATGAAACTTGGTCGGAATGTAAGTCAGGTCATAAGGATGAACCATATTGAAAATGGAACGGACCATGGCATATCAGAGGAAAGGGGACCTTAATCACAATCTTCTTGTTTACACAATAGAGGCCACAAATATGGTCCAATCAACATGAAACTTGGTCAGAATGGTTGTCAGGTCACAAGGATCAACTTCTTTGAACATGTGAAGGATCCATTGCATATCACAGGAAAAGGGACCTTAATAACAATTTTCTTGTTTACACTCTTTAGGCCACATATATGGTCCAATCTTCACGAAACCTTGTTAGAATATTTGACAGATCACAAGGATGAGCCCTATTCAAATAGGTAAGATTTATTTCATATGACATGAAGGGTGCCTTAATGACAAATTACTTTTTTACACTTGAGACCACAAATATCGCCCAATCTTCATGAAACTTGGTAAGGATGTTTTTCGGGTCTCAAGGATGAAACCTGTGGTAAATGTGAAGGATCAATGCCATATTACAAGAAAAGCGACCTTAATGACAGTTTTCTTACACTCTAGAGACCACAAATATGGTCGAATCTTCATGTTACTTGATCAGAACGTTTGTCAGGTCACAAGGATGAACCCTAATGTAAATGTGAAGGATTTATTTGAGGACAGTTCGTTCTTAACAATACCTACATTAAATACATTTGAAATAAGATGATCGAACACTAGTTTAACATTTTCGGAATTAGAAAAGGTAAAAATTTACGTGTATCCAAGCATTTTTAGTCACTTTTCTTTTTATGAAACCACCAACTTTACTAATTCAGGCGCTCGCCTATTCTTGTGTTCTGATAATAAATATGCATAAGACAAGATTTTAATTATATAACTGTAATACAAAACATGTATCTCATTGACTATAATGTAACTGCTTTTTAAGTTCAATTCCTGATAATTCAGGCAAATAGGAGGCAATATAGGGGAAGGGTTGGTAAGATGAAGACTTCGTTTCTTAGGTGTTCTTCTTTCATTACCAAACAACACAGAATTTCGATTTCTACCCTTGTAGTAATTACTGAGAAAAATTGGGTTTTCTTTTTCTATACTTCTACAAAGTAAAATACAAATGCAATGAAGATATGTTTACCATCAGCCAAATCATAACGCATATCAGTCCGTAAATGATGCATTTCAGACAACAAACTTTACCTGTTTACCTTAGTATCTGAGTGCAATTTGTCGAATTTCTAGAAACAAATAAATTCAATTACAAAAGACAGATGAAAGGTATGCAATGGCCAAGATAAGTCAGACTATAACATTATTAGATAATTGCTTTCAACAAGAGTCTTGTAGTTGTAACGTTGGAAAGGAAAGTTGCCCGCGAATCAATATAACACTATTTTCAAGAGGGTTTTCAATTTCATCAGTAGCAAATTATTTTCATTGCAAGGTGATTTCAAAACGACATAACAATTAAGTTAAAGTAACAAAATGCACCAACCTTTAATATAAAAAATAACGAAAACAATAAAGTTTTATTAAAGAGAGGGAATATTTTTCATTACTTTTGTTTAAATGAGTTAAGGTTTCCGGTGCATTCGGAACATCACTCGACCATTTCCGTAAGCTGCAATAGACCTCGGATGTATGTTAGGCGGATGGGTATGTAACAAAATTGTTAGGCGGTGACAGTGTGATAAAATCTAGCGTGGAAACAACCGGCACTTACTTTAGATTTATTTTTTTTACAGAAAATAACGGCTAAAAAATTATTTTTTTAGAATGACGAATCATTCACAAAAATCACGATTTTTCAGCCGTTATTTAAAAATTTAAAGATATCTTTATAAGGAATCTATAGTTTCACGTCAGTGACTTAAACGAGTAGCGTTGGCGACGTCGAATGTTTTCACTCAAAGTTTTGAGGGCTTATGCCATTTTACTGACGTCATCGAGTTTTGCCAAGGTTTCGCGTATTTTTTTTTTTTTTTTAATAGTCCGTCTATGTATATCAGAGGTTGATCCTGAGATTGGCCGAGTGGTGTTCCGAATGGTTTCCAATGGTTTCTGATAGCCTTAATGAGGTATTGTCATTGATTTTCTAAAGTTAAAAAACAAAGTTATTGGCAATGTTTTGCTTAGAAAAAACAGACGTTCGGATGGGGGTTTATGTTGCTTTTAAAAATCGTTCATTTACAACGCAGCGGCTGGTGAACCTAATAATGGATTCATGGTATTACTTACACCAATTCTTCCATTTCATCCCTTCTCAGATACCATTATGTACATAAGTTAGCAATTATCGACCAATTTTTAGGAGAACAAATAGTCGGAAAGGACGAGTGCCGCCGTAGGGAATCGAACCCGATACCTTTTGAATGATATTCCGACGCCTCACCACTGCGCTATGATGGCGACATTTTCCTTCCATCACATCCTTTCCTAGCCTTCAGGTGCTATCCTTCTTAAGTCTACGATTTTCGACCCATTGATGGGAGACAAATTGTGGGAAAGGATCAGTGCCGCCTTCTGAGATCGGACCCGGGGGTCGACATTTGAAGAAGGTGTCATTTTCGTCAGTTTATAATTGACCAATATTAAGTAAAAATTCTCCCTCTGGATTGCGAACCTAAACTTCATTGCAGATGATCTAGATTTCAACTTGATTATAATGTTCTAAAGTAGGTCATAATCAAGCATCTCTTGATGATTTATTGAAGATACTAGGTCACCATGAGAAGTAAACAGCACAAAATGGATTCTAAAATTGTATCATTGAAAAGGAGAATAGATATAAATATAAAAGATACAAAACCTATCACCTTTACATGACATTCTCCAGAACCATTCAGCACAACAAAACCACGATAGGGGTGCCCGATTGGTGACTGGTGCGCGGTAGTATTAATCATTAAGTGGGTATGTAAGTCTGGTGGGTTCAAATAAAACTGTTTCAAAGTACTTTCCACTCCTTCGGCTGTTCTTGATGAATATAGTAAAAGTCTTTTTTTCTTGGTATTCACAGAATCTCCCATCTTCCGGTGAGATTCAGGTTTCAGTAGAATATGACAGTTCGAGCCACCTATACCAAAAGAGCTGACAGCTACGTAACCCGGATCTAATTTTGTATTCTGACTAACAACCTTTAATCTCCCATCCACAAGACCCGGTATATCAGGATTTGGGTTGTTGTAATGGAGATTGCCTGGAATTGTTTGCTCTTCCATTGTGATTATCAGCTTTGCAACAGATACTAGCCCTGAAACATATTTGATTTTAATTAACACACTTGTTCCAAGTAACCGTAGATTTCTATACTTATAAACGTTTTTTAAGTCGGTAAATGTCTAGAGATAAATAAGAAATGAAGAAATAAATGAAAGGTATTCAAAGAGAGGTGGTGCGATACCAAATGTGAGGCGTCTATAAACAGATATAAATGGGAATAATTTCGATGACAATATATAGACCTTTAGTCATTAGAAATGTGAAAATCTCTTTTTCTGCGATTGCTGTGATAGACCTAGGTTATAAAGTTATTTTGATATAGTTAAAGAATACAGACGGAGTTTTGTGAGAAAAACTCTGATATTACCTGAAGATAACTCTGCGTGGCCTATGTTTGATTTGACAGACCCTATTTTCAAAGGATTTTTCCTATTTTTGCAGAAAAATTCACACGCGGTATTCAATTCGATGGGATCGCCCACTTTTGTCCCTGTCCCATGTGCTTCTAAGTAAGACACGTCCTTTGGATCAACTGAAACTTCATCATATACTTCTCTGAGTAATTGTTGTTGCATGGCAGCGGATGGGCCTGTTATTCCTGAAAGTTAATATAAATAGCTTCAATTTTATATAAATGTTTGTCAAAGTCTGTACGAAAAATTCAAAATCTGAAGTGCAATTTTGTAAACAAGCTAAGAAAATGAGTGTGAATTGGATTTTTTTTCTTTTTTTTTTTTTCTATAGAATGGTTCTATTTCAATACTACATACATTGCCTTACATTGTCAACTGCTGTACTTTGGATGGTCCAATAAAAATGCGAAGAGAAGCATTGAGGCTGGATAATAATGTTATTAGAAATATCAAGATAGTAAGATTTCCCAGTCGCTGTGTTATGACGATCTCCCATTCAAGCAAATTAGAAAGACCCACAGGCGGTTCTCTGACAAATAATTTGTAAAAAAATCAAATATGCTAAACTTACCTTCCTCTTTGAAACCATCATTGTTAACTCTAGAGTTCAGAACGGTACAATAGATTCGTTTCGCTGATTTCCTCCTCTGTAGGTATATTGCAACAACCCCTTCACTTCTAACAAAGCCATTTCCTGCAATAACACGAACAGTTATAACTGTAATTTAGGAGAATTACTGTCCTAGTTTTATTCTAAAACATTAACGATATCTCTTGTAGTTAATTAGTGGACAATGGAAAATAAAGGTAGATTATCCCTTAAAGCTGCTCTTTTACAGAATGGGAAAATATGATTTTTGAAAATTTTCGTAAAATTAATCAGAGTAGCGACCTCATCGTGTTGAAGCCTTTAAAAAATAAGAATCAATTTTGGTTAGGCTTTGAAAGAAGGTTCCATATTCTTGAATTCAGCAAAATTCATTCTAAAAGGTGAAGCAAATACTAACGCCTATAAAATGATACTTCAATTTCGAGCCAACCATTTACGCATGTGCATTCCGCATGCCGTCTTATTCAATCAAGGATTAAAGTAAAAGTATTTCACTGCTGTAAAATTCACATGAATACATTGTTTAGACTCGAAATAATTACCCTTGATCCCTTATTGATCTTGTCGTTTCGAAAAAATAAATTACAAAATTATTGAAATATGTAATTTTAGTGTCAATGTCCACGGGCTATTCTTAATCGCCTAAAAATACACAAGTTTGTATATTTCTATGTAAAACCGTGAAAGACAAGCATAAACCCAAGCATAAATCATTATATAAATTGCTACGCCAAACAGATTATCATATTTTCGGGGAGGGGGGTACGCTTTTTGACCTGAGAGAGACCTGCCTGGCATCTAAAGGTTGATTGGTAATCGCTTGCAAGGTGACGTCCAATGGTTATTTGTCTTAAATTTCGATATGTCGTTTCACATTATCATTTAAGAAGTAGAAAACGTTTTCTTACCGTGTTAGATAAATGTATCATTCATATAAAAACGTATGCTATTTACAAATTGAAAATTAATACAAGCTTACACTGAGCAAAACGACTTTAATCTGATTAATATATGAAATATTTTTGTGTAAAAAGCAATAAAATCTTTCACTAAACAATTTTCTCTTGGTAATATATGTGTATGATTATTTATTTTCAAATCTTCTTTCATAAAGGGGTCTTTTACTTTATTTGAGTGAGCCTGTCTCGAAGGAGATTGTCAATTAAGTTGACGTCTTGATTGATACATTTGAAGAGAAGGATTTTGCTCAGTTCCGAACAATGCACAAACCCGAACCAAAAATTTCGAATACCAGTTATTATTTTCAAGGGTTTCTCGGTATATACAAAACAAGTAATGAGCTAGCAGTCTTTTCTAACCACAAAAATATGTATAGGAAAACATGTCAGCCGTCATGCTTTTCCAGTATAAGCCTTAGCGCGTAAACAAGGAATACATCTATCACTTTTTGTGCGTTTTCGAATCTTTCATTAAAACATGTCTCCCGATAAACTAGTAGTTTTATTAACATACGAGTTTTTTTTTTTTTTTTTTTTTTTTTTTTGTAGAAGTACATCTTTTGCCCTAAGGTATTTTTTCGAGTGACATACATATAAGTATGTCACTATAAAAATGGTAGAGATACAACGATATGCCTTATAATGTTATTCATAGTTAAGGTTTTTATGTATATTTAAATGTCGTTTCTTACAAATAGGTTACAAGTATTTCAAAATATTATAAAACAAGCATTCATTCCTAACATTTAGAGATTAGGAAGGAAAGTAAAGTCACTCGTGTTAATTATACCATGAATAATAATGAGTTTTCTTGCAATCACTAAAGAAATATTGGATATGATTTTCACCTCCCAGTAAAAACATTTAAATAAAATATTCGACTACTTTTTCCAATATAACTTAGACGGCAGACTGTTGTTTGTACCTTATTTTCTTCCAAATTTGAATGTGTTAATGTCATCAATGTATCAAATTATCTTTCGATCGCTTTTTATGGATCGATTACAAATTTTCCACTTTTGAATTAAATAGAGGATAATCGCTTGTTTAAGTGTAAGATCGATTTATATTTCATTGAGTAAACAACAAAAGCTATATTTTCACGAGTGGCAGAGCCACGAGTGAAAATATAGCTTATGTTTTTTTACGAAATGAACTATTAATCGATCTTACTCGAAAAACAAACGATTATTCTATTTCTTTAATGCAAAAGTGAGACAAAATGTGAAATTTATAGGACATATTTTCGTAAAGCGCGTCTTTTTGCGCGTGATTGCTATGCAACGTTCATTGTGACGTCACTTATTTCGCCCCGTATAGATGACGTCAGATAGGATGAAATGCACAAAAGCAGGGTATATTTTTTTGATAATTTCATTGCTTTTGCGGTGAGTTTATCAAGTGATTATCTACCGTTATTTCTCGTTAAATCACCGAAAAGCATTAAAGAAAAAGTTTTATCTAGGTTTTACATTTGAATATAATAAGCTACTAAAATATAAAGTCCGTGCTATTATGAATACAAAGGGAAAAAGTTATACCATCCTTATCAAAGCTTTTACACTTCCCATCGGCTGACAATAATGTCATTTGCACATAGGGGACATAAGATGTCTCTTTCAATAGCAACTCTGTTCCAGCTACTATTGCAGCATCGCACAAACCACATCTTATATTTCTAACAGCCTCGTTTAAGGCAGAAAGGGAAGAAGAACACGCTGTATCTATTGCATAACTAGGCCCTGAAATGAACAAAAAATATATCTTAATTTACCAGAGAACGAAGATCTCAAAGTAAGCTCTTTTAATCGTCTAATGTCCATGCGTCGTGCGTCATTTGTCTTCCACAAAGTCTTTATAAATTTTCTAAACCAGTAGGCCATTCTTGAGCCTGCTTTAGCACTTACAAATTTCCTTTAATAATGAATAGATAAATATAATAGATAGATAGAATAATATATCGACCCTTAAAGATCAAATGAAAAGCTTTTTATCGAACAAGAACTATATATATGTTTCAATCAGTTGAATTGAAATAAAAAGGTAGAAAAAACCGCGTCGAACAAGAACACACACAAAAGGACAAAATTTACAAAAGTACGACCGTGATTTTTTGGAAATTTTCACCTGGCCGAAAACGCATTTTTGCACTTGGGTGTGACGTAGTACAGTTAGTTACATCGTGAAATTGACATGCATCTCAATCAAAACCATTCAAAATCACTCACTCGGCGCTCCATTCATTCATTCATAACACTCACTCAAACCATTCAAAAACGCTCAAACCCATTGAAAAATAAAGAATAACTAACGTCATTCAAAATCAATTTTGATAAAGAAAAATATCTATTTCACTAACAAAAATTAACTTGTTAGCATCTCATACAATTTCATTCCAAAACCATTCCAAAGGCAGATACGGCAAAAACCATTATCGGAATTCCAATATAAGTGTTAACAGGGTGTGGTAACAAAGCTACTGAAGCGTACTTTTTTAACTAAAGTTTCAAAGTGAAATTACTAAGAAAACAAGTGATATTTGAAAGATGTAATATTTTTTGCACGATGACGACAACGATGACTGAACCAGGGCTATGAAAATACCTCGGGCTTTCGCCGAAAAATCAGAGCTGAAAATCAAAACGTCATTTGTTTATTATCAACCTTGACGTCAATATAACCATGGAACAAATGAGTAAAAAACATTTTTTTTTCGAAAAACCAAAAAGCGATATCGCAATAATAATTCATTTATGTCACCCATGTAGCAGCTTTGTTATTGTGATAAGATATCTCACCGGACAACTTCGCTAGCTCCTTCCTCTGTAATAGATAGTCTGCAGTTTTGCGTTTGTACATTCTATCAAAGTAATTGTCGTCTAAAAACAGTCTCGTATTGTTTGCATATGCGCTTTTTTCAGTATGTAAATGCAAAACACGATGAACAATGATTTGCTTTAACGATATGATTCTGTGACTTCAAACTACTCAAAAATAACTTATTTAGTTTTTATATAATGCCAAAGAAAAACCAAATAAAAGAATGAGAATAATTAAATATTTCTTAATACCATCTGATTAAAATACGCACGTATTTCCTAATAAAACCAAGAAATGTAGCAAATTGTGCCCACGAAAAACTATTAAGAACAACATTTTTACGAAGAAATAGATGGGAAACAATAATAAATCAGAATTACAGGTGGTAGGTGGTTGTCATGAATATTTTAATCAGTGCCCTTGACCTTGGAGCTTTATGAAAAGTTCTTTCAAAAACATATCTTGTCTCTCCATTATGGCTCCTTCTTTTAATCAAATCCATCAATACGTTCGGGAGAAATGTTACGCACAAGCTTAATATTTTGCATATTCTCTCTTGCCAGGGAACATTTGTCTTGCTCGTTGACCGAGTGGTTAGCGCGCTCGACTCGTAACCTGGTGATTGCGGGTTAAAACCCCATCGGAGGCGAGTGGTGTATTTGGGCAGGACACAGACAGAGCCCCAGTCCACCCAGCTGTAGAAATGAGTAGCAGTGGTTAAAAACCATTGCCTTTCTCTCTCTGTGCAGGATAAGTTCTGGAATGAGTTAGGACCACGATGGAAATAAGAGCCACTCGACCCTTTGTCGTGTTATCCTCGGGTAAAAAATGATAAACATTTATACCAGATTATTTGAAGTCCATCGAGAAATATATGAGCTATGTCCTTAACAAGGTTATTTTTTTACATTTGAGATTGGCCTCGACCTTGCCGAGCCGCCGTCATAGCGCAGTTGCTAGCGGGTCGGACTTTCATTCTAGAGGTCCCGGGTTTGATCCTCGGTGGCGGCACTTAATCTTTCCAACTATTTGTCTTTCACCAATGGGTTGATAACAGTAGACATATGTGGTATAGCCGCAGGAGGCTAGGAAAGGATGTGATGGTTGTGCTGGTGAGAGAAATACCAGGAATCCATTGTTAGATGCTCCAGCCGCCGCGTTATAACTGTAAAAATGTTGAAAGCGGCGTTAAATTTCATTCGATTAATCTGTCGACCTTGGAGCTATCTGAAATACTGAATTTATTAAACGAGTCATCTATAAACAGATAAAAACGAGGCTGTGCCTATGCCCCGAATTGTGGCAAAAAATTGTCAAAATTATTGAAACTCAACATTTCAATTTTCCGCGAAACTTATAACGCCGTTTAAAACTGACGTCACAATATACACATTATGACGTCATTTTCGCGGTTACAAAATAGCGTTGCCATGCGTTTATAGCTTATTTGCATAGTTATTCCACTAGTGTAATAGCACTCGTGTAATATCAAAAATATTCAACGGGTTTATTTCACTCTCGCGTCGTAGGTCATATTATAAAAGATTTAATTTATACGTTCCGTATTCAGGGCATGTTTTACTATACATATTTTTTTGGCGTAAGTCAAAAAATTAAAGTTGGTTTTACATCTCATTGGTGTCGTCTTCTAAAATCGATTCCATTGAGATATTGTTTTGCGTCCATAAATGTATGGAAATTACACCAAGTTATAAAAATCTTACCTTTAACCCGATTGAAAAATCTTTTCAGTCTGATAAAGGTATACTCTAGAATCATTTGATAATCCATTTGAAACCCACCGTCTGGTTTAGCATTCTATTCAAGAACCTGACAGGGACAGATCCTCGGGAATGTGAATAAATACATGAAGTAGGATTTCCGAGAAGAGTTGACAAAAGATTTTCGGACGGATGGAAGCGTGCAATGATAATAGCCCTTCGACCTTTCGGCCATTGGACATATAAAAAAGCTCCATTATGAAAACAAAATCTTGTCTCTTTTTTTAAAAAAATACAATTTGACGACATATCAATATTCTCTGATGCTTGATCAGTGTGAAATTGCAAATATTTAAAAAAAAAGTATTATACATTAGGCAGTGACCATTAGCTTTTAGACATGGTTACATAACAGGCTTATAACAATGAAAAAAAAGACGAAACATTCAGTAAATCTAATGAATCTATCACGTTTTACATAGGCATGTATATGCTATGTTTTTTAGGCAGAGGAATAAAGTCTTGCATTCAACAAAAAAGCTTATATCATATGTTTCAGACTACTTTATAAACGTTTAGCACAAGACCCCCTCTAATGTATTTGGCAGTTTTAGATACATATTATTGTGGCGTCTAAGATTTTTCAGTGTCAACATAGTATTTTTTCATATCAAAGACAATAAAATCCAAATCAAATTGGCATTTGACTGTTTTATCCACTTAACTGACCACAAAAATTCAAATGTTTTAGATACTAAATATTGAGAAAAATTTTGACAAAGACTATAAATCCATATCAAAATGCAGAAGCTTTACATACGAAAACCTATTTCAACAAGTGCATGTCGTATTGCGATGCAATACAGGAGTCTCCAACCGGATAACAAAAAATCCTTTCTTATAAAATATCTACTACTTACTAGATCTATAACTGTATACAAAATTTGAAGTTGCTAGCACATTAGGTTTTGAACAAAATGTCCCAAACAAAAATATAAGAGTAAAAACAACCAATTGCAAAAACTCCAAAAGTGGGCGGAGAAGAATGATTCCTGTACATGCCACTTGTCCTCAATGAGCTCTATAACTGTACCAAGTTTGAAAATGCTAGCACTGATGGCTCAGGAGATATAGTCCGGACAAAAATGTCAGGATAAAAAACAACAACGGACAATAACTAAAAAAGTGGATGTGGCAGAGTAACAGTTCTTGTGAATTACACTTCTTCTCAATGAGATCTATAAGTGTACAAAGTTTGAAGTTGCTAGGGCTTGTGGTTTAGGAGATAAGTACGGGACAAAAATGTAAGGATATTAACAACAAAGGGCAATCACTCAAAAAGTGGACATGGCAGAGTAACAGTTCTTGTACATGACACTTGTCCTCAATGATATCTATAAGTGTAGCAAGTTTGAAGTTTCTAGCACTTATGGTTTAGAATATATGTTCCGGACAAAAATGATAAGGTAAAAACAACAAAGGGCAATAACTCAAAAAGTGGGTGTGACAGATAACAGTTCTTGTACATGACACTTTTCCTCGATAAGATCTATCAGTGTACAAAGTTTGAAGTTGCTAGCACTTATGATTTAGGAGATATGATCCGGACAAAAATGTAAGAGTAAAAACAACAAAGGGTAATAACACAAAAAGTGGGCGTGGCAGAATATCAGTTCTTGAACATGACACTTATCCTCATTAAGGTCTATAAGTGTACCAAGCTTGAAGTTGCTAGCACTTATAATTGAGGAGATATGTTTCGGACAAGAATCTAAGGCTAAAAACAACAAAGGGCAATAACTCAAAAAGTGGGCGTGGCAGAGTAACGGTATATAACCATTTCCTCAATGAGATCTATAAGTGTTCCAAGTTTGAAGTTGCTAGCACATATGGTTTAGAAGATATAGATAAAGTGTGACAGACAGACGGACGGACGGACGGATTCGAACAAACCTATAGTCCCCCAACCGGTAACCGGTGGGGGACTAATAACAATTCTATCAAACGACATTGGTATTCAACCTTATAGTAGAATCATTCCAGTCGTAATCATTTAATGAAAATAAGCTCATCATGGAGAAGAGTAGTGTCTGGTTACTTTTAAACTCATCGTCAAATTAAAAAGAATGCCATAATGAAGTTATTTCGATAGGTGAACTTGAGCTGTGACATTCAGCATTATCCTATCTAGATGATTGATTCAAATGGCACATTAATTCATGATAGAGAAAAACTGTGGCAAATAATAATACTATTAATTACTATTTTTGACATTTTACCATGAACTATAACCTTGAACTTGAAGCTAAAGACGAAATGATGGACGCATATATTTAAAGCATACTCCCTCAAGTATCAACGGGTGTAAATGATTCGGAAAGTGATTGTTAATCTCGTAAAGGATGAAAAAAAACTTTTTATAATATTCAAGTCAACACATCATACTATTATCGTAAAAAACTTGAAAAAGCGCAATTAACAGAGCAATTGCGATAATAGAAATACGAAAACCTGATCTACTTTTCTTTATTACGGTTAGAATGAAATTTTCTACCATTTGGGTTAAATGAACATTTGTCTAGGGCCTTCTTTCGAGGTTAGAATTTATTATAAAACGTCAGTGAAATTCCAATCAAGCAAAATGTTGATATAACAATAGTCTCAGTTCGTAAATAATGATATTCACAATCTCCGACCAGGTATATTTTCAAATATTGCAAATGTGACGTAAAGACCCATGGGACAGAGTGTTCATATATTTAATTCCTCTCACCAGTTTAACAATTACATCTTTTCCTAGCTTCCAGCTGCTATCGGAATTAGGTATACGATTATCAACCCATTGTAGACAGAATAATAGTCGGGGAGGATGAGTGCCGTCGTCGGGAATAGAACCCGGGACCTCTAGATTGACAATCCGACACGCTACCTACGACGCTAGGACAGCGGCTAGATTGGGGGATGAAGAAAAAATCCAACTGCTGTTTGTGACCGATTGTCGATTTTACAGACTTCATTGTTTGATCAACGATGAAGTACGAAAACAACGTGTTTTCGATGATCTGCCCGTATATATTAATCACGACTTCAATTGTTTCAGAATAGAATGTAATTAGTCACATCGAAAGAAATATATGCATAGCTTAAGAGATTATGGCTCTGTAGAGAAAAGGTAAGTTGTTAATTTACGATCGGAATGTCGTATCTACAGCTTTATTCGTGGTGTAGGTACGAAATTTCGGTTGCTCAACCACAAAGTGAGAAAACGGTCGATTTTCAGATTTTGGCTGCATATCCAAATCACATCATTCAGATATATCACAATACGATTATAATTCTAGTCATAAGCTTTATATATCAAAAAAAAAAAAAAAAAAAAAAAAAAAAAAAAAAAAAAACAAGAGGATCCTGAGGGCCCTAAATCGCTCACCTGATATTTCAAGTAAATTATCATTAAGACTCCATTTCCTATGATATGGCATGAACCTTCCCATCTCAACAGAGTTCATTCTTGTGACCTGGCAAACATTTTGATAAAGTTTCATGGAGATAGGACTATATTTGTGGCGTTTGGAGCTCTTACGAGAAAACTGTCATTAAGGCCCCTTTTCCCGTGATATGGTCTCGTATACTTCCCATTTTCAAATGAGTTCATCCTCATGACATAACAAACATCCTGACAAGTTTCATGATGGTTGGACCATATTTGTGGCTTCTAGAGAGTAAACAAAAAAATTGTCATTAAGATGCCTTTTCCTATGATATGGCACGGATCCTTCCTATTTTCAATAGACTTCATCCTCATGACCTAACAAAAATTCTGACCATGTTTCATGAAAATTGGACCATATTTGTGGCTTCTAGAGTGTAAACAAGAAATTTGTCATTAAGGCCCCTTTTCCCGTGATATGGCACAGATCCTCTCCATTTGAGCAATTTTCATAAGGGACATCCCAAGGATTTTTTCTGCCAAGTTTGGTTGATTTTGACCCATTAGTTTTGGAGGAGATGTCGTTTAAAGATATTGTTGACAAAATTGTCATTAAGGCGGCTTTTTCTGTGAAATGGCACGGATCATTCCCATTTTCAATAGACTTCATCCTCATGACCTAACAAACATTCTGAACAAGTTTCATGAAGATTAGACCATATTTGTGGCTTCTAGAGTGAAAACAAGAAATTTGTCGTTAAGGCCCCTTTTCCCGTGATATGGCACAGATCCTTTCCATTTGAGCAATTTTCATAAGGGACCACCCAAGGAATATTTCTGCCAAGTGTGGTTGATTTTGACCCATTAGTTTTGGAGGAGATGTCGTTTAAAGATATTGTTGACAAAATTGTCATTAAGGCGGCTTTTTCTGTGAAATGGCACGGATCCTTCCCATTTTCAATAGACTTCATCCTCATGACCTAACAAACATTTTGAAAAAGTTTCATGAAAATTGGACCATATTTGTGGCTTCTAGATTGTAAACAAGAAATTTGTCATTAAGGCCCCTTTTCCCGTGATATGGCACGGATCCTTTCCATTTGAGAAATTTTCATAAGGGACCACCCGAGGAATATTTCTGCCAAGTTTGGTTGATTTTGACCCATAAGTTTAGGAGGAGATGTCGTTTAAAGATATTGTTGACAAAATTGTCATTAAGGCGGCTTTTTCTGTGAAATGGCATGGATCCTACCCATTTTCAATAGACTTCATCCTCATGACCTAACAAACATTTTGACCAACTTTCATGAAGATTAGACCATATTTGTGGCTTCTAGAGTGTAAACAAGAAATTTGTCATTAAGGCCCCTTTTCCCGTGATATGGCACAGATCCTTTCCATTTGAGCAATTTTCATAAGGGACCACCCAAGGAATATTTCTGCCAAGTGTGGTTGATTTTGACCCATTAGTTTTGGAGGAGATGTCGTTTAAAGATATTGTTGACAAAATTGTCATTAAGGCGGCTTTTTCTGTGAAATGGCACGGATCCTTCCCATTTTCAATAGACTTCATCCTCATGACCTAACAAACATTTTGACCAAGTTTCATGAAAATTGGACCATATTTGTGGCTTCTAGAGTGAAAACAAGAAATTTGTCATTAAGGCCCCTTTTCCCGTGATATGGCACGGATCCTTTCCATTTGAGCAATTTTTATAAGGGACCACCCAAGGAATATTTCTGCCAAATTTGGTTGATTTTGACCCATAAGTTTAGGAGGAGATGTCGTTTAAAGATATTGTTGACAAAATTGTCATTAAGGCGGCTTTTTCTGTGAAATGGCACGGATCCTTCCAATTTTCAATAGACTCCATCCTCATGACCTAACAAACATTCTGACCATGTTTCATGAAGATTGGACCCTATTTGTGGCTGCTAGAGTGAAAACAAGAAATTTGTCATTAAGGCCCCTTTTCCCGTGATATGGCACGGATCCTTTCCATTTGAGCAATTTTCATAAGGGACCACCCAAGGAATATTTCTGCCAAGTTTGGTTGATTTTGACCCATAAGTTTAGGAGGAGATGTCGTTTAAAGATATTGTTGACAAAATTGTCATTAAGGCGGCTTTTTCTGTGAAATGGCACGGATCCTTCCAATTTTCAATAGACTTCATCCTCATGACCTAACAAACATTCTGACCATGTTTCATGAAGATAGGACCCTATTTGTGGCTTCTAGAGTGAAAACAAGAAATTTGTCATTAAGGCCCCTTTTCCCGTGATATGGCACGGATCCTTTCCATTTGAGCAATTTTCATAAGGGCCCACCCAAGAAATATTTCTGCCAAGTTTGGTTGATTTTAACCCATAAGTTTAGGAGGAGATGTCGTTTAAAGATATTGTTGACAAAATTTGTCATTAAGGCGGCTTTTTCTGTGAAATGGCACGGATCCTTCCCATTTTCAATAGACTTCATCCTCATGACCTAACAAACATCCTGACCAAGTTTCATGAAGATTGGACCATATTTGTGGCTTCTAGAGTGAAAACAAGAAATTTGTCGTTAAGGCCCCTTTTCCCGATCCTTTCTATTTGAGCAATTTTCATAAGGGACCACCCAAGGAATATTTCTGCCGAGTTTGGTTGATTTTGACCCATAAGTTTAGGAGGAGATGTCGTTTAAAGAAAAAGTTGACGCCATGACGGACAGACGGACAGACGGACGCCGGACAACGATCGATCACAATAGCTCCCTTGATCACTTCGTGCTCAGGTGAGCTAAAAACGAAAATATCAGTCATCATTTAACGCGTTAGATCGAACAAACTCAGCTTTGAAGCTGCAATTTCGATGTTTAGTAGAGTCGCTTCACGAAAGTGTATTTTTTGTTCATTTGTAAGATGGTTCGATAAACAATATTTTGCACTGGGCGAGTGCCTATGAGACTGGAAATTGTAGCTGAAATATTCGGATATTGTGCTATCCGAATACTGTTCCTTTTAAACGAGAAATGTTCAATTGTGCATAACTCCGACCTAAATTAAGCCTTAAAAGATCATTTACATTTACATTACATTAAATTTTAAATCTCGAAGCATAATTCTTTTGAAAATTATCGTTATGTTTATTTTTTTTATTTTTTAAGATTTAAGTTTTATTTTTGTATTTTCGGCATTTCGGCATACAATTGATTAGTAATACAAGAGATTCTGGCTTGCATAGTAGCGAAAAGGGAGCATAGATCTTAGAGAATACTATCAGCGTGTATGCTAACTTGGAGTGCCCGATTTCAAAAGCTTCTGAACCTTAATATTGATAACTAAATATTCGGATAACGTGCTATCCGAAGACACTTCATGTTGAACATTCACATTAAACCCCGGACTAAACTTGGGATTCGATTGGGTAACCGATAGAGGGAAAATAAGTGTGAGCTTGGTTGAAACGTTATGTAAATGTCTGTATTTTATTCTTTTTTGAACCTATATCTGCAACGGATCAAGGATTTCTGTAAGACCGGGGTTTAAACATACGAAAAGGGGCATTCTTCTTTCCATTTCACCTGAAAAATATTAATTTTTCCAATAAAATTGAAATGTTGCAACTACAGAGGGGTTCGTTTGAAACTCCGTAACTACACGGGATCAACCGCTACTGTATGATGAAAAACTAATGAATTCAATAATCTTGCTTCGTGAGCTCAGTTCGGCGATTTCGATATCTGTGCATAGATTCTAACACATTATGAAACCGTTTGTACATGTATCGCGTGTAATGCAGCTTGAAATTTTGATGCGACTGTTTGTTAATTTTCACATGACTAAATATATTGAAAACTGACCGTGTTTTGGTTGCAATAAACTGAGTTGAAATACTAAGCTAGTTCATCGCGTTTCAGTTACCGATGAATTGGGTAATATTCGGTTATTGTTTTTATTAAAACAGTCTTTTGTTGTATTATCGACAAAATGCCAAAGATGTCGGCGAATTGATATCAATTGATTAGCGAAAAATATCGAGGATGCGCGCCTTGGTAATTATTCGCTAACAGTCAATTTGATTCGTCAACAAATTGATGTACCTTCGCCGATTTCAACGATTATACAATCAACTGCTGCAAAGTCGGTTGATAATCGCCGTACAATGAAAGGCTTGTGGTCGAAAATTATATGCCCTTTTGTAGAACGATCGCCAACAATTAGCCGTAGCTATGACTATGCATCGCTGTAGCTCAGTTACGGAAGTTTACTAGAGTACCCTCAAGTAAAGGATATCACCTCCCGGGAAATACGGTACACGAGAAATATAAACGACACTTTTTGTCACAAAAGAATCTCAATTTCCGGTCTTTTGAGCGGTTCTTTTTAAAAGTTTCTAATCGAGATATTTCCAGCAATTAAGAGGATATTCTACGATGTTTAACAATCTTACAGGTTTTATAAATCCTAATCTAAAATAAGACATATGCTACCAGATACACTCATTATTATCTAGCGTAGTTATCGTGAAAACGCAACGTTTTAATCGAACACGGCCGTTTATAAGTTCATTATATATGTAAAGTACATGCATTAGCATATGTCTTCTTTTATAAAAGAAATTAAATCATGTTTCTTTATTCTCGTTTATATATTTTCCACATACATTCTTTTAAATTCAATATTCTAAATGAAATCTTAATCAGATTATGTCTTTTCAATTGAAAATGCATTAAATCGGGAGAAACGTTTCAGAAAGAGTCTTTTTACAATCATAACCTGAATGGTACATCTTCTCCTGACAATTGATAAAAACAATAAAAATAGCCAGCCAGAAAGTTTTACTGATCGATAGATATAATAAGCCCCCAGTATTTTGATGCACGCAATGTATAGAGAATACTATTCAAACCCACGAAATTCCTTTTTTCTGAACGAGAATTAGTTTCCCGCGAACATTGGTCAAATGTTTTGTCTGTTGTGGGATTTATGGGGCTTTTATGAATATCACCAACTTCAAGACATTTACCGTCTTTAATTAAATGGACATTGCAATATAGATAAATTTTATTTTTGACTCGTCAACACATGAAAATACATTTATTCCAATATCTATAAATTCCCCGATTGTCTCTTGTATGGCCCTTTTTGTTTTTGCAAATGTAAAAAGAACAAAACAAAAACTCTTTCTAATGATGCACGTCAAGAAATTTACAGATTTTTATTAAAAAAATAATAATAAAAAATGATGTTAAAAAAAACGGAGAAACTCAAGACATGAAAATAACCTCCGCGTCTTCATTGTCGTCATCGTGTTGCTGGCTACCTACGATTTTTCTTTTCTTTTTTTTTCTGTTTTATTTCAGCCCTGCGATAACGAAAACGATATTTAAAGACGCATTTCTTGGAAATGCAGGTTGCCATTTCTTTAGCTTTTCCTTATCTCTATTCTTCCCACAAGGAGGCCTGAAAGCCGCCTCTTCGACTGTCTGTCCGTCCGTCCGTCTGTAATTCCGACCGTCCCCAGCGATTTCTCCATAATTCTTAAACCTAATCAAATGAAACTTACCAGGTGAAATTCCTATGATATAGTGTTGATACTCTGTCTCGATTTTTAGATTTAAAGTCTTGTCAAGGGAAAAGGGGACTTAAGGTAAAGTACAGGTTTTCTCAAATTTCTCCTAGTCAGAATTTAATGAAATTTCATATTTGAGTAGCAAATTAAATGCCTTTTACTATAAACAATTTGAAATTTTCGTACAAAAAAATCATTGAAAAAAGGGGCGAAACGGTTGTTACCTTTACCTTAGCTTGTGAAATACTGTTATTAGTTCATTTCTTCTATGTTCAGAATTTGATGGAGTTTCGTATTTGAGTAGCAAATCAGATGCCCTTTACCATAAACTATTTAAAATTTGTGTCCAAAAATATGTAATGCAAAAAGGGGGGTTAATGTTTGTTACCTTTATGTTAGCTTTCTGTAACCTTTTGGCCTAATCAAATGAAACTTGCCATATGAACTCCCTATGATACAGTACAATGCTGATGAGTCTTCCCCGGTTTTAGATTTGTTGCACCGTCACGGGAAAGGGGATTTAGAATAAAATGCAATTATTCTCACATTTCTCCTAGTCTCATGGTCTCATGGTCAGAATTTACTGAAATTTCATATTTGAGTAGCAAATTAGATGTCCTTTACTATGTAAATGTAAAATTTTCGTACAAAATATATGTCATGGGAAAAAAGGGGGAGCTAAATGTTTGTTACCTTTTTCTTTCATTTCTCCTGGTCTTATGTTCAGAATTTGATGAAATTTCATACTTGAGTAGCAATTTAGATGTCCTTGACCATAAACTATTTCAAAATTTCATAAAAAAATGTCATGGAAAAAGAGAGTTTAATGTTTGTTACCTTTATGTTAGCTCTCTGAGTCTCATATTTCAATACTGAGCAGAAAATGACAAAACTCTTTTGCAGAATGTCATTCTAAAATGTTCAACCCTTTACCAAATAACAACTGCCTCTCAAAAAGTGTTCAGGGTAAAACAGTTAAGATTCATTGCAAGGAATCTTAAAGTTTGGTGATGGTTAGGACTGACTTAGTTTAAGTACAGCACTTTACAAGTTTAACCATAATGTTGAAGTATTAATAATCAATACTCAAGTAAAAGCCTTGTAGTTTTTTAGAGCTCTTTAAATGATCACAGCTAAAGATGATTACCTTTTCATGGATATGTAAACTTGGCTTTGTTCACTAGCTTTGAAAAATATGTACAAAACCAATGTATTGTTTAGCTAACACTATATTTGAGTCCTTGCAATGTGACAATGGTCGAAAATTTTGCCCTACAAAAAGGTCCCTTTTCGCCTGATGGGTCACATTTTCCATTAGCACCTCCCAAAACCTATAGATGCAATCAACAGCAAACCTTTTCCATTGATTGCATAATTGTTGTGACAATGTCTTATTCGGGAGCATAATCCGTCGCTGACGGCTCTTCTTTATACGCAGAGCTGGTATAACTAAAACAGGCGCTTTTCAGTTTGAATATTTGCTCAATACACTTAAAGAGCAATCTTTACTTTCAAGGGGTACTGAAACTAAATGCATCCTCGAAATATCATGTCCGTTTTTTATGAATTACATTTTACATACACTAGATAGCACCGGACAGCTGAGCGTAGGTAGTGCTTATGCATTTTTTTATTGTTATCATCATCATCATAATGTGTTATAAATATTATTATCAATTATACATGATGTCATCTGTAACCATTGAACAGCAGTGTAAGTCTTGTGCAATTCTTTAACAGGTGCACTATCATTGAAAAAAAAAACAACAACAACAAAAAAAAAAAAAAAAAAACACATACACACAAAAAAAAAATCGAAGTTTTATCGCGAATATATGAATAACATTCAGGAAGATAGCTGTTAATGGCAATCAAAACTTTTCTTTGATTATGACATAATTAAATAAAAAAAAAATAATTTTGACCATAAATTTTATCAGTATTCAATGAAATTACGTCAAATCGTGACTGCTGGAAAACAAAAGCCTTCTGTTTTTAGCTCACCTGAGCACATCGTGCTAAAGGTGAGCTTTTGTGATCATTGAATGTCCGTCATCCGTCGTGTGTCGTGCGACGTATGTCGTCTGTGGTTCGTCGTCCGGCGTCAACATTCTAAGTGTTAACACTCTAGAGGCCTCAAATATGGCCTAGTCTTCATGAAACTTGGTCAGAATGTTGGTCAGGTCACAAGGATGAACCCTATTGAAAATGACAGGGATATATGACATATCACAGGAAAAGGAGCCCTAATGACAATTTTCTTGTTTACACTCTAGAGGCCACAAATGTGGCCAAATCTTCATGAAACTTGGTCAAAACTCTATGGAACGAATTACCAGTCTACATCAGGAAATCAGAAACCATAGATATCTTTAAACGAAAACTCAAATCCTTCTATTTTAAAGACTTTTTCGACCTTTTCTAAATTGAAATTTATTTTTTAAACAAGTATGAGGTAGTTTTACAACTTATTTCTTATACCTTTTATAATTTGATATTGTTTTACATGAATTATTTGTTTATACACTTTTATGTACAACGCCATTGAATATGTTTTTAACGTAGAAATAGGCGTTTAATCAAATTGCCAAGGTTAAGTTTAATGTTGGCCAGGTCACAAGGATGAACCCTTTTGAAAATGACAGGATCCATGCCATATTACAGGAAAAGGGGCCTTAATGACAATTTTCTTGTTAAAACTCTAGAGGCCACAAATATGGCAAAATCTTCATAAAACTTGATCAGAATGTTGGCAAGGTCACAAGGATGAACCCTGTCGAAAATGAAATGGATCCATGCCATATCACAGGAAAAGGGGCCTTAATGACAATTTTCTTGTTTACACTCTAGAGGCCACAAATATGGCCAAATCTTCATGAAACTTGGTCAGAATGTTGGCCCGGTCACAAGGATGAATCCTATTGAATATTCCATGTGATGAACCCTTTCGAAAATGACAGGAATCCATGCCATATCATGGGAAAAGGGGATTTAATGACATTTTTTCTTGTTTACACTATAGAGGCCACAAATATGGCCCAATCTTCATGAAACTTGGTCAGAATGTTGGCCCGGTCACAAGGATGAATCCTATTGAATATTCCATGTGATATCATGGGGAAAGGGGATTTAATTACAATTTATTATTTTCACTCTAGAGGCCCCAAATGTGGTTCAATCTTCATGAAATTTGGTCAGAATAATGGGCAGATCACAAGGATTAAGCCTATCGAAATCAGGAATGTTTCATGCCATATCACAGGAAAAGGGGCCTTAATGACAATTTTCTTGTTAACACTCTAGAGGCCATAAATATCGTTCAATTTTCATGAAACCTGGTCAGAATATTGGCCAGATCACAAGGATAAACCCTATTGAAAATGGGTAGGATTCATGACATATCACAGGTAAACGGGTCTTAATGACAATTTTCATGTTAATACTAAAGAAGCTACAAATATGTTTCAATCTTCATGAAACTTGGTCAGAATGTTGGTCAGGTCAGGATGAACCCTGTTGAAAATTGGGAAAATCCATGTCATATAGCAAAAAAGGCAGCAGACCGAAAACAAACAAACTCAACAGATTTTGCAGCTTTCCCTTACTTTCTTTGGTCACGAATCTTTCTGCCATATTCAGACAAGCATACGAATTGAATTGGCAATAAACTACAATGATTGGATATTTAGTGGAATGGCAGGCAAGAATAAAATTGAAGTGTTCATTTGACCTTCCTGAGTAAGAGTCAAGATATCATCATTGCATATTTTGGGTATAACCTATCATTCTGAGCGATTTCAAGATGTCCACCAAAGAAATCAAAGTACTGAAAGTACTGATAAGTTGGAATGCGTTCTAGAGACGATGACCTCAAGCTACTAACGAAGTTGACACCTTTCGCCCACCGCAGGTAATCACATAATACATTTCGTCATTTGATAAGGTATTCCAACAACGAGAATCGCTATACAGGCCTGAATCTGATGAAAGAAAAAAGATAACAAGATGGCCAGAAAGTCCCTAAACCGCTCACCTGAATTCGATTGGTCCAGTGGATCCTATCCAAGAAACTTTCTGGCAAAGATTCATTCAGATTTGCCTTATTGTTGGGGGAGACATTATTCGAATTATAAGCAGTCATAATGGACCCTGCCAACCCATTAATTACAGAGGAGACTCAAAATCAGCCCTTCCCTGCCACGCCCATATTTATGGAAAAATGAAAATTTTGCCAATAGTATTTGAAGAGGGTCGTCAAAGGAACATTTTTGTAAAGTTTCAGTGAAATCTGCCCAGTGGTTCAGGAGGAGATGTCGTTCAAAGATTTTGGGCTCAAAATAAGCCCCGCCCTGCCATACCCATATTTATTGGCCAATTAGAATATAGCGACAATTTTGAAGAGGGTCATCCAGGGAACATTCTGGTAAAATTTCATTGAAATAGGCCCAGCGGTTTAGGAGAAGAAGAAGTTTTAAGAAAGTTGATGACACACGACGGACGACACAGTCAGGGTGATCCTAAAAGCTCCCCTTGAACACGTTGTGCTCAGGTGAGCTTAAAAGGAAGAAAATGATACGGACCATACAGCCAACTAATGGACGCACAGGCGAACACTTATACACTTAGTTTTTATGTTTTTATTCTGCTCCAATTACATTTTTAATTAGAAGTGTCGCAAGGTGGACCTCAACAAATGATTTGTCCATGATGAAAAGATATTTTCGCAGGGATGACTTTTACTTCATGAGTTGGAATCTCAAGACAATTTTTGGACGAAGTTCAATTGTGATTTCGACCTTTGTGACTCCAGAATTGGGCACTGCCTCGAGTCATTGACAACATTTGTGTCAAGTTTTATTATTTTGGTCAATTGGTTGTTCAGTTAGAGTGGAAACTGTTATCTGATACAATTTACTGATGGCCGTGATATGAATGACCCCGAAACAATCTATAGGGCATTTCATCGGGTCATGGGCAATTTTTGTGTAAAGTTTCGTTATTGCAGGTCAACTGCTTCTCCCTTTATCTAGCGGAAAGCAAAAGGCCAATGGACTGAGAGACAGACATGATTAAATCAATATATGCACCTCTACTTCTGAGTTGGAGGTACAGTTAATAACATCGTGAATTTGATAAGGTGAACGATTTTGGAATGATTTAGGCATGATGTTGAATGAGTTAGCGGAGCGAGTTTTGAGTGAAATTTAATGGAGGGAATCCAATTTCGCTTATTATGTTCAGGTTGAACAAACTCAGCGATATATAAAAACCAATATAAAAAAAGCATGAAAGTTCAATTAATAGCTTTCTATTTCGTCAAGAACCAATCAGACGCTTTAAATTTCAATTATGTCAGTGAAATCGCGATTTGGTTTTTGCTTAATTCTGAATGTACATATTGATTTTATTGTTTTAAAAACTTAAAGCGTTTTTGAATGGTTTGAGTAAGTGTTTGGAATGAATGATTGGAGGGCTGATTGAGCGATTAAGAATTTTTTTTATGGAGATGAATGGCAATTTCACGATGTAACTAACTGTATGATGGTGCTCTTAAACGTGTTGATGTGTAAGAATGCGAAGAAAAAGTTGTTTGGTTTCCAATGGCAAATTGTCTTGGTGATGGAATGCAATCGGGCAAAGATATTCATAATTCGATTAGAGATGTGGTGGCAAGGGTTTTATTGGATGAGTCATGATTGGACATTCATGTAGATAACTGCAATATGACGGAAAACAAACGACAATATGTTGCAAAAATATTTACTAACTTAAAAAGTGTATCATCACTTTAAGAAATATTTTTATTTCGTAGCTTAGACAGAAATTTACAATATAATACCTTGTCAAAAGTTAAATGTGTAATAAGTCGTTCAGAAAGAGAAACTATACATTTAAAAGAAGCTATAACATAATTCTACGAAAAACAGGTCGCGACCTTACCAAATAAGCAGATCACGTGATTGGTCTAAGCTATTGCCACAATCCTGAGAAAACAGATCGCGACATTACCAAATAAGCAGATCACGTGATTGGCTTGTGTTATTGTAATTTGCTGACCTTATTGGACTTGACTTATCACATGATTTCCAAATATAGTAATGCAAACATGTGATACTAATATATTCGTACTAATATATTCGTAGGCAACTTTCAATAAATATCGTTTAAAACATAGATTAGCGTGTTGATAATACACATGAAGTGATAGTTGTTTAATTGTCAGCATTATTACTTTTTGATGAAATAAACTGTATGTCTGTGTCAAGTTGAGATATACAAAATAGGCCAAAGTGTATTCACATCCTGTTCACGTGATATATGTTCTCAAAAAAACCGAAATGAAATTTTCTTGTGTTCATTTTGCGGTTTTGTTAAATCTAAGTTGGAATTGCTCCGCATTCCAACTTAAAAAAGGTATCTGAAAAGCACTGTCAAGGCTTTCTTTTGGCTTATTTTATTTGCCCGTACATATTGGTTTGGAATTGATTTCAATACTTATTTCAATCGTTAAGTGCGAACTTTAAGAGCACAACATTCTCAATGCGAGATGGCAGCTAGTTTTAAGTGCCTTAAATGCTTCTTTCAAATACATTTATAATCATTGGATCGGAAGAGCGTATCATATACTCCTCGAAGCGACCTCACGAAATAAGGTATGAAATTATTCATTTGACCTCTGTTAAGCAGATTCAAGAGAAAAAAAAATGTTATCTGTGGTCCGAATGTCATTGTAGGACAAATTTCAAGAATCCAGCCAAAATATCGTGTGTAAGAAATGCTATTCAAGACATCCTTCCAAGTTTATATCTACATTTTATGAATCAAACAACGGTTTTTATTTTCGTTTCGCCAATCTTATTAATCATGGTCAATAAGAAAAATTTACATTCAAATTGCGAGATAGCAGCAAGTTTGAAGATTTTTTTTTTCGTTTCATCTGTGGACAAGAGTCACTTACACTCACTAAGGATTGTCCCGATATTTGTTTGTGCATTAGGCCTCTGGAATGAGGACCTGAACATTATGTATTTTGCAATATGACTTCATATCAAATTATAAAACCTAGGAGCAAAACAAGTTCAAATTTAAAAAAAAAGCATAACGATAGGGTGAAAATGATTGCGTCCACATTCCTAGCTGCTATCTGAATTAAGAAAATTGTTTCATATGTAAAAAAAGGTACAATCTACTTGATGAAAAGAAGATGGGAAGAGGATAAGATTTTGGTATAAATTAAAAATAATTGAGAAAAATTTTGTAAACTCATGTGCACAGTTCAATATTGCAAAACAAGCAACCGTTTGGCAGCCATCTTAAATGATAATCTCAATTTTGATAATCGTATTAGCTTAATCAAAAACTGGCAAGAGAACACATTTATATCAAATAAAAGTATAACAATCATTACGTTTTTATAATTTACCAAATGATATTATTCTCGATTCTGCATTCCTGACAGCCATCTCGAAAAAAAGTTGTGATTGGCGCTATAAATCTAAATTTGACCAGTTAGGATCACAGCTATAATCATGATACCAATTTCAAAGTTTTGTTTGTCAAACAGAATCCATTATTCACTTAATGCCTTGTAATATTTCTATTTGGATGCCATGCTGTCTACAAGAGTTGTCGTTTCTTTCGTTTGATGGGTTTATTTTCTCATAATACTTAAAAGTAGAATCTTTGCGACAGAACTGGGCTCAATAATACATTGAAAATCCTATCATCAAGACAGGACAGGTGGTTTCATGTTTTTGTTCAAGGGGTCCTGGCTGCCATCTCGATTTTCGCAAAGTGCTCAATGATGACAAGGTGTTATCAGCCAGATTCTTAATAAGTAAGGAATGGGCTACCAGAATCAGCTAAGAAAATAACTTTATACCACACTACTAGGTTCAACGTATAATTGTCATTTTTTCTGTCGGACTAATGTGTCTAGTAGTTATTGTTACGGACTACCCTTCAAAATTTAACAGGATGGTTATAGTGTCAAAAGAAGAGGATCGTACCTCGAAAACGCGTTTGGTCTAAATTAAAACACATTTGAAGATAACTTTTTTCACTCAAATCGTTCTCTACAACGTGAACAAATTCGACAAATATTATCGGACATACTTGAAACTTTCACGGGATAGTTATAGAATCGAAAGGAAGCTTCGTTAAAAAGTGGGTCAATTGGAAAAAGGAAATGTACCTGTGAAATCAAAATTGAAAGATATTCTATTAGCAGGCATATTTCCAAGGCAGCCGACTAACATATATCCCTGTAAAGAGTCGCCTTTCATCCTCCAGCTTTCAAATGATTCTAAAGTATTTGCAGTGACAAATACACCGGTCTTTGATCCTCTTAATTCACTTGGGTCTCGTCCTGAAAGAAAAAGAAAACACAAAATTTCATCAGAAACGGCTCTTTTATAATACACTGGCACATTTCCGTAGCCTTTTATAAGACTTCCTCACCTGAAAAAAAAACTTCTTTCCGGGCTCAGAAAACTTACTTTTGGAAGCATACCTATATTAATATTTTGACTATTTGATATATATTTGTGAATCAGCGACATATAGGCCCATTCGGCCGGTTGCAATTTTGTACTTGCTTATAACTGTATTTTCTATTTGTATCCTCTTCACCTCAATTATCGTGCATGTGAGCCTTTAAACTCTCCCTGTATTCGAAAAGTTAGGTTTTCATACCATTTTCTACCAATCATATTTCATTTACCCGTCTAAAAAATTGGTTCAATTATATTGATGATGTCATCATGAAAATCACGCTAGTTGACCTTTCAAAAAAAAAAATTTGGATTGCCTCCTCAGTTATCATGCATCTGAAAGAAACTCCTTGGCAACACAAATGAAGCAAAATTACAATTTAATCTTTTGGGGTCACCAACCTCTGCATAAATCCTTTTATTCCACATATTTATCTGAGTAAAATCTTAATTTCAATTTTCTTATACAAGATTAAGCTAGCCTATGCATAGAAACATTGAAAAAAAAGTTCAATATCCAAAATGTTGCCCTTTGCTCTATTTCAGATATTGTTTGTTGTATGATTTCAGTTTTTCTCACTTCAACATTATGATGATACCATAGCAAAACATCCTATTAAAAACTTAGATCAAACAAGCTCTGAGAGGCTCCTTTTGGGTCAAGCACGATAATAGGGGTATGCACGATAATTGAGATTTAACAATATACACAAAAAATATGTGTTTAATAATGTATATAAAGATACAACAAAGCAAATTTGAAAAGCTCATTTGAATCAAAATAAGTTGACATCCTACCAAAGAAGATGCTGTGTTTGGTTGACTTAACCGTTGTTCGATTTCACCATTTGGTTTGTTTCGGCATTGAAATGTAATGTTCACTCCTCGTTTGTCATTGCATTTTCGCGATAAATTGGATTAATTGAAATAAACGTGAGAAGGATACTTTGACATTCAAAACTTGTTATTAAAGGTGAAAACAACTCACTCAGTTTTAATCGACTTTGCTTTAAATCGGGTACTTCACAAAGAAAAAATTGTGTCCCAAAATAGGGACACATTTAACTTCGATACGTCTCAAAGAGAATTGCTTTGAGACATTAATATCGGAACATCTGTAAGGTAAGACCTCACCCGTTAGGTGTTTCAGAGAGATTTTTGTTTTAAAAGGACGTCATGCCGTAAATACGATCAAAATGTCACATCATTCCTTAATGACATGTCTAAAAAGGGTTAGAAATTTGTCTGCCGAATCCGTAAACACATGGACATTGGTTGTGTCTTTCACGAAAAGAAAGGAAAAGTGGCGTCATTTCTTGTCAATTAGACGACGTTTTGGTGCAGCCATTGGACAAAACGTGCTAAACGTAGTATTTTTTATTTGTTTGATCCCTTTCATTATAAAATTTCCTCTGAAATTTCATATGGCTTTTTCTACCTTTCAAAAGAAAAACATGTTGTCTCTACAGTAAGGCATCGGAGAAGTTTCAATTGGAAACGTATGTTGCAAATTGCCACTGTAACTTGAATACGAGGGATTGTTGCAAAATGGTATTTATATCGAATTAAAGGTTACTTTTGAAGGTTACAACATACATCATTCTAGATTGAGTTTGTATACATCCACTTTAGTTATGTTTAATGTGATGCTTTATTAAAGTCACTCAGTATATCTGTTTCAAAAATGTGATAAATTTTAAATACTTTAAATCAAACAAAAGCGCGACAAACACTCAATTTATAAGTAAAACGACGAAACGTAATTAGACCCGAGCCTATATATTCGAATGCTTGGTGCTTCCTGAGAGGGGCACGGGAAAGCTTGATACTCCTCATATCGATCTAAATAATTCAAAATCACCCGCTTACTTGTTTCGAACGAGATAAGAGTCGACTTCACTATTTGATTAAATTTATTTGATATATATATAGAAAGGATATTGAATGAGTGGTCCTGGAATAACGACTTTATTAAACGAATCATCTATTTACAGATAAAAACGGGGCTGTGCCGAGTATGATCCGAATATTTATGAAAAATCGTCAAAATTCATGAAATTCAACATTTCACTTTTACGCAAAACTTATAACGCCGTTTAGAATTGACATCACAATATATACATTTTGATGTCATTTTCGCGGTTACAAAATAGCATTGCTATTCGCTCTGAGCTCATTTGCATAGTTTTTCCACTAGTGTAATAACACCCGTGTAATATTCAAATTATTCAACGGGTTTATTTCACTCCCGCGACGTCGGTCATATTATAAATATACGTCCTTAGTGTTTTGTATGAGAAAAAAATCTAACGAGGTTGGGAGAATTGATAAGGCTCTGCCGAGACAATTAATAATTTCCCCTTCACGGAGTTAGATATTTTTATACGATTCATCATGTACGTATTATATTTATCTTATAACCTCTACTTGCATTGTTTTCGTCGATGTTTCTAACAAAAATGCAAGTTTCAAAAAATAACGGCATTATGTAATTGTTATAAATGTGATATCATAAAATATATTGGATGTTATGACACGGGAATTTACATAGCTATATGATAAAAAAGGATAAAAATACCTGCGTCTATTAAAGCTTCATATGTCACCTCCAAAAGCATTCTTATTTGCGGATCCAGTCGATTGGCCTGTTTTGGATGTACACCAAAATAGGTTGCATCAAATCTTGTCAAATCTGACTTCAAATGTCCCGTTCTTGCTGGAATCCCGTATTCTCCTTAAAGATAATTAGAAATTATGTACTAAGCCACACACACACACACACACAAAAAAAAAACATACAACAAAAACATCCACCCACAAAACGTCGACTCAGAACAATTTTATTTGTACAGAAATCATTTGGTGGAGAAGCTTATTTTTTTTTTTAATTTAAAACGAGCAGTCGTTTTCAAAATAGATTAAAACTAAGATTGAAAAGTTTAGGTAATGGAGATACATTCGTCAGAATTAAGGCTGTAAAGGTATGGCAGAACCAAACTTACTTCAATCTAGACAGTGATTGGTGATGTGATCTTTGATTTGACGCGTGTTTGTAAAGACAGAATATTCGGGTAAATTTAGGTGTTTTGTCGGAGACAAATTCCAAAGGTATTGTGGAATGACAAAACTATCCTTGAAAGCGGAATGTTTCTTTCCTTAGATGCTAATACGAGCTGTTTGTATAATTTAAATGGTCAAAGGCTATAGGTGAATAAGTGATGAACGCCAGTAACGGCTCAGCTGTTTCTAGTGCACGAATTCTTTACATGTGATTTTTTTCTCTAATTTGGGTCTGAATCTCTCGAATGCACTTTTATGAAAGCTGATATTGATAATAAAAAGTTGCAAAAGTTCTCATCTAAATCAGTAAGTACGTACGCTTTGCACAATCCATCCGAACATCCGAGCAAAGCATTGATAAAAGCGGCATTTTTTTTATTTTGGAGCCCCGTTGTATTCATTATAATATCATCAAGAGTGTCTTATATTATACTATTTTCGGCGAATCTAAATACAGCAATTGAAGGAAAACTGAAGGAGGAGTTTGCGACACAAAATAACATGTATAAGTGAGAAAAGAACAATAAAGGTCTTTAGTTCAAGGGCAGATAATTCTTGAACCAAGAGGAGTTGGGACCTCAAAATTACGTATTGCAATACTTCAACATGTGATAAATAAATGTATAAAATTTCAAAGCTTTTGAAGGAAAAACTGAAGGAGGAGTTCGCGACACAAAATAACAAGTATAAGTGAGAAAGAAAAATAAAGGTCTTAAGTTTAAGGGCAGATAATTCTTGAACCAGGAGGAGTTGGGATCTCAAAATTGCATCTTGCAAAACTTCAACATGTAATAAATGATTTTATAAAATTTCAAAGCTTTTGAAGGAAAACTGAAGGAAGAATTTGCGACACAAAATTACTTGTTTAAGTGGGAAAAGAAAAAAAAATGTCGTCAGTTCAAGGGCAGATAATTCTTTAGCCAGGAAGAGTTGGGACCCCAAAATGTTGTCTTGCAAAACTTCAACATGTGATGAATAATTGCATAAAATTTCAAAGCTTTTGAAGGAAAACTGTAGGAGGAATTTGCGACACAAAATTACTTGTATAAATGTCCACAGACTGATGGACAGACATATTGACATACGGACGGACGGACAGATGGACGGACATACGGACGCACAGACATACAGCATGGTTCCAGTTTACCCCTGAAAACATTCGTTTGCGGGGATATAACAATTTGAAACATGGAGGAGGCATTTCACCAATAAGCAGCCTCAAGTAGCTTGGAAATAGAGTTTTAGAAGAGTTTCTGTCTGTATAAATGAGACCGTTGGTCAGACTGTACTAATACACAGGCTGACAAGAGTTTTTGTTTGGATCATTCTTATTTGCGGTAGTGCGTAACGAATCGACCCTAGTCAGACGGCGCGGGCTGCGCAGACTGACTAGGATCGAAATCTTTTGCACCGTGCTTATTTTCTGAATCTAGAATAACCAATCTACCTCCAAGTTAAAAGAATTTTTGAAATGCGACCTCTAGTTGACCTATGCTGGACCCAATCTCCTTTTCAAATATTCATTTTACAGAGCTCCGACATGGTCCCTTTTCGCTTGACGGGTCACTGGTACAGATAGGACCGTTTGCCTTTAAACTCAGTGTGGTAATGAAGCACAATTTGAGCTTCTATTAAAAATTCTATCATAGCATTTCTTGTTGTAATTGAAAATACATACCTGGTTTATATCTAGAATTATCTGGTACTACCATATCCACTCCATTCATCAGGTTATCCCTAAACTCTTGCATATTTTCACATTGAGGTAAACGACACGAGATACCCGATATGACGATGCTTTCCTCATCAGGGTCTGCCATTATTTGCTTTGATTGTCTCCAGCGATTCAAACTGACGAGCTTTTGAGCCGTGTCATTAGTTATATCTGAAATAAACGTTATTATTCGACTTTTACTGTAGTGAACTTTCATTACGTTGTTTCTCAAATGGCACCGCCCTCATATGGACATAGTGGAATGTAATGATCAAATTTGATGAAATTGAATAAAATGAAACTATTATGAAAATTCCCTGCCTTCAGGTTTCAGAGAAAACGAGTTTCTGTGTGTATGTAAAATTGGGCGGGCCCATATAGAGCCAAATTATGACCCTAGGGGTATGCCATGAATCCATTGGTAGAGGTCCACTAAATAATTTTACAAATAAATTTTAAAATTTGTCTGCCTTTTGGTTTCAAAGAAGACAATTTTCCGAGATTTCCCACTTTGATTCTGTGAAAAATGGGATGCACACTTGCTGAGCCCAAATCTAACACCTGGTGTTTGACATGAATAAAATTAGTAAAGGTCCACCAAATTATGGTTCATACCAAAAGACTCTATGCCTAAGGGTTTCAGATTATTTTTTTAAGATTTCATAGTTTGCTTTTTCTAATGTGGTGTCCGTGGCCTAGAGGTAGAGCGTTGGCCTCTTGACACAATGGTACTGAGTTCGATTCCCGGGAGCGGCTATCGATCTTGGTTCTTTCATTGGCCCACACATTCGGCGCGAGTACTGGGGAGTTTTCCAGGAAAAAAGAATTGAGAGGGATCAATCTAATTTGTAAGAACTTGTTTCCCAATCGATTTAGAATTAATAGGTTTAAACCAATGTAAAATGTAAAACACGATGCCGCCAATTTAGAGCCAAAATGCGACCCCAGAGTCATGATATAAACAAACTTTATACATGTCCACTAGATGATGCTACACACTTATTATAAAAAAAATGTCTGCCCTGTTTTCTGAGAAGAAGATTTTCTTTCATTCTTATTTTTTAAGTTTCTATGTGAAAAGGAATGCGCCCGGGCTTAGCCCAAATGTGTGCCAAGTGTCATGATATAATTTAACTACATAGAGGTCCACTAGGTGATGCTCCACACCATATATGAAAGCTGTCTGCCATCTCGTTTCAGAGAAGAAGATTTTTGAAGCTTTTCGGACTGCGCAGACTGACTAGGATCGAAACTTTTTGCACCCTGCATATTTTCTGAAACAAGAATGGTCAATCTTCATTCTCGTGAAATAATTTTTGAAATGCGACTTCCGGTTGACCTATGGTGGATCAAATCTCTTGTTCAATAATTCATTTTAAAGAATTCCTGGATAGTCCCTTTTCGTGTGACGGGTCACAATTATTAAGCTAGTTTATTATCTCTCATAAAACGATTAAGTTTATGAGGAGCCTATAAAATATTGCTAGAAAACTCTTTCAATAGATATGAACTATTTGTTTATTTTTTCTTTAACCAAAGTAAAATGATTGCTTCAATAAGTAAAAAGTCATTTTCTAAGTGTATCAATGGGCAGACGGGGATAATTCTTTTCCGTAAATTAATTGTTTTGCTTAAAAATGTTGTAGATTAATAATGTATTGTCATTATACTAAAAATTGAATGTATCTTTTTACGCTCGTTTTCAAACTAGATTTATCTGTCTATCTGTATTCACCATTTCATCGTTGAATGTTTATATTCGTTTAAGGCCTTTAAAAAGCTCAATTCTAGCCGATTGTTATTAAACAAAATCAACCTTGTAATAGGCATTACATTTCAGGCAACAATTTGTAAGCGTCCATGACATACTTAATATCTAAGTCTCATTTGTTGAATCTTCTAGATAAAATGAATCAAATGACAAGAGACAATGTAACGGCAAAGAAAAGTCAGGTTAAAACATTACAAGGAAAGGAAACATTGCTTGCAACAAGAGTTTTCTCACTTTCCAACAAAATATCCCGATTTTTCAAATGTTAGCTATAAAAGAAATAAACGTTCGACATTAAAGATTCTGTGGCATTGTTTCCTACCAAGTTTTAGTCCAATGTCCCATTCAGAACAAGTTCTTGTAACATTGAAAAGGAAAAATTGGCTACAAATCAATATTACACAATTTTCAAAAGGGTTTAAAATTTTATAACCATATATTTTTAACCTCAGCAGGGGAAAAAATTGATCACAATATGATTTCAAAACAACATAACAAAAATCTATCGAAACACACGAATCTTTGTTACAAAATATAATTAAAGGGATATTTTTTTATTAAAGGGAGGTAATATTTTTGCTAAATCGAGTTAAGGTTTACAATTGTGTCTGATAGCCTTTAGAGTAGAATTGAAGTGATTTTGAACGAAAAACTTTTAAACATTTTTTTTCGTAGACAATCAGATGAAACATTCAAATTTTAGCAAAAGGGATCAAAACGGAAGCAAGGCTTATTTAGTTTCTTTCCCGTTTGGTAGAGAGCGACAGGTACGAATACAACATGTAACATATTTAACATCAGTTATCAATATGTCTTGTTGAAGACTGACAAATTTAATAATTGAACGAGAGAGAGAGAGAGAGAGAGAGAGAGAGAGAGAGAGAGAGAGAGAGAGAGAGAGAGAGAGAGAGAGGGATGGTTTTACCGTAAATCTTGGGACATTTAGTAATCATTTCACTCACGGTATGGGGACATGGTTGGAAAGTTGGGACAAAATTGTTGTCCCAACATCAACGGTCCTTATTTTAAAGCAAACAGGTCGAAACAAGTTTTTACAAAGTTACGGGTAATAGGGACTTTGTCCCCACAAAATCGTCTCTCAATCTCATCACTGCGTCAGGCTGCATAACATTTATCCAACCTTAAAGATGATGACGTCACAGTAATCGGAACCCGGGATTTTGTTCGTCGATGAGAGCAGACCTTTGATTCTGATTGGTTCTACGTCAACCACGCGCTTGGTTAATGGCGGAATCGGAGCAAGAGGTAATGTACGCTTTAATATCTTTATTTCTATGGAATATTAATATGCCATATTGTGTAATGTAATATAATGTCGGGAAGTGTGTGTAGGAAAAGACGAGGATTATCAATATGCTTGTTAAAACAGGCACATCAGGAATGTTTTAGAGTTGGCCAAATTTTTGCACGACACACAGGCATGCTGCATCCACAGATACAATGGATTTCTGGTTTGCCGCATTTATGAGCATAGAAATATGGTCGCTGGCATTCCTGTACCTCGAAGACCAAAACATATTTTATCATATAAACCAGACACGTATGTCAATTTCGCTTTATCTTTGTTTACATTGTCTCATTTGTGATGGATGTGTTAATTTTAGGCAGCTCTTGTAAACGACTGTTTAATAACTTTATAAAACTCCAAGACTCTGTTCTCTGGGTGTTCATTGAAGTATGTGTGGAAAAAAATTGCATGTACATGTAGTAAGTTTGGCTTTAGACTCCAGACACAATGCTTGTTTATATTGGCTCCAAATCATTTATTAAGTGTCATTAGACATTTTGAGACCCAGACATTTCCTTTGGTCATATTGCCTCATTTGGTCCTTAAATTTTGGAAAAATACCAAACTTCAACTTGTTAAAACATTGTCCTTCATTTTTCCACCAATGTCATTCAAACTTGGTCAAAATGTTTGCCAACATAAGTTTGATTTAGAGCAGAAGCAGCCAAGTTAGTCTAGGCTTATTTGCCGTTAAATTCTTTATTAAAACTCTAGCTTTATCATTTTTCATTATCTTCATCATACCGCGTCAAAATGTATTTGGCCATGAAGTTTTGGTTGAGTACGATTTTGAGCAGAATGAGACCAGAAGACGGGATAGATATAGCTATGCATGCCATTTTCTAAGGTTCAGGGGAAATGTGATGGGTCCTTTCTAAAGGGGAAAAATTCACTGAGAGGGGAAGTTTCTTATCACTCAGTAAAATATCCATAAAAAGTCATGAGTCATGTGTGTTTTTAACTATGAACAATGGTCAAGGCATGTAAGCTCATTTAAATGATTATTTTGGCCTAAAAATTAAAGAAATCTTTTTCCATCAGATTGGCAGGGTTTTCTCTTGATTTTTCATTTTTGGGGTCATTATCTCCAGTCAAGTTCTGCTAGGGGTCATTTGTTCATTATCCTGTTATCAAGGACCCCCCCCCCCCCCCCAAAAAAAAAAAAATTAATGATGTATGTAAAAGCAATGATAAATTAAATAAGTGCTCAAGGTGAGCTATTGTGATCGTACAATGTCCGGCATCCGTCGGTAGTTGTGCGTTGTCCACAATTTCTTTAAACATCTTCTCCTCCGAAACCGGAGGGCCAATCTTGATGAAACTTGGCAGGGACGTTCCTTGGGACAAGCTCTACCAAAGTTGTTCAAATAAATGAAATCCACTGTTAACTTTCCCTTTACCCCTAACAAAAAGGTTGAAAATAGGAAAATCTTCTTCTCTGAAACCAGAAGTTAGAAAGATTTCATATTTGGTATGTAGCATCATCTAGTGGACCTCTACCAAGTTTGTTCATACCAAGACCCTGGGGTCCCAAAATCAAAGAGCAAAAATCTTTAAAAATCTTCTTCTCTGAAACCAGAAGGCAGACAGCTTTCATATTTGGTATGTAGCATCATCTAATGGGTTTCTACCAAGTTTGTTCATATCAAGAACTTGGGGTCATATTTGGGCTCCACCTGGGCGCTTCCCTTTAAGCCCATCTGAGCACGATCGGTAAAAATAGGATAATCTTCAGAAATCTACTTCTCTGAAACCAGAAGGCAGGCAGCTTTCATAGTTAATATGTAGCATCATCTAGTGCACCTCTACCAAATTTGTTCAAATCGGGACCCTGGGGTCACATTTGGGCTCCACTCAAGTGCATTCCTTTTTACATAGAACCAAAGAGTGAAAAGGCATTATTCTTGTTGCTCTTGGCTGAAATTATTCCATGGTATTGATCTTATGTAGTAATTATCTCTTTGTTGACATCTGCCTATTTAATTAATGTGATATCCCAGGGATCAAAGAGACTCAGGTGAGCGATCTAGTAAGAGACTCAGGTGAGCGACCTAGTACAATCATGGTCCTCTTGTTTCATAATTGAAAATCCCAAATTTTCTTTTCCTAATATTTATCTAACTGAAACCACCTTTTTTTACATCAACCAAAACCAAGCTAAATCCTGATGTTGACGTAATATACGTCCAGAATTTTAGAAAAACAAAATCCAGAAACAAAGACCCGGATGTAAAAAACGTCTGAGATTCAAAAAGCCTTTGAAGTATTACGAATTTCCCTAATAAAGGGTCAAATTAACTTCACACATGCAAAAAATTGATATTCAACATTAAGCTGACCAAAACAAGTCACATGTAATGCGCGGGGTATTAGACTGTCACTATAACAACTAGTCTATAATTATGCTATCTTGCTGAGTTAGCGTTGCGTTATTTCCGCCTCTGTCGTTACCTTTCAAAGGACTAAAATCATTTACTAATAAAAACCTCAGCTCTTGTGCAAGGCAACAAAGGACCTAGTTGCATACTTTTTTCATGCCATAACATTGTAACAGTTTTTACAGCTAGAAATTAATTTGTTCAAAGTTTTTTTGATATTTTGGAATAAACTAGTATGATCCATTGTTTTTTGTACTGGAACCCATTGATATCGCCCCGGGTTTCATAGTTTTTGCTTTGGACTGGGACTCATAAGGTATAATTTCTAGATTAATCACTGCAGTAGGTCCAGAATTATCTGCCATTGAATTGAAAAGAATACAGTATTTCTATTTGTTAACATTTTTGTGCCTTCATTTTTACATGAATCTTCAGTACTCACATTTATTTCTGTATATATAATACTAGTATTTAATATATATACATGAATGGGACTCATGAAGAAGAAAGTCAGTGAAACTGAGTGCCCATTGAAAAATCTCACAACTTTGTTTTATCTTTGAGAAATTCAAAATGGTGGAGGCCGTCCCATCTATTTTGAAAAGAATACAGTATTTCACCTTGTTAACATTCCTGTGCCTTCATTTTTACATCAATCTAAATTGTCTGTGAACAAGTGAAAAATCTCAAGAAATTTCACATAGTAAAAGCTGTTTTCCTACAATGAGACTGTTTAAATGCCATAATTTATAAGTCAACAGTAAGAGAGATTTTTTCATGGATGCTTCTTATAGCAATATTTTTATGTAACTTCAATATCAGAGAAATTTTGATTATTTATAAATTTGGAGAAGACAATACCTATTATAAATAGGAAAATCAGGTTTTTGATATGGACAAGCCAGTTTGTGATGGTCTTCTGTCTGTTGACAAGTTGACTTTTAGAATATTTCAGGACCCTTCTATTCCAACTGCATCTATACTGGCCTCCCACCTCTGTGCCAGGTTCCTATGAGGATCAGGGTCCTAAGAATTCACTCGTATTTACAAGTAAGAAATCACGGAGGACGAGGGAAACTTTAAGTCTGTCGTCTACCCAGACATGTGAAGAATTATTGCACTAAATAACAATGCCTAGTGTCAGGGTGAATACTGATAAAAGACAGAAAAGGGGCTCCAAACAAATAAAATGATAGAAGTCATCAACAACTCGAACTGTAGTTCTGAAACTTGGTCAGAATGCTTGTCAGGTTACATAAGGATAAACCCTATTGTAAATGGGAGGGTCTGTGCCATATCACAGGAAAAGGGGCCTTAATGACAATTTTCTTGTTTAATCTCTAGAGGCAACAAATATGGTCCAATCTTCATGACACTTGGTCAGGATGTTTGTCAGGTCACAAAGATGCACCCCTTTGAAAATTTGGAAGGGTCTGTGCCATATTACAGGAAAAGGGTCCTTTGTGACAATTTACTTGTTTACCTCTAGAGGCAAATCTTCATGAAACTTGGTCAGAATGTTTGTCAGGTCACAATGATGAACTCTATTGAAAATGGGAAGGATCTGTGCCATATTACGGGAAAAAGGAGCTTTAATGACAGTACGCTTGTTTACACAATAGAGACTACAAATATGGTCCAATCTTCAAGAAATTTGGTCAAGTACAATTCTGACTTTTGTGCTGGAAAATTTCATAACTCTTAATTTCGACAAGGACGAAGGTGAGCTAAACAGGACCATCATGGTAATCTTGTTTTTTTTAATCAGGCTACCAAATATCATTTATTTTATTTTAAAGGGAACTGAGATCTAGTGCAAAGTCAAATGACATTGTCCAAACCAGTTGTGAGGACGCTGGGGAACTGGAAGTTCTGTTTATTGACAGATATATCGGTAAGAAATTAAACACAAATAATCCTTTGTGTTATGTTATACCCTTAAATAATTATTTAATTGAAGTATCGATTTTAAGCCAACAGCATAAAGCCTGATCAGTCTGTGAGAGACTGGCAGGTTGACCTGCTGGTTTCATTTTGTTGCATTTTTAGTTTTTTTGGCATTTTCAGTTTTATTAGCTCCACTGGCTGAAAGCCACTGGGGCTATTGTCATGGCATTGTGTCCGTCGTGTGTCCTTCCGTGCATCCATGCGTCTGGTTGTAAACTTTTTCTTTAAAAATCTTCTCCTCAGAAACTACTGGATGAATTTCAACAGAACTTCACAGCAATGATCCTTGGGTGACCCTCTTTCAAAGTTAAAAAAATTTTGATCCAATGAAAATATTCATTTAATGGGCGTGGCTAATATCCAAATATGGTAAAAAGTGAGTTTCTCAGATTCTAATTGATGGATACCAATTAAATTTTACATGAATGATCCTTGAGTGACCCTTTATCAGTCTACCAAAAAATACTGTGATCGGATGGAAAATATGCATTTTATTGGTGGGGGTTATTTCTCTATATGTTATATAGTGGAAAATTTCAAAATCATTTTCTCAGAGAGTAACTGATGGATATCAACCAAATTCCACTGGAATGATCTTTGGGTGACCCATTATCATGCAGTCAAAAATTATTGTGATTGGATGAAAAGTATTTATTTTATGGGCGGAGGTCATTTCTCTATAATGATATATTGTGGAATTTTTGAAAATCATTTTCTCAGAAGGTAATACATGGATATCACTTAAATTTCACTGGAATGATCCTTGAGTGACCTTTTATCAGTCTACAAAAAATTATTGTGATAGATGAAAAATATGTATTTTTTGGGCGGAGGTCATTTCTCTATATGTTATATAGTGGAAACTTTGAATATCATTTTCTCAGAATGTAACGGATGGATATCAATCAAATATTTTTGGTATGATCTTTGGGTGACCCATTATCATGCAGCCAAAAAATATTGTGATTGGATGAAAAATATGCATTTTTTGGGCGGTGGTCATTTCTTTTTATGTTATATAGTTGAAACTTTGAAAATCATTTTCAACATCAGTAGTACCCAAAATATCTAAAAAACTAGTCAAAATTTTTATTTGCTTTTACAAGAATTTCAAGCCCGAGGAGCGACTCAAGCCATTGATGGCTTTCTAGTTTGTATAGGTTTGGGGTATGATCTTGCTTTATTTATTGCACATCATATAATTTTTATTTTAAAAAATTAAGCTTTCCTATTTTAAAATTTTAGCTCGCCTATTTAAAGAATTTGTTTAAGTTATTGGGGTCTACCACATAAAAACTATCAACATGAAACTTCATATGTAGTGCAGTAACCAAGAATTGAAACTCTCATTTCTATAATTTTGGAGTTATTGCCCTTTAACAGTTGAGCATGCTGTCTTCTGACCACTCTGGTGGAAGGCCAGAAGACCTATAGGAATGGCCCATCATCAATTCTCATTAACTCAATTAAGTAAGTAATAATGGTGTACTTCTTTTGAAACTTGCACAGATTGTTTGTCTCATCACAAGAATTAACCCTATTGAAAATGAACACAATTGGCCAAATTTGTTGGGGGAAAAAGCCATTTAAAATTCTGACTTTTTTTTCTCGTTTACACAATAAAGTCCATAATTTTGGTCCGTTTCTTTCTAAACTTGCCGGGGTTGTTTGTATTGCCACAAGGATTAACCCTATTGAAAATGAAGAAAATCAGGCCGAGGTTGTTGGGAAATAATGAGCAATGTCTCCTTTTCCTATGTTTTCTTTATCAGGCATGAATTTAGAATTGTTGAAACCCGATTTTATGAGAGAAAGGGTAAACCCATTTCTTTTATGGTTTTCGAGAACTTGTTTCATCGCATAGGTTAATCCTATCAAAATGAAGAAAATTGGCCCTATGTTGTAGGTAGAGTAGTCGTGTTAATTTTTTTCCAGTTTATGCAAATAAAGCCAACAATTTTGACCAATTCTTCCGAAATTTTCACAGATTGTTTGTCATACTATAAGGATCAACCCCATTGAAAATCGGCCTTATCCTGTAGGTAGAGTAACGGTTAGAAATTTTGAGCAAATTTCTTGTTTACATGATGAAGTCTGTAATTTCTGTTTGATTCTTTTGAATTTTTCACAGATTGCTTGTATCACTGTTTATTCTAGATTCTAGATTCTATTTGAAAAACAGGAGGAAAGTCACCCATTACAAATAAAATCTGGGGATTTTGAAAAGGATGGGGCAGCAGTGTTAAACATTGAAGATGGACTAAGCATAAATTAGTGTTCTGAATACAGTTTTGCCATAACCTAATTCTGCATAGACTTTCAAAGCACAGGTATAAATTCACTCGTTGTTAAGCCTATGCTAAAATATTTATCTCCATTTTACTGTTTCAAAATTATTTTTCCAACCTATAAGGGCTGCATGTCCATTCAAAGACACATCAGCTGAAAGTGTCTATCAACACAGTATAGGTGGATTTTCAAAACTGAGCTCTGAGGTAGGCATTGAGTCCATTAAAATAGGTATATCGGGTGTAATTAAAAAAGCATCTGAAAGGAATTGAACGTGATACCTCCTTTTAAACTTTGAAAGTACATGAATGAGTAAACCTTACGATATTAGACAAGCAATACGTTGCATTTGAAAGGTAATTTGTATCATTTTAGGAATCCTTTAAACCTGTTTTATCTATTTTGATAGAATAGCACGGGAATTTAACCAGTAAAAGTAGATTTCACGGCTCACCGCGCAAAATCTACCTATATGTAGCAATATGTAAGTGTAAACACACACTTCCCTTTACCTATATATTAAGTTGGTACAATGTTAAATGGGCCCTTATTTTTGGCAGTGAAACATTATTAGGCCTATGTTAATATCTAATGCAAATTTCACTCCTTAATATCAGAGGTCGCTCCGTAGCAACGCCAATATTAAACAGCGAAATTCGGATTGGAGAAAACTTCAATATAAATAATGAATTTTCAGTCTTGTACTTTTAATTCACAGTAATTTATTGGTATGACTCCTGTCAAGGCAATTCATTTTTGCACAGTTATGGCCCTTGTTTGACTTAGAAATTTGACTTGGTATTTCATGTCTCAACAACTATTTAAGATATTCACTTGAAATTTAGAATGCTTGTAAATTATGGAAAAGGGTATCAATTTCTAAAAGGCAGGTAATCCTTGAATTCATTTTTCCCAATGGGCTGATAATAGTAGACCTATGTGAGATAGTAGCTGGGGGCTAGGAAAGGATATGGTGGTTGTACTGGTGAAAGAAATACCAGAAAACCATTGTTAGGTGCTCCAGACACCGCGATATAACTGAAAAAATGTTGAAAACGGCCTTAAACTCCATTCAATCAACCTATCAATTGAATTCATTTTTGCACAGTTATTGCCCTTGTTAGACTTCAAAATTTGACTCGGTATTTCATATCTCAAAAACTATGAAAGTTATTCACTTGAAACCTGGAATACTTGTAAATTATGAAAAGGGGAATCCATTTTAAGCGTAGGTAATCCAAGAATATACCTTGGCACAGTTATGACCCTTGTTTGACTTAGAAACTTGACTTTGTTTTTCATTTTTCAAAACTTTGAAAGGTATTCGCTTGAAACTTTGAATAATTCTTTGTAATGAAAATAGAAATACATGTCAAAAGAACAGGCAATTGTAAGAATGATACTTCCATCATCGCCCTTGGCTCACTTGATAGTTATTGTTATTATCCAACAGAAAAGTCAAACGTTGCTGTATTATGGACAGCTCTTGTTTACCACTTATCTAAATCCAATCATTGTGCATGTCAGTGTGCCATGAATTTTAAACAACAAGACTCAAATTGGAAGTAGAATATTGATCATACTAGATTCCCTGAAAACAATGTCTTTTCATTGGCTAAGCTTATTTTCCCACATGAATAAATTAACAAATCAGTCATAATAGTTTCGCATGTTAGTGAATATCACAACAACAGAAGCAGGTATGTTCAGTGGGTAGCTCATGAGTGGTGTCTCTGACACATGATAATGAAGTCATGGTTTGAGACCTAGTCAGGTCATAATTCTTTCTGGCAATTTTTATTATAAGCCGCCGGAGGCGAACGTATATTGGTGTCATCTCCGTCTGTCCGTCCGTCCATCCGTCCCTCCGTCTATCCATCCATCCGTCCGTCCACTTTTCTTGTCAACGCAACTCCTCCTCAACTTCTGGCTGGATCTTCTTGAAACTTGGTCAATGTTATCACCTCAATTGGTAGATGTGCATGAAGGAAGGATTTTACGGTTCGTTGATTTTTGCCTGAGTTATGCCCCTTGATAACTTAGTCTCTGGGGCTTAATGTCCGTCCACTTTTCTTGTCAACCCAACTCCTCCTAAGTTTCTGGCTGGATCTTCTTGAAACTTCGTCAATGTTTTCACCTCTCCTAGTTGATTGACTGTCAAACTGTACAGACGTGTTTTTTGTGCTCTGATCTTTTCATGTTTTAAGAAGACTTATATAATTTGGATTCTGACAAAAGTTATATGAGGTTGTTCATTATTATCTATGCTATATGTTGACTTGACTGGATTTAATGTTTATTGGTGAATTTTGGATTTATTTGAGGAAAACTTTTAAAATTAATTGATAAACTAGAGAAGTTTGGATTTAACACCTGTCATCACTTATTTGTTCTGTGCAAATAAACATTTATCCCCTTTTTCTCTGGGTCCACTTTTCTTGTCAACGCAACTCCTCCTAAGTTTCTGGCTGGATCTTCTTGAAACTTGGTCAATGTAATCACCTCAATTGGTAGATGTGCATGAAGGAAGGATTTTACGGATCGTTGATATTTGCCTGAGTTATGCCCCTTGATAACTTAGTCTCTGGGTCCACTTTTCTTGTCAACGCAACTCCTCCTAAGTTTCTGGCTGGATCTTCTTGAAACTTGGTCATTGTTATCACCTCAATTGGTAGATGTGCATGAAGGAATGATTTTATGGTTCGTTGATTTTTGCCTGAGTTATGCCCCTTGAAAACTTAGTCTCTGGGGCTTATTGTCTCAGTTATGCTCCCTTAAAATTTAGTCTCTGGGGCTTATTGAAATTGAAGCCTTGTGTATGCAACTCTACCTAAGTTTCTGGCTGGATCTAAATGAAATTTTGTGGATGTTATAACCGAAATTGGTAGATGAGCATTAAGTAAGGTTTTTATGGTTCATTAATTTTACCCTAAATAATGCCCCCTTAAAACTTAGTATCTAGGGCTTATTGAAATTGCAGCCTTTTGAACACAACTCCTCCTTACTTTTTGTCTTTATTTAAATAAAACTTGGTCAATGTCATCATCATAATTTGTAGATGTACATGGATCAAGGATTTTATGGCTCATTTATTTCCCTGAATTATGCCCCCTTAAAACTTAGTGCCTGGGGCTTATTGAAATTGCAGCCTTGTGAAGGCAACTCCTCCTAACTTTTTGTCTTGATTTAAATGAAACTTGGTCATTTTCAATTTGGTTCTGTCAAAATAAGTAGTGTCTACAATTATTTTCGTGAAACAGCAACAAAGTGGCGGCGTATTTTGTGACGATGGCACTCTTGTTTTTCCTTGCACCTCTTATCATGTACTGGTGTGATTAAGTCTGGAAAGGTGGAAAGGTGTATTGACTGTCGGGATATGAACAAAGATATTTAAAGTGGTGTTAAACTCCATATAATCAATAAATCAACTTTTACTAAAGTCTATTGTGACTGTTAAGGCCCATTGGGCCTCTTTTTTTATTTTGCTGGAGTATGTTGACTCGAGTTGTTTTAAAATGTTGTTTCAAAATTGACATTTTATAGTTAATGTTTATATTAAACCATTCAGTTCAAAACATGGTCAAAAAATGTTGAATGGGATGTAAACCCCCATATGATCAATCAATCAATCTTACAACTTAACATGCTCATAGTGTGTCTCTCTGATTTTTTTCTCTATCCGAAGACTATTTTCTGTGTTTCTGGTGTCACCAAATTGTCTATGTGCTTGTGTATATATCAGCAAGAAAAAAATTCTTCAGAACTCTTCTATGTTATATCCCCACCACAGTGGCTTAGTGGTAGAGCGCCCGCCTCGTGAGCGGAAGGTCATTGGTTCTAGCCCCTGTCGGGTCAGACCATAGACCTATAATTTTGGTAGTTAAGTGGCTTCCTCCCTTGGTGTTCAGGATTATGGGGGTAGCATTACGACTGGCCCGCTAGTACCAGAATACTGTGACTGGTTAAGGACTGGTTAAAATATGTCCAGGAAAAATGAATCTGTGAACTGTAGCCGTTGATTTAAACTGAAATACTAATGATACAGTGTTAAAACATCATACAATGTTTTATCCCGATACTGTCCCCAGAATGGCTCTCACAGCCCTATCACAGGCATACGTGGCGTAGACTTGTTTTTTTTCATATACACTATCAAGGTATTTTATGTCAGAGAAATGATAATTCTTTAAGGGAAAGGCAGTGTCATTTTAATACTTTACGAATCACATGAAATATTCGACCTTAAACAGCCATCAACTGTTACTAAGAAGAGATCTGATTGCAGACTGTTGGTTAAAACACAGGCTTAGACTCCCCTGTAAATACACAATATTCTGTAATTAGTGTCTAAAGCCATCCAATCTCATCACATTCTTAGCTTTACATCTCAGTCAATCTGGAAATGAAAGAGAATGCACTTTGATTAATGTTGAGGGACAAACTAAATATAATAAACAGAGAGTAAAATCTAAAGATTCTTAGAATTAACAACTCTCTCAAAATGCATGAGTGGTGGGGACAAGCACTTATTGTCCCATGGCTGTTTCTATCTCTTTGTCCCCAGTTTGTATTTTGTCCCCTTGCTGTTATATATCATCTCTTCAATTCTCTCTTGTTATCTCTTGTCCCCTTTTTTTTCCATCTCTTGTCCCCTGATGGTATTTATCTCATGTCCCATGTTTGTTTCTGTTTATTTCTATCTTGTCCCCTGATGGCATTTATCTCTCGTCCCCTGTTCGTTTCTATCTCTATCTTGTCCCCTGATAGTATTTATCTCACGTCCCCTGTTCGTTTTTATCTCTATCTTGTCCCCTGATGGTGTTTATCTCTTGTGCCAATTTTTTTTTTATCTCTTGTTAGAATTAACACATTACTCCATATGACATTTTGAGACTGGTTTAAATTGGAAGCATCAGCAGACGACAATGTGAAATTTGCAGAAAAGAAATTCTTATTTTGTCATAGATTAAAAAACATTCAGACAAATGGATAAAAATACTTGTCACAAGCAATTTTTCCTTTTGTTGCAATGTTTTCCTACATACTTAAATTTGAATGTGTTGAAATATGTAATAATTAGGGATGGGAAGGAATATCCGAATATTCGAATATTCGTTTTTCCTGTGAATATTCGAATATAATTTTCGAATACGAATATTCGTTTTTATGAGACCAAATTTGAACATTTGGCTTTGAATATTGGAAAGAGAAGTAAAAGAAGTGGAAAGAAATTTTTCAATTTTGAAACAATTCTCACATTTATCTTCAATCGTATGTATATAAGTGTCAAGAAGGTACAAGGAAAATCAATAATTATGACCGGTTGCAAATCTTCTTATCAGCAGCCTGTCGTGATTCATAGACCAATGTACAAATGTGTTTGTATAACACCTTTGGAGAGTTGAAACCTATTTGCAAATTTTCGAATAGGTCAAAACAATCGACGTTACCCCGAACGAAATTTATTTAAAAACCAACAGCCGTGCGGCGTTTGTGAAACCATTGAAGTTCGACGGTGTGGGTTCAAACCGGGCTGGCACACTAACGAAAAACTAATTGTCTTTCGGATGAGATGTTAAACCGAGGCCCCGTGAGACGGTGCTTTACACCAAGCACGTTAAAGAACCATGGCGGATCTCAGCAGTAGTTTCGTCATGTATCCTTGCACTATCCCCCGTAACAACTAACCGTCTTCACATGGACAAGTGCTACGGAAGCCACGATAAACGGAAATACACACGCGTTTGTTATATTTTATCTTTTAACTTGATTTAAAAGAAAAGTAAAATATTATCTTTTTATGGGCCATAATTCAAGAGCACAACGATCTATAAATTGCAATAATCGTCGATGGGCGACCGATTTGTCTTTTCTACTCATAATATGTTCATAAAAGTCACGTCGTAGTTATGAAGCTTTGATTGTCCATCGAGTATTCGGGTTAATCTAATCTAATTTGGTTTCAAGTATGTCTGTTCTATCGTACAACAATTTAGAATACATCATCAAAAAGTATAACAAAATGTAAAGTCTCGGAAAATGAATTGTTGTCTGGTCTGTTGACGCCAAAACATCGCAAACAAAGCTTGAATAACTGTGTTTCGCGTTCTTATGATCGCACATTTTACACTGTACTTATTTCTATTATCACATGAAAAGGTAATATAAAGTAAAATCAATTTTATTGGATGTGATTGGATTCTCCAAACAAGTTCACCATTCAACAGGGTGTAAAGAGCACAAGTCATCCCTACTTGAATCTAGTCAATAACGTCTCGGGTCACGCCTTCGGAATTAAGTAATTTTTAATTTCATTTCTATAGAAAGTATTTAAGAGTAATATTTTTCTGCAAATTAAAGTCAGAGAATCCGATTTAAGTTAAATTGAATCTCTTTTCTTATTATTCATAATTTGTACAAGTTAAAGTAAACACGAATAAGAAAAAGAAAAGTTATCGGATATAACCAAGACTCTGATATTCAATTTTGAATGGAACCAAAACGAATATTCCAATATTCAAAACGAATATTCGAATATGAATTTTGCTATTTGTTCCCATCCCTAGTAATTATTGGTTAAAATAAGGATATTCATCCAAGAACTTTACGTCTATGATCCTCTTATTTGTTATATTAAAGAATTATGGTTAATTAAAATTGGTCATGCTGTTCCTGCGTATTAACTTTTCGAGGTTACACAAAATGCAGTTTACTTACCTAACAGAATATAATTCTTTTAAGTCCCCTACTGCTATTTACACCAGATGGGACTACAGGCATGCTGTGAGTGTCTGTCTGTCTGTCCGCTCAAATCTTGATAGGGCTATAACTTCATAACTTAGCAAGCTAACTTGATGAAACTTGGTTTATGACTAGATAACAATGTGTCAACTATGCACATTAGTTCAATTGTGATATACAACCAAAATTGTGGTTGCTATGGTAATGGAAGTAGTGAAAATGAGACAAAAAATGGGATTCAGCAATAACTTAATTATTAAGCAAGGTATCTTAGTTAAACTTGGTGTATGACCTTAGAATGCAATATATAGATTATTCACATCAATTCATTATTGTTCTTCAACATATTTATTTCATATAATGTTCCTTAAGACATGACTGACTTCTGCATGCACACTCTTTGATGACCTTGAATTTGAACATAGTTCAGAGCTACAATTGGGGGGGGGGAGGGTGACATTGTCCTCTACAATCTTTGAAAATATTCTTATTTAGTTTTCGGACATCTTCTCCATAAGCACTGCACAAATTTCAACTTTTCCTTTCAAAATTGTTCCAAGATTTCATGCCAAACTGTGGGAGCCATGACATCAAACATGGGGAATGTTGTAAAAATCTTGTCAGAATCCATTAGACCTAGAACCTTTATTTTTGGTATGTAGCATTATGTAGTGGAACTCTACCAAAATTGTTCAAATTATCAGGCCTTGGAATTGCCGCAACATGAAAAAATGAGAATTTTGTGAAAATCATTTTAAAAATTTGGCCTAGAACCTTGATATTTGTCATGTATTATCTCCTAGTGAATTTCTACCTAAATTGTTAAAAATATTGACCCTAGATTGCCGTATCATGAAAAAGGGGAATATGAAAAATTCTTTTAATATCATCTTGTCTATCTTCAATGCCTAGGGCTATTTATAGATTTCATAAGTAGCATCATCTAGTGGACCTCTTCCAAGAAGGTACAAATTATTGCATTGAATCACCATGTCACCAAGGGGAATTTAAAGGAAATCTTTAAAAACCTTTTTGTAACAATACATAAGCCTTTGGCTATTAAATATTTGTATGGATCACTATTTAGTATCTATGGGCCGATGATCGATTACAATCGAAAATCAGTTGGTTTTAAGTTCCGATTACGATTATCAACTAAGAATTTCACAATCTATTGTAGTCAGCCCGGAATGATAGTTGGCATTTTTAAGAATCAACCATACATGTGTAAATACATGTACATTTGACAAGTTTCGATCAATTGCTTATTTTTGTGTCCCCTTTTAATTGTATGAAAATTGAAAGAAAGGATGTTATGAAATTCATCAATTATCCCGAGGACCAAAGGCTTTTATATCCAAAAATCGCTGATGAAAGGTTCCAACATGAATATGGTTAGCTAAAACAAATTACGTTTTACAAGAAGGCCAGCTATATGTTTAATTCCACTATTTCTGTGATTTAATGAGGCTGCCAAGTACACACGAGAAAAGCATGTCTTTGTGAAAACACGAGTGTAGGACAAAACCACATTAGGACAAAACCTTACTGGGACAAAATCCAACCAAACAAATTCCCACCAGGACAAAACTCAACCAGGAAAAACTCAACCAATATATAGTACAATGAAAGAGTTGAAGGTGTAAGTGTAATTTAAATGTAAATATTTATCAATTCATATAATTCTGTTATTCCTCTACCAAAGTAACCAAATAATTCAATTTTATTGAGCCAGTATTGCAAAGGACAATTAAAATGTACCTTAAAAAATATAAGGTTTAATTAAAACAAAAAACAACATATTCTTTAACTGATTTGGGTTTTTAAATGAGATTTTACACTGATTTTAGCAATTTTTCAGTCATATTGAAGTGACTGGAGCACCTTACAATAGGTTCATGATATTCCTCACACCAGAACTACCGTTACATCCTTTTCAAGCCTCCAGCTGCTGTCCAACATGATTGGGGTTATCATTTCATTGGTAGGAGGAAATAGTCAGAAATGATGATTCCCACCATTGGTGATTGAACCCAGTACCTTAAGATCTACACTGTTAAACAATATTTATGTTTTTAGCTCACCTGAACACAATGTGCTAAAGTGAGCTATTGTGATCACCTTTTGCCCGGCGTCCGTCCGTCGTCCGTCGTCCGTCAACAATTTCTTTAAAGGACATCTCCTCCTAAACTACTTGGCCAATTTTAACCAAACTTGGCAGAAATGTTCCTTAAATGATCCCCTTTAAGAATTGCTAACAGAATTGAAATTGGTGAAAAACTCTGGTTGCTATGGCAACCAAAGTTAAAAATTTAAGAAAATCTTTAAAATTCTTCTTCTTCTGAACAAGCAGCCCTACAGTCTTAAAATTTGGCATGGATGATCAGCTCATAGACCCAAATAAAAGTAGCTAAAATCATATCTGTTGGGCCACCAGGTACGGAGCACCAGGGGGGAGGGAGTAGTACTTTGGGTAAATTTTGTAATCTTTAACCTTCTTCCTCTTCTGAACATGAAGCCCTACAGTCTTAAAATTTTGCATGAATGATCAGCTCATAGACCTTAATAAATATAGCTTAAATCATGACTGTTATGCCACCAGGTGCGGAGCACCATGGGGAGGGGATAGTACTTTGATGAATTTTTTTCAATCTTTAACCTTCTTCTTCTTCTGAACCAGGAGTCCTACAGATTTGAATATTGGCATGGATGATCAGCTCACAGACCTTTATAAAAATAGCTAAAATTATGACTGTAGATTCACCAGGTGCTGAGCACCAGGGGGAGAGGGTAGAACTTATGTGAAAATTTTGTTATCTTTAACCTTCTTCTTCTTCTGAACCACAAGCCCTACAGACTTGAAAATTGGCATGGAGAATCAGCTCATAGACCTTGATAAAAATAGGTAAAATCAAGACTGTTATGCCACCAAGTGCGGAGCACCAGGGGGGAGGGGGTAGTACTTTTGTGAAAATTTTGTAACTTTAACCTTCATCTTCTTATGAACCAGGAGCCCTACAGACTTCAATATTGGCATGGATGATAAGCATATGGATCTAAAATAAAAAGCTAAAATCATGACTGTAATGCCACCAGGTGCCGATCACCAGGGGGGAGGGGGTAGTTCTTTTGTGAAATTTTTTATAACTTTAACCTTCATCTTCTAATGAACCAGGAGCCCTACAGACTTCAATATTGGCATGGATGATAAGCATATGAATCTAAAAAATTATCGCTAAAATCATGAATGTAGGGCCACCAGATTCAGAGCATTAGGGGGGGGGGTAGTACTTTGGATCAATTTTGAAATCTTTAACCTTATTCTTCTCCTGGATCAGGAACCCTACAGACTTGAAAATTGTCATGGGTGATCAATATATTGACATTAATAAAAATGGCTAAAATCATGACTCTAGGGTCACCAGGTGCTGAGTGTCTTGGGGAGGGGGTAGTACTTTGGATCATTTTTTAGCTCCACTGGCTGAAAGCCACTGGGGCTATTGTCATGGCGTTGTGTCCGTCGTGCGTCCGTCCGTCCGTCCGTCCGTGCGTCCGTGCGTCAGGTCGTAAACTTTTTTCTTTAAAAATCTTCTCCTCAGAAACTACTGGATGGATTTCAACCAAACTTCACAGGAATGATCCTTGGGTGACCCTCTTTCAAAGTTGTTCAAGAAATTTTGATCCAATGGAAAACATGGATTTAATGGGCGTGGCTAATTTCCAAATATGGTAATAGGTGGCTTTTCTCAGAATCTAATAGATAGATATCAACCAAATTTTACATGAATGATCCTTGGGTGACCCTTTATCAGTCTACCAAAAATTATTGTGATCGGATGAAAAATATGTATTTTATGGGCGGAGGTCATTTCTCTATATGTTATATAGTGGCAACTTTGAAAATCATTTTCTCAGTATCTAATTGATAGATATCAACCAAATTTTATCTGAATGATCCTTGGGTGACCTTTTATCAGTCTACTAAAAATTTTTGTGATCGGATGGAAAATATGTATTTTATGGGCGGAGGTCATTTCTCTATATGTTATATAGTGGAAACTTTGAAAATCATTTTCTCAGAATGTAAGTGATGGATATCAACCAAATTTCACTGAAATGATCCTTGAGTGACCCTTTATCAGTCTACCAAATATTTTTGCAGTGAGATGAAAAATATGTATTTTATGGGCAGAGGTCATTTCTCTATATGTTATATAGTGGAAATTTTGAAAATCATTTTCTCAAAATGTAACTGATGGATATCAATCAAAATTCACTGGAATGATCCTTGAGTGATTCTTTTTCAGTCTACCAAATATTTTTGCAATCGGATTAAAAATATGTATTTTATGGGCGGAGGTCATTTCTCTATATGTTATAAAAGTGGAAACTTTGAAAATCATTTCAACATAAGCAAAATATCTAAAAATATAGTCAAAACTTAGATTTGCATAACAAGAAATTCAAGCCTGTGGAGCGACACAAGCCATTCATGGCTTTCTAGTTAATTCTTTAAACTTCTTCTAATGAACCAGGAGTCCTACAGACTTGAAAATTGGTATGGATGATCAGCATATGGCCATTAATTGAATTAGCTAAAAGCATGACTGTAAATTCACCAGGTGCAGAGCATCTTGGGGGGAGGGGGTGCTTTGTTGAGAATTTTGAATCCCTACAGCCTTTATATTTGACATGGATTGATCAACTCATTAAAGAAAACTTTAAATGTTTCAGACTCAGCCTGCATATCTGGCATAGATTAGCTGATCACTGACCTTTTATGAAGCTTAAATAAATAATGACCAGGGGAGGAGCAGAGGGGGGGAAGGATTATTTCAAATGTTATCTGATTGAGTAAGTGAAAATCTCTTTTTCTGTGGTTGCATGGACATACCAAGGTAATGAAGCTTTTTTCTCAGGTGAGCGACCCAGGGCAATTGGCCCTCTTGTATAGTTTAAAGGAAATAACTATTAAGTCGGTAACGTGAATTTTTCACAATCATTTTTCAACAAAGTAAAGAAGGAATCAAAATGATTTTGTTGAAGCTTTAATCTACAACTTATTGATTTTTCTTTTCATTAATAGTATGGAAAAATAATCAAATCAATTTAAAGGTCACTAAATATATTCATATGAAAAAGTGGTGGGGTTTTGTCCTACTTGCCAAAGATAGTGGTGGGGTTTTGTCCTGGTGGGGTTTTGTTTGTCCTGGTGGACTTTTGTCCATACTCCAAAGACACACACGCCCTCGGCCAGGCCAGGGGTTGGTGGTGCGTTTGAAGTTAGGTCATTCCCCAAGAAATTGATAGAGTGAAGTCATATTGAAAAGCTAATGGTTTTCTTACGTCTTTATCACTTGGATATTTTGATTAGGATTATAATTTTGGTTTTGAAGTAAGTAATTATCGCTATGAAATGACTTTATGACATTTTTTGCCTAGTGCAATGTTTGCAAGTGCGATGTCCTTATATTCAAACGAGGAAAAACAGAAAACAAAGACAGGCCCAAGAAATAGGTCGTCTGCAAAACATGAAAATGCAAGGCAGAGAATTAGTTCAATCTCTTAATCACTATGATCAAATAACAATCAAGAATCAGGTGTGATCAACAAGTTGACATGTTGAGACATCTATGTATATTTTCGGAATTGTGGCGACACCAGGAAATGAAAGTCAAACTTGTTAATTTGTATTGTAATATTTCTTAATCCCAATGTAACATTCCAATTGTTTCTTATATCTGATAAAATAGGGCCATGAAGCAAAATTTTGTTTCTATTTCTATTTGTTTCTGTTATCCAAATTCCGATTATCCGCCGGATTTTACTTAGATTAAAGAACAAATTGTTTTTTGTTGGAGCAAAAGTTGCGAATAACTGAAAATCTCTATTATGTGATTCGCTAATAAAAGGATTCTAATGTACTGATTTACAGCTTTCTGTCTAGTGCCCAACTATATCCATCTGACCATCTGTCTATGGTGCTGATTTCAAATTGTTGGGTAACATTGTGGAAAAAGAAACAAGCATTTCCCCTTTTCTCAATATATTTGTTACCCTATTTGGCACTGATTTTTTTCACATTTCATACAAATATCTGCAACTTCTTGTACAGAGAGGGGATGAGTGATGGGAAGCAAAACACAACAAACATTTTTCAATTGTCTTTATTCATACAAAATAAACAGTTTCATTAACAAGTTCTCCAGCCTTGAATCATAGCATTTAAGTAATGATGCATAGATATTGCAATATAAGATGAATTTAAATTTAGTCTTGCATTTCCAAAGGATACTAACAGATGATACAGTACAGTTTTGAATTCAATGAAACCGATTATACAATCGATCATTAGTTGATTATTTCTTCTGACTAAAAATCGATAATTGATTATGATTTCTAACCAATTGCCCAACACTAAAAATAGTTGACTCCAATCTTCAAAGATTGTTTATAATATTCTGTCTCTTGGGTCACAGGGGCATCTAAAAAGAGAAAATTTGTTAAAATTCTGAAAAAAAATTCTTGTCAGAAATTCTAAGGCCAAGGGCTATCAACTTTGCTATGTAGCTTGTGTAGTAGATTTATACCAGGATAATACAAAACAATACTCCCGTATAACTGTGGCATCAAAGAATGGGAAATATATTAAAATCTTCTTGTGAGAAGGGCTAATGAATCCCTTTCTAACATCAGCTCAAAGACATTACAAAATGTGCTCAAATGTAAGGTCTAGGGCCAAGTTTTCTTATTCTTTCAATGGCACAATTGTCTCAATTTAGCAATCAAGGGCTATCATGGCCCTTTTGTATAAATTCAATCGGGAATTCAAGTCTTTTGTTAGTTGGTTGTCCATAGTTTCCATATTTGGAAAATTATCAATGTATTTATGCAACACACTGTCCTATGAATTTCAGAACAATATGAAGGTGCCATGCATAAGGAAGAATGTGCCTATGGCTCAAGAGATCCTGAGCTATGTGATGTAGTTGGTCCTGAGCAATGTGATGGGGTTGGTCCTGAGCCAGGTGATGGTGTTGGTCCTGAGCCATGTAATGGCCTTTCTCCTGAACCATGTGAAGGCATTGGTCCTGAGCTATGTGATGGCATTGGTCCTGAGCCACGTGATGGTGTTGGTCCTGAGCTATGTGATGGCTGTAGTCAACAGGGATATGATGTAGTGAAATCTCAGCTATGTAATGTAGTTGGTCCTAAGCAAAGTGAGGGCATTTGTCCTGAGCCATGTGATGGTAGAAGTCTTGAGCCATTTGACGGTGTTAGTCCTGAGCTATGTGATGGAGTTAGACCTGACCAATATGATGTACATGGTCCTGAGCGATATGATGTAGTTAGTCCTGAGCGATGTGATACAGTTATTCCCGAGCAATGGGATATAGTTTTCCCTTGAGCCATGTGATTTAGTTAGTCCTGAGCAGTGTTATGAAGTTGGTCCTGAGCAATGTGATATACTTAATCCTGAGCAAAATGATGACGATAGTCATGAGCATTGTTATGATGTTGGTCTTGAGAAATATGATGGCATTGGTCCTGAGCAGTATAATGATGATGGTCATGAGCAACGTGGTGAAGTTGGTCTAGAGTGATGTGATGGTATTGGTCTTGAGAGATGCAGTGACGTTGGTCCTGAGAGATGTGCCGTAGTTGGTCCTGAGTGATGTGCTGACATTCATCCTAAGAATTATGATTGAATTCATCTTGAGCGATGTGATGACATTGGTCCTGAACAATGTGATGCAGTTGAATATCAACAGGACAGAGTGAAAGGTAATTGTAAAGCAAATGCAAAAATATAATTAACATGAAAAGTTTCAGAAAATATGTTTAATTCTGCCTAGACACAGATTAGGCATGGGCATTTGGTTCTCATTAAAATTCAAGCTGTCCCAAATGAAATGAAACACTCGGTTTCTACAGTGTTGGGACATTTTTTCTTGTAAAGACAGGATGGGAGTATTTACGAACAATAATCAACATTTTTGATTTAATTAATAATATTGAAGTAGTTTTTGACAAGTAAACTAGTTGCAACATCTGTTTAGAAAGCTCACATCTACCTATGTCACCCTGATTGTTGTTATACTTTAACCTTGAAGGTTATGACATTTCTGAGAACCCTTTATACTAAGATTCATACATTCAATTGTTTTAAATTACAGTATTTACTCTTCTTAATTACCAATATTTTCTGTAGTATATAATTAAATGCCAAAGAATCTATGCGCTTTTTTAGCTCACCTGAGCACAAAGTGCTCAAGGTGAGCTATTTTGATCATACAATGTCCGGTGTCCGGTGTCAGACATCTGTTGTCTGTTGTGCATAGTCTGTGGTCTGTCATCCCCTATTTATTTAATAATCATCTTCTACACTGAAACCAGTGGGCCAATCATGAAGAAACTTGTCAGGGATGTTCCTTGGGTCAAGCTCTACCAAAGTTGTTCAAATAAACTAAATCTTAACTTTCCCTTTTTCCTTTTAAAAAAGGTGAAAATAGGAAACTCTTCAAAAATCTTCTTCTCTGAAATCAGAAGGCAGACAGCTTTCATATTTGGTATGTAGAATTACCGGTATCTAGTGGACCTATACCAAGTTTGTTCATATCAAGACCCTGGGGTCATATTTGGGCTCCACCCGGGCTCAACTCTTTATACATAGAATCAAAGAGGCAAAATCTTTAAAAATCTTCTTTTATGAAACCAAAGGGCACACAGCTTTCATATTTGGTATGAAGAATCATCTATTTGGCCTCTACCAAGTTTGTTCATATTCTTCTCTGAAACCAGAAGGCAGACAGCTTTCATATTTGGTATGTAGAATTATCTAGTGGACCTATGCCAAGTTTGTTCATATCAAGACCCTGGCGTCTCATTTGGGCTCTACCTGGGTGCATTCCTTTTTACATAGAATCAAAGAGCAAAAAGGCATATCCTTGCTCTTGGCTGAAAACATTCCATGCTGTTGATCTTATGTAGAAATTATCTCCTTGTTGACATCTGTCCATTTGATTAATGTGATGTCCCAGGGGTCAAAGAGATTCAGGTGAGCAATCTAGGACCATTATTGTCCTCTTTTAATTTAGTTTTTCTTCAATTCATTGATTGAATGTACAAGTAAATGTAGTATAATTGAAAGTGTAGGGTTTCACCATCTCTACCTGTGTTCATGTGCATATTGGAAGTGTGCTGCAATGTACAATGCAAATTTTACAACTTGAATAAGTCTCTTAACCCTTTCCAACTCAATCCAGTGTTTTTACGGATCTGCAACAGAAGACTTTGGAAAACATCATGGCAAAATGAGAAATTGAACAGACAATGCAATTTCTCCTTTTGCCACAATGTTTTCTATCCTATACAGTTTTGAATTTGTTGTCTGTGCAAGCCCTTTCAATTAGGAAAAGTTCAAAATTGCCTGAGTGGTAATGGGTTAAGTGAACTGTTTTTTTTCTCATGTCTCTTATAATTGTACATAATTCTTGTATACATTAACAAAGGTCAAGATAGTGGAGAAATGGAGTTTGTTGTTGTAAGAAATAATAATGGTTTTCAACTAGTCCCTAGTGACCAACAGTTGCAAGGCCTGCACAACAGAATGGTAATTAAATTTTAAAAAAAAGTTCACTATTTAAGACAAAACTTGAAAAACAATTTACTGCATTACAATTAGCTGAACCCATTCCCACTCAACACATTTTGAACTTTTCCCCATAGAAAGAATTTGCAAACGACAAATTAAAAAATGTTAAAAATTGTTTCTGGTTTTCTAATGGGAAAGAAAAACATTTGGGAAAAGATGAAATTGCAGATTCTGTGCATTTTTCACCTTTTCCCATAATGTCTTCCTTGGTCGTCTGCTCCAGTCCAGTATAAACAAGAGATTGAGTGGGAAAGGTTTAAAATATTCTTGGGGTTAATTGGAATTCCAGTTTAGTATACATTTTAAGCTTGGCTGTTTTTGGAGAAAACCTGAGGTATTGCTATAGCCTTGGTGTTGATTTACGGTTCTACTGAAGGCATTCACTTGAAACTTGGCACACATGTTCACCATCAAAAGAGCAACCTATACTATAAAGGAGGATAACTCTAGATGCATGTTGTGCAAATAATGCCCCTTTTTCAACAAAGATTTTTCTCACCATCTAGCATTCATCAGCCTAGCATAGGCACCCATAGGTGGTGCTCTTGTTCAGTCATTTGACACTAGTCAATAAACCCACTCCCTGTTCCTTGAAACAGTTAATCAAAATGTACAAGTTGTTTGTGTCTTAATAACTACCAATGGTTTTCATTTAGATACTTTTGCCCCCTTTGGGACACGGAAATAGAAAATGATTAACCAAAATGTACAAGTTTTTGATTTCTCCGTAACTACCAAATTTATTCACTTGAAACGTAATACACAAGTTCAGGATCATGAATAGGTCTCAAAGAAGGAGAGATAACTATGGTATGCATTGTGAAAGAATTATCAATCTTTTTAAATAAGCATATAATCAGAAAAATTATCATATTGCTATTAAGAACTTTGTATAGTCAAGCGCACTGTCTTGTGGCAGCTCTTGTTATGCCTATTTTTAGCCCATATGAATGGGTTGATAATTGTAGACTTATGTGAGATAGTAGCTGGAGGCTAGGAAAGGATGTGATGGTTGTGCTTGTGAGAGAAACACCAGGAACCCATTGTCAGGTGCTCCAGCCACCGCAATATAACTTCAAAATTGTTGAAAGCAGTGTTAAACTCCATTTAATCAATCAATTTCGCTCACCTGAGCACATTGTGATCACTTGTTGTCTGTGGTCTGTATATCTGCCAATAATGTTAAAAAATCTTCTCTGAAATCAACAAGCCGACTGAAACAAAACTTTACATATCTAACAAGAGCACCGCCTACGGGTGCCTATGCTCGGCTGTCGAGTGCTGGATGGTGGAAAAAATCTAAGACGAAAAAGGGGCATAATTTGCACAAAATGCATCTAGAGTTATTCCCCCTGATAATATAGAGCCGCCGTCATAGCGCAGTTGGTAGCGCGTCGGACTGTCAAACTAGAGGTCACGGGTTCGATCCCCGACGGCGGCACTCATTCTTTCCGACTATTTGTCTCTCACCAATGGGTCGATAATCGTAGATCTATGTGAGATAGTAGCTGGAGGCTAGGAAAGGATGTAATGGTAGTACCGGCGTGAGAAATACCAGGAATCCATTGTTAGGTGCTCCAGCCGCCGCGATATAACTGAAATAATGTTGAAAGCGGCGTAAAACCCCATTCAATCAATCAATCAACTTGATAATATAGGCTGCTCTTTTGATGGTGAACATTTGAACAAAAATAATCAAAATGATTATTTTGAAATCATAATATTGAAACGGTTAATGTAAATCCTATCCAATACATGATCATGTATATCAATTTTGTGTTTAATTTCAGAAACTGAGAAAAGGAAGTAGACAGATGAGGAAGAAGATTCACTGAAACCAGTAGTTCTCAAGGCATACAGGGAGAAAAACCACCTACTAAAGCTGATATCAAAGGCTTTCATTAAAAAATTAGTATTTTAAAAGGAATGCCATGGATTAAGGTTAAATATCAGGTGTGGGCAATGGCCCAGCAACTAATAAAAAGGCAAAATCTGATTAAGACAATGACTATATTTAGCTCTACTGGTCAAAGGCCAGAAGAGCTTGTGGGATGGCATGGTTTCAGTCCATCTGTCAACAATTTCTCGTTTACGCGATTAAGTCCACAATTTTGGACCCATTCTTTTGAAACTTGCACAGATTTGTCAACATCATGAGGATTAACCTTTTGAAAATGTCAAACAGTAGTGGAAAAGAAGCCGTCTAAAATCTTTATTAAAAATTCTCGAATATGGGATAAAGTCTGCAATTTTGGTTGAATTCTTTTGAAACTTGCTCAGGATGTTTTTATCATCATTAGGATTAACCCTAATGAAAATAGAAAAAAAAAATTATCAAATATAAATGGAAAAGAAGCCATTTGAAATTTTTGGCTAACATCTCGTTTACGCATTGAAGTCTGCAATTTTGGTCCTCTTCAGTTGAAAGGAAAGGATTAATCCTATCAAAAATGAAGAAAATCCATCAAATATATAGGAAAAAGATGCTATTTGAAATTTTGAAAGTTTTTTATGTATACTTGAGAACTACAGAGTGAATAGTAAATATAGGGTTCTGTGTTCAAATCCCAGAGGAGGAGACTTGAATTTTTTTCTTTTTATGTAATTTCATTTTAGGCCCCTATTTTGTAACATTTGATACTAAAAACTCGAAAGTTTTGGGCTAATTTTTTTTTTTCTAGTTAACAAGTTTAACATAGGCTTATATAGTGAAAATTTTAAATATCTTCTTGTCCTAAACTAAAAGGCCTAGAGCTTTGGTATTTGATATGTAGCATGATCTAGTACACTTTTACAAAAAGTGATCAAACTATGCCCCTAGGGCCAAGATTTGGGTCTTCCTGGGTAGGTTGGGTCACAAGTTTTACATTATGAGGTTAAATGCAATACAGTTGTAAGTGCCTATGCTTTGTATAGGAACTTAAAACTGTATTGCATTTTACCCTGGTTTTTATGCCTTCCCACGGGAGAGCATATAGCCGCTGCTTTGTCTGTCTGTCCGTCCGTCTGTCCATCCGTCCGTAATTCCGTCCCCACCTATTTCTCCTTAACCCTTGGGCCAAATCAAATAAAACTTACCATGTGAACTCCCTATGACATAGTGCTGATGCATCTGTGACGGTTTTTTGATTTTAGGCCTCTTCATGGGAAAAGGGGACTAAGGGTAAAAAACAGTTTTTTCCCAAATTTCTCCTAATCTTACAGTCAGAATTTAGTGAAATTTCATGTTTGAGTAGCAATCAGATGCCCTTTACTATAAACAATTCGAAATTAACGTAAAAAAAATATTTCATGGAAAAAGGGGGCTAAATGTTTGTTACCTTTACATAAGCGTGTAAAATACAGTTATTCTTTCATTTCTCCTAGTCTTCGAAATTGATGAAATTGATGAATTTGGTGAAATTTCACATTTGAGTAGCAAATCAGATGCCATTTACCATAAACTATTGGAAATTTGTGTCTAAAAGTATTTCATGCAAAAAGGGGGTTGAATGTTTGTAAGCTTTATTTTATCTGTATAAGATAACACCTTATTTGAGTCTTTGCAATCTGACCACAGAGCATATCTCCTAAATATAAAAGCTATCAACTTGAAACTTTATGGATGGATAGATCTTGTGGAGGAGAAGTGCAGTACACAAGAACTACAGCTCTTGCTTGCATAATTTTGGAGTTATTGCCCTTTGTTATTTTTGATACTTAGATTATGTCTGGAGCATATCTTCTAAAGTAAAATAGCTATTAACTTGAAACTCTATGGGTGGATAAATCTCATGAAGAAGAAGTGCTATGCACAAGAACTACAACTCTTGCTTACATTATTTTGGAGTTATTGCCCTTTGTAATTTTTGATACTTAGATTATGTTTGGAGCATATCTCCTTAAGTATAATAGCTATCAATTTTAAACTTTATGGGTGGATAGATCTCATGGAGGAGAAGTGCTGTGCATAAGAACTACAACTCTTACTTGTATAATTTTGGAGTTATTGCCCTTTGTTGTTTTTAATACTTAGATTTTATAGGAGGTAAATCTCTGACAGTACAAAAGAATCTTTAATCTATTAGGCTTCAGTTTACTTTCAAGCTTTTGTGGCGGGGGATGTCCATGTCCAACATGGCTCTTGTTTTTGTGACAATGCCTTATTCGGGGAGCATAATCTGTCTCTGATGTCTCTTGTATTAACCCATTATTATTTATGCAATTTTTGAATTGTCCCAAATGAAAGCATTTGCAGATGACAAATTCAAAATTTAAAAAGAAATGCTTCTGCTTTTCAGGTGGGATAAAAAGCATTGCGGGAAAAGGAGAAATTGCATGTTCTGTGCAGTTTCTCCTTTTCCAACAATGTTTACTAAAGTCGTCTCGTGCAGACCCATAAAACAAGGGATTGAGTGGGAAAGGGTGAAATGTAATAGAGTTGTAAGAACCTATAGATACTGCAAAAGGATGAAAATGGGACAAACATCTTGAGAAAAGGAGTTGTTCAAAGTCTGTACTTTTATTTTGTGTTTGTTATCATAAAATTTATGTCTGATTGGTTTGAAACTTGCATAGGCAGTTTATATCTATCTCTTGAAAATTATCTCCTTTTGCCATACAACTGGGGAAAATACCAAAAACACATTGCCAAGTTGCTCTGGTCAGCCAGTAGAGCGCCTCGGGCTCTCATGGGACTCTAGTTTGAAGAATGTCATTGGTTTTCCAAGTACTTAAAGGTGGCTGTATAATAACTTTTACTGATTGTTAATAATTCCAGTACCAATGGTATGAATCCGCATTAAATTTTTGTAATGCTCCTTGAAGGGAGAGCCTTAAGTCGCCACTTTGTCTGTCATTATTGGTAGGTCGCAGAAGCCGCCTACCAGTATGAATGCGTTTTGAATATGACCATGGGGGATTAGGGATACATTATTATAAAACCTGTCCAATGTTTTTATTCAAAACATAGAAAACCGTATAATGCAGCCTGGATCAAACAACAGTTTTTCAAAACCTGTTTTGTAATGAAAATTATTGAGCAATAAAATCAGGGTTTTTGGTTTTGAACTTGATTTTACAAATATTGCACATTTCATTAAAATGACTGATCACTCAGACATGTTTGACCAAGTTTTTACTCTCTTTCCCCCTGTTTTCTGCAATTTTTTTAAATCAAGTGATCATCACAGGAGATACATCTATGGTTAAACTCCTGTCTGTTTTGGTCTTGTTAAACATATAGTAAAAATGGCATTTTTGCGGTTTAAAAAAACCAACACAATACTTCATTGTGCACAATTACACTTGAAATCCTTTTGGTACAAAAATGTGTGATTATATCAACGCTCTGGTCTAGAGAATGAATGTTTCTACCTTAATTAATCTAATCCTGTGTGTGATATGTAGCAGTCGTCTGGCACTTAGCATAACATAATTTCAAGCCAGTTACTGTTATTCAAGCATTCAAACAATGCGACAAAGGGAGCTTATCACTTTTTCTAACCAACCTATTTTGGGACAACCGAAGTAGGTCCTTTTACTTCAAATAGGTGCAGTCTTAGTACTAGTTTGAATGACAGCTATTAAATGATAACTTGAATCTTTTGCCTCGTGTTCTGATTTCAGAATTGTTTGTGCTATTATTTTGAGTCTGTATTTCCTTTCTTTATGCTCATTTCTTCGGATAACTCCGCATACATCAGCATGAAGGTTGAGTGAATATATTATTCTAACAAGAGCACCACCTATGGGTGCAACCCTTGGCTGTGCTTGGCTGCAGGTGTTGGATAATACAAAAGGCTGAGTGGAAAAAGGGCCTCTTACAAAAACCCTTTTTCAGAGTTGTCCCCCTTGATTGTCTGGATAGCTCTTGAGATAGTGAACATACATGCTAAATTTTATGAAAATATCTTCAATAAATAGGTCAACAACAACAATGCCAACACCGCTAAGATGATCTCCACACCTCAAGTTTTCTTAGAAAACAGACAAGCTAAAAAAAACAATCTTTTTACCATCATGTGTAATTCATTGTGCCTATGTTGAAATAAAGTACTCTTTAGTGTTTTAAGCCAGGTGTGCATGCTAAAGTAGGTCCATTATTGTTGTTAAAATCTTTAAAATGTAGATAGGTATTGTTTGCAAAAAAATATTTTTATAAGAAAAATACATTATTCATTGATGATAACCAAATAATTTGCGGCCCACTTTGATGCATTGCATCAAAATTTTGTCTTGTTTTGTCTGGAATATAAGACAAAAACTATAAGAGGTATCAACATGAAACTTCATGGGTCGATAGATCTCAATGGGGAGAAGTGGAGTTTACAAGAACTGTAACTCTTGATTTCCAAATTTGGGAGTTATTTCCCTTTATAAATTTTCTAACTTTTTGTCCAGAGCATAGTACTAAAACTGTTTGAGGTATCAACATGATACTTCATAGGTGCATAGGTATTAATGTGGAGAAGTGTTGTATACAAGAACCATAACTGTTGTTTATCATATTCAGAAGTTATTGCCCTTTGCAAATTTTGTTGCTTAAAATTTGCATAGAACAAGAATTGTAAGGGTTGTTTAGGTGGATAGATCTCAATGTGGAGAAGTGCAGTGCAGAGATGGCCAAATTTGGGAGTTTTTGCCATTTGTAAATTTTATTTCAAATTTTCTCTTAAGCATAGCACATATACTGTAAGGGGCATCAATATGGAATCATAAGTGGATAGATTGCAATTGAAAGAAGGGCAGTGTACAAGAATTATAACTCTTGACATCATTATTAGCTGGGCTGTTTTCGAAGAAAACCCAAGGTTATGATAACCTTGGTGTCATTCCTGTTGGGGTTGGCGTGACAAACTTTAACCTTGCTCATATCTTTTGAATGGTAAGTGATAGAGCCTTCATATTTAATATGATCATGACTTGGGACAGGACCTTTCTGTAGGTACCTAGTTTTAAGGTCATCAGTCAAGTTCAAGGTCATTTTTTCAATGTCAAATTTGTTTAAAAAGTTAAATCTTGGTCATACTTTTGAATGGTAAGTCATAGAGCATATATTTAATATGATCATTGCTTGGGACAAGACCTTTCTAAAACCAGGTTCAAGGTCATCAGTCAAAGTCAAGGTCATTTTTCAAGATCTTTAAAAAAGAAATTAACCTTGGTCATTACTTTCATTTCATTTCACATGATCATTGTCTGGGACAAGATCTGTCTGTAGGTACCAAGTTCATATATTTGCATTTGCCTAAGAAATAATAAACAATGAGCGTTGTCATCCGCTAGAGGTGCTATTGTTCTTGAGTTATTACACTTTGTTATTTTTCAGATACCCATGTAGTGACAAAGCGCAGAAGAGCATCCTCCATTTCTAATGGTTCTTGTATTCTTAATGTCTTCTGATGAAAGTAGTGCATGGGTAATTAATTGCAGAAGTGTAAAAGAGAAACACTTATTTAATGCTTTCTGATGGGTTATTGAAGAATAACAATTGATTATATCCTGATACTTTCACTGTTTTGAGCAGTGAAATTATCATGAAATGGTACATTGTTTGTTTGGTGTAAGATCTATTAACAAGAACATTTGTGAACATAAAAATGCACAAACAATTACAGGTATTCTCTATATTGCACTGCATATCAAATGCTGTGATGTTGATAACATTACAGCATTTGATATGCAGTGCAATCAATTATAGAAATGTTGTTTGCTTGACTGACAAGACTGAATCTGTGTTTAACATCACATTTGTAAGTCATTTAGTGTCTATCTGGAAGTAAATACATAACTGTACCCCCAAACTCTGTTGGGAAGGGGGGGGGGGGGGGGGCTGAGGGGTAAATAGGAGTCCATCTTTTGTCCATTCTATTTCTCATAAACTTTTATTCAAACTTCACAGGTACACTCAGTATCAAGCAGAAATGTGCATATTAAATGTTGGTTATGGTTCATTGATTTCTAGCTCACCTGACTACAAAGTGGTCAAAGTTGAGATATGAGGATTGATCAATATCCAACGTCCGTCCACAATCAGTTTAACACTCTAAAGCCTTCATTTCTTCATCAGTCCTAATCAAACTTGGTCAAAATGTTTATGATTTTCATAAAATCTTGGAGGATTTTGATTTTGCCCCGGATCGGACATGTCCTGAGTTACCTCCCCTCGAATTAAAAAAATGCCATATTTCACCTTGTTAACACTCCAGTGCCTCCATTTTTTCATCAATCCTAATCAAACTTGGTCAAAATGTTAATCACCATTGCTATATTTCACCTTGGTAACACTCCAGCGCCTTCATTCTTCATTAATCTTATTATGCCCCCCACTCACAAAGTAGAGGGTGGTATATTGGTTTCACCATGTCTGTCTGGATGTCCATCCATCCATCTGTCCTTTGAGACCTTTTCGTGTCTGGACTCTTACTCAAGAACTAAGTGACCTAGAATCATGAAACTTTTCACAAATGTTGCATATGACCCAAGGAAGTGACCCTTTTGTTTTTGGGGTCACATAGGTCAAAGGTGAAGGTCACAGTCAGCCTTCTTTCAATTTTCGTTTCCGGACTCTCGCTCAAAAACCAAGCAACCTAGAATCATGAAACTTTATGCAAGTGTTGCAAGGAAGTGCCCTATTGTTTTTGGGTCACATAGGTCAAAGGTTAAGTTCCCAGAAAATTTTTGTTCAATTTTCGTTTATGGACTCTAACTCAAGGACCAAGCGATTAGGAATCATGAAACTTTATGCAAGTCTAGCTAATGACCAAAGGAAGTGCCTTATATTTTTTTTGGGTCACATAGGTCAAAGGCCATGGTCACAGTCAATTTTTGTTCAATTTTTAGCTCACCTGAGCACATCGTGCTCAAGGTGAGCTTTTGTGATCATTGAATGCGCATCGTTCGTCGTCCGGCGTCAACAATTTAAGTGTTTACCCTCTAGAGGCCACAAATATGATCCAATCTTCATGAAACTTCGTCAGAATGTTCCCCAGGTCACAAGGATGAACCCTATTGAAAATGGGAAGGATCCGTGCGAAATCAAGGGAAAAGGGGCCTTATTGACAATTTCCTTGTTTACACTCTAGAGGCCACAAATATGGCCCAATCTTCATGAAACTTGGTCAGAATATTTGCCAGGTCACAAGGATGAATCCTATCGAAAATGGGAGGGATCCATCCCATATCACGGGAAAAGGGGCCTTATTGACAAATTTCTTGTTTACACTCTAGAGGCCACAAATATGGCCCAATCTTCATGAAACTTGGTCAGAATATTGGCCAGGTCACAAGGATGAACCCTATTGAAAATGGGAGGGATCCATGCCATATCACGGGAAAAGGGGCCTTATTGACAATTTTCTTGTTTACGCTCTAGAGGCCACAAATATGGCCCAATCTTCATGAAACTTTGTCAGAATGTTCCCCAGGTCACAAGGATGAAGCCTATCACAAATGGGAAGGATACATGACATATCACTGGAAAAGGGCCTTATTGACAATTTTCTTGTAAACACTCTAGAGGCCACAAATATGGCCCAATCTTCAGAATGTTCCCCAGGTCACAAGGATGAAGCCTATCACAAATGGGAAGGATACATGTCATATCACGGGAAAAGGGCCTTATTGACAAATTTCTTGTTTAGGCTCTGCAGGCCACAAATATGATCCAATCTTCATGAAACTTGGTCAGGATGTTGGCAGGGTCACAAGGATTAATCCTAGCGAAAATAGGAGGGATCCATGCCATATGAAGGGAAAAGGGGCCTTTATGACATTTTCCTGGTTTACGCTCTAGAGGCCTCAAATATGACCCAATCTTCATGAAACGTAGTCAGAATATTGGCTAGGTCACAAGGATGAACCCTATTGAAAATGGGATTGATCCATGCCATATCACGGGAAAAGGGGTCTAAATGATTATTCTCATGTAACGCTCTAGAGGCCAGCCATTTCTTTGGTCCAAACTTCACGAAAGTTGTTTTTTTATTATCTTCTTTATCACAATTGCCTATTTAATTACTGTGACATTCCAGGGGTCAAAAAGAATCCGGTGAGCGATCAAGGACCATCATGGTCCTCTTGTTGTTTCTGGCTTTAACTTAAAAACCAAGCGACCTAGAATCATGAAACTAAACGCAAATGTTGCTTATGACTCAAGGAAGTGTCCTATTGTTTTTGGTTTACATAGGTCAAGGTCACAGTGAATTTTTGTTCAATTTATTTTCCAGACTCTAATTCAAGAACCAAGCGATCTAGAATCATGAAACTCCAAGCAAATGCTGCATATTATCTCAATATTTGTTACAAGCACATGCTACACTAATAGCACTAACAATTTGACAAAGGGCTTTTGGGGGTATAAGACTGCTCTGCAACAGTTCTAGTTATATTTGTATCACTTTCAGTTTACCCAGGTCATACATTAATATTCACTGTAAAGAAAATGAAATGAAAATGATTTGAATTTGGAATAAAACTAAAATCTTTTCCGGCTTTTGTGTTTTGTTTTGGTTGTGTGTGTTCAGGAGGCAAAAATTATACTTGTTTCTTGAGAAAGATGTGCAAATTGAAAGAAATATTTGGTATGATAAGCTACAGCCTGTCCATTCGTCCGTCTGGAAAATTAATCTAGTGATGACATTAAAACTACCACGTTGGTATGCTGGAACCAAACTTCAGAAATGTTGCTTTGGAACCTGGCAGATTTTATGGAGATATGTAATGACATGTCTAAACCTGCTGGGTAGCATCTCTGACTCATGAACCAGAGGTCATGGTTTCGAGGACCGGTCAGGTGAAACTTTTTTTGAGTGTTTTTAGCGGCTTAAGAAAAAGTTGCCCAAGTACTAGTGTGAGTAAGCCAGGAAAGGTGGAAAGGTGCGCTGACTGCCACGATGGGATCAAAGATACTAAAAGTTGCGTTTAACTCCAAGCAATGGATCAATATGTCTACCTAATATGGATTCCTGGCTTACTCAAGCCTCTTTCCAAGCCACTGACTGCTTTCTTATTTGAAACAGAGGTGAAAGGGAAAAAGCAGATGCAACGGTCGAGATTCGAACTCGCAACGTTCAAGTTGTAGAGCTGACGCTTAACCAACTGAAATAACTCGAGAGTGCTCCAGTCTGAAGGGATGTAGGACAAAAGCCCCTTGGGACAAAAACCTCTTAGGATATAAGCACCCTTGGACAAAAGCCCCACAATATAATAAATACTGGTATATATAAACTTCCATTTCTACAACTTTTTACTGAACATTTGAATATAATAGATCCTTTTTTGTTTGTTTGTTTGCTTTATTTGCCATTATTAAAGGTGAATTCTTATAATTCTAAGCCATAAAAACCACCATTTAAGTTCTCTTTCTAACAACTCAAAAAAAGTTTTGTTTGAATTTTATTAAAAGAAAATTCTATAAGATATTCCAGCAAGTTAAGAAATGTACATTGATATGGATTGTTTGATTGATTGAATGGGGTTTTCACTGCTTTCAACATTTTTAGTTACTTTCAGTTATATCGCGGTGGCTGGAGCACCGAACTATGGATTCCTGGCATTTCTCCCACCAGTACAACCATCTCATCCTTTCCTAGCCTGCAGCTGCTATCTCACATATGTCTTGGAATATCAACCCATTGGTGAGTGACAAATACATTGATAAGGAATACCCTAAATATTTAATTCCTTTTTTTTTAGCTCACCTGAGCAAGAAGTGCTCAAGGTGAGCTATTGTAATCGTACACTGTCCGTCGTCAGTTGTGCAGCGTCTGTCGTCCACAATTTATTTTAACATCTCCTTAACCAGTGGGCCAATTTTGATGAAACTTGACAGGGATGTTCCATTGGCCAAGCTCTACCAAAGTTGTTGTTCAAATAAACGAAATCCACCCTTAACTTTACCCTTACCCTTACCTAAAAGGGTAAAAATAGGAAAATCTTCAAAAATCTTCTTCTTTGAAACCAGAAGGCAGACAGCTTTCATATAAGGTATGTAGCATCATTTAATGGACCTCTACCAAGTTTGTTCATACCAAGATCCTGGGATCATATTTGAGCTCCACCTGGGCGCAACCCTTTGTACATAGAATTAAAGAGTGAAGATCTTAAAAAATCTTCTTCTCTGAAACCAGATGGCAGACAGTTTCATATTTGGTATGTAGCATCACCTAGTGGGCCTCTACCAAGTTTGTTCATAATAAGACCCTCATGTCATATGTTGGCTTTGCCCGTGTTCATCCGTTTTAGCTCTACTGAGCACGAAGGGTAAAAATAAAAATCTTCAAAAATCTTCTATGAGACCAGAAGGCAGACAGCTTTCATATATAGTGTAAAGCATCATCTAGTCGACCTCTACCAAGTTTGTTCATATCGAGACCCTAGGATCGTATTTGGGCTCCACCCGGACACAACCCCTTTTAACATAGAATCAAAGAGCAAAAATCTTTAAAAATCTTCTTTTCAAAACCAAAGGGCACACAGCGTTCATATTTGGTATGTAACGTTAGTATCATCTCATGGATATCTTCCAAGTTTGTTCATATCAAGACCCTGGGGTCATATTCGGGCTCCATCCAGGCGCATCCCCTTTAACTCTTCCGAGCACGATGGTTGAAAAAAGGAAAACCTTCAAAGATCTTCTCTGAAACCAGTATTTTTACATAGAATTAAAGAGCAAAAAGACATATCTGTCTTGCTCTTGGCTGAAAGAATTTCCATAGTATTGATCTTGTATAGAAATTATCGCCTTTTTGATACCTGCCTATTTAATAAATGTGATGTCCCAGGGGTCAAAGAGACGCAGGTGAGCGATCTTGAACCATCATGGTCCTCTTGTTTTAATAACATGGTAGGCTTTGACCTAGGGGGCTTTTGTCTGTACCCCAGCCTGACGTTACAAGTTTTTTTTTAACAGGATTAAATAGTTAGGTGTTACCATAATTTAGGTTGTATCTTGCCTGTTTGTTGGCTGCTTTGCAAAGAAGGCAAGTTGTAAGAGACTTCATCATCTCTCATTATCTCGTGGCCCCTGTTCGTTTCTATCTCTTCCTTGTCCCCACTATCCTTTGCTCCCTGATGGTATTTATCCCTCGTCCCCTGTTTGTTTTTTCTCTATCTTGTCCCCTGATGGTATTTATCCCATGTCCCCTGTTTGTTTCTATCTCTATCTTGTCCCCACTAAGTTTCTATCTCACGTCCCCTGTTCGTTTCTATCTCTCGTCCCCTGTTCGTTTCTATATCCCTTGTCCCCGCTTAGTTTTTATCTCTTGTCCCCTGAAGGTATTTATCTCACGTCCCCTGTTCGTTTCTATCTCTTTTGTCCCTACTAAGTTTCTATCCTTTGTCCCCTGTTAGTATTTATCTCGTGTCCCCTGTTCGTTTCTATCTCTACCTTGCCCCCTGATGGTATTAATCTCGCGTACCCTATTTGTTTTTCTATCTCATTTGTGCCCACTTTGTTTCTATCTATGGAGTAATTAATTTTTATATTAGTGAGTAACAATTTGGTCCGCAAGATAAAAAGATAAAAAAAATGTTTCCACTTATCAATAATCTGAAAGTCAGCACTTTCCATTTCTGGTGCGAGTACTAGCCAGGGAATATGGATAGGTGCGCTGACCGCCACGATATGACCAAAAATTTTAAAAGTGGCGATTAATTCCACGCAATCGATCAATATGTCCACCTACTGTGGATTCCTGGCTTACTTCGGTTCTCGTTTCTCTCTTTCCAAGCCAGACTACTTTCTTATCTGAAGAGGTGAGAGGGGAAAAGAAGATGCAACGGTCAAGATCCGAACTTGCAACGTTCAAGTCGTAGAGCTGATGCTCTACCGACTCAAATAACCCGAGGGTGCTCCTGCCTGACGGTACAAGATTTTGTTAACTATATTAAATAGTAAGACGTTGCCAAGATTTAGGATGTATCGTGGCTGTTTGTTGGCTACAATGCAAGTTGAAAGAGATATTATCTCATGACCCCTGTTCGTTTCTATCTCTTCCTTATCCCCACTTAGTTTTTATCCCTTGTCCCCTGGTGGTATTTATCTCATGTCCCCTGTTCGTTTCTATCTCTTTTTGTCCCCACTAAGTTTCTATCTCTTGTCCCCCGATGGTATTTATCTCATGGCCCCAGATTGTTTTTATCTCCTGTGCAATAAAAGTAAGGCTATTCATCCAAGACGCCGTCTGTGGAATAAGAGAGGTAAACTATATAGTAATTACGAAGAGAGTTTGTATTTGTAACATTGGAAGTGTATGTCCCCGGATTTCCGGATGGTATGTACTGTCCCCATTTTACGTTATGAAATAGCGAAAGAGAGAGAGAGAGAGAGAGAGAGAGAGAGAGAGAGGGGGGGAGAGAGAGAGAATGAGAGAGAGAAAAAATGAGAGAGTGAGACAAGGAGAGATATGGGGGAAAATTACGCAGTAGTGAATATGCGTTCTTCAGACTATATTTTCATGCTAAAAAAAATAATGACCTATTATAAACTATAAAATGATATCTGAGAACCGTTTACTTTCTTTAATGTATAATTGCACCACGTGGAAAATGTGTTCATTTTCTCTATATGTTAGATCACTTTTCCCATACAGTAATAGATCAAGATCAATCTGAGGAGGATGGAGGATGTGCTACCGATACTTTGAGGAACTAAAGACGATAAAAATCAGGACTGTAACCTTTAACCATTTTGAAATACAGCATGAGTTAATGTTTCCGTCTCCTTACGTGTAACGTTTCCCATCCAGATTCTTAGTAGATCATCGCATTTCTTGATCATATCTTCTATACTTTAAGAAATATGCTATGGACAAGATCCGAGTATGAAAATCAACAAAGGACAATAAGTAAAAATTAAGCAAGGTAGAGTTATGGTCCTTTTGCACTGCACTTCCCTATAATGAGATATATCTACCCATGAAGCTTCATGTTCTTAGCTTCCATACTTTTCGAAATATTCTCCGGACAAGATCCAAGTATGAAAAACAACAAAGGACAATGACTCAAAAATAAACAATTAAGAGTTATCGTTCTTGTTCCCTGCACGACGTAATCAGGAGAAGAATGTAACTGCTAAGATTCAAGAAAATCGAACATAAGTCAACAAATTATGTTCCGGACAAAGAAGTACACGCCGCCGGACGCACGGACGCTGGACATCACGGGTGAGCCCATAGTACGTTCCGTCTTCGACGGAGATACAAAAAATACTGATTGCATTTTCCTTATTTCCTGATTTTTTGCAAAGCATGTTTTTCCTTTATTTAGCAAAAACGTCATCATAGCATTCCATGCAAATAAGAACGCCTGTGATCATTTTGTAATGGCTCCCCTATTTTTTGGCCATTTAACGTAGTCTTATTTGTTAAATTCAATGGTTAAGTCCTTCAATTGATATCTTATGTTGAAAAGCAGCTTAGCTATAAGATTGAGATAGCACTTTTCCTCTATTTTTCCAAAAGCAGGATCTTATGAAATACGTTTTTTTTTAAACAACGCGCAAAAAGGCCGTAAATCAAACAAATACAGTGGTCTCGCGTTACCTCGAGAGGGCGAAAACCCGAATTCATGCGAAGGCTCGAGCTCGCCTTCCAGTCCTGACGCGTCTTACTCTATTTTCTTTTTGGTTATTACTGCACTTACTCGAACGCGCGATTGCTCGATCGCTCGAGCAGCAATGTCAGTCCCGTGGTCATATTCTACTGCATTCCTCGAGCAACGGGTTTCACACCTTACTGATACCTATTGTTTTGCATCATAATTAACTTACAGTATGTATTTGTTATTTCGGCCCATCATTCCTTTAGGCCTTTTTCACGGGGTTTCGACATGTCAGACAACTTGTTTTCTCACCCCTTTTGTATGCCACACTTTTTTAGCTCACCTGAGCAAGAAGTGCTCAAGGTGAGCTTTTGTGATGGGCTGCTGTCCGGCGTCCGTCTTCCATCTTCCGTCGTCCATCGTCCGATGCAAACTTTATCTTGTGTGCACTCTAGAGGCCACACTTTTTGCCCAAATGTCTTGAAACTTAGTCAGAATATTTGTCTCCATCAAAAGTCGGTCAAGTTCGAAATTGGGTCAGGTGGGGTCAAAGGTGGGGTTAAGGGGTCAAATTTTAGAAAAACCTTGTGTGCACTCTAGAGGCCACATTTTTGACCTAAATATCTTAAAATTTGATCAGAATGATTGTTTCCATCAAATCTCGGTCAAGTTGGAAATTGGGTCAAGTTGGGTCAAAAATGGGGTCAAGGGGTCAAATTTTAGTAAAACCTTGTGTGCACTCTAGAGGTCACATTTTTGACCCAAATGTCTTGAAACTTGGTCAGAATGATTGTTTCCATCAAATCTCGGTCAAATTCGAAATTGGGTCAAGTGGGGTCAAAAATGGGGTCAAGGGGTCAAATTTTAGAAAAACCTTGTGTTCACTCTGAGGGCCACATTTTTCGCTCAAATATCTTAAAACTTCGTCAGAATATTTGTCTCCATTAAGTCAGCGGTCAAGTTGGAAATTGGGTCAAGTTGGGTCAATAATGGGGTCAAGAGTCAAATTTTAGAAAAACCCTCTATGTACTCTTGGGGCCTCATTTTTTGCCAAAATGTCCTGAAACTTGGTCAGAATGTTTGTCTCCATCAAATCGCGGTATAGATCAAAATTGGGTCAAGTGGGGTCAAAATGGGGACAAGTGGTCAAATTTGAGAAAAACCTTGTGTGCACTCAAGGGACAACTTATTTGACTCAAATGTATGTCTGCTTGATATCTTTGACTTTTGTTAAGCCAGTAATGAATTTCAAATAAGTAGTGTTGGCACTTTGCTTTTTTGTAAACTATATGCATCAGGTGAGCGCTTCAGGGCCAATGGCCCTCTTGTTTCAATTTTTGGTTGTAAATGACGCATATTTAATAATCGGGATTTTTTTAAGACTTTGAAACAATCATAAAACAAATGAGCATATCGTCAAATTAATGATAATTATCATTTTGAAAGTCTTTCGAAAATTATCCTCCTGAGTAATTCAGCAAATTCACCCTTTATAACGATAGATATTGACGATTGCCTACTGAAGCATCATAACTACGCTTTTTTAAGCTGTAGTTTCAATATTGCGGTCGCCCATCGAAAAACGTGGTTAAAGAAAAATGCATTGATTTTAATTGTCTTGTACGGCATAGTCTTGAATCCCGCTTCGCTTTAAATTATGTTAACTGCTGAACAAATTTTTTTGATAAATTCTAGACGAAAATAAAAAAAAAAAACATAGAAGGTTTGTAAGCTTCTTTCATTGTTTTATTGTTGCCATTTAAGGAATCACCCTGGCAATTAAATGATTTGAGGTACCGAGGAAGCTAGCTCTAATGAAAAAAATATGAAAAAGAAGAAATTGCTTGCAACCTCGCCTATCTTCTGACTGAAAAATATCTGAATTTTGTCATTAAGAAACGATAGCTACGAACATATTATAAGAAAGAAAGAATATCCTGGTTATAGTGCCTCTCATTAAAATTGCCAAATCCAAATTTTTTCCATTTCAATGACCTATGTACAGAAATGAGGCACCACAAACAATGACGCCGACACGACTTTATTAGATTTTTCTCTTTCAAAGCTGACAATTTGACCAAAATAACAAATCGTTTTCAAATCATAAAATTATTGATATTTCATAAAACTATTCCCCAAGAAGTATTTTAAAAAAGTTACTGAATATTTTGAAGGCAAAACATGCATAGGTAAGTTAAAAACGCACTGAAAAATCTTCATAGAGGACAATTTTGCATGCTTGCATTCACTCGAATCATGCGACTCGAGCAAAATGGTCGGTCCCGGGGGTGTTCGAGCTACCGCGAGGCCACTGTTTCTATTTCCGGTTGATTGAGTCCGAAAGGCGATGTCCATAGCTACTCTAACTGCAAAGTTACTTTTCTTTTTCTCGACGTATTCAAATCCAGTTTCTTCATTTACCTATCAAATCATTTCTTTTTCTCGGTGTTGTGGTGGAGTAATATGCAAAAGGTTAAATTCGAGGGTAGAGCTTATATCTATAAGCAATAAACATAGGGTAAATTCACTTTTTTTTATTGCGTTAACATTAATTTTGCAGAGATCAGATAAAACGGTTTATCGGCCGAAAAAAAGCACTTTGATTAAGCTTTTAAGCTCAGTACTGTGGTATTTTATTTATTCAAACTGAAAATCGCAAATAGGCATAGAAACGCCTAGTTAAATCAAAGCACTGAAAGTACTGATGGTGAACGAACCTGATGGCATTCTAGAGTGGTATATTGAATTCAATTAGAAAAGAGAAATTACGAATGTAAAAAAAAGTGGGAAGAATTGTCTCGACAAAATTTCCGTATTCGGAAATTTCACTGCAAATTCAAAGAAAGGGAAAGAGAGGAAAAAACCTGTTAGAAAAATATTTGTTAGAATTTGAGATGTTACTCTGTGAAAATTTCTCTTACACACTTGAAATAGGTACATTTATTAATTAAACATAAATGGAGAAAACGATTTAATCCTATCTAAAACTGTCTTTAACCTATATCCAATGTTGTTTGTTTTCACAAAAGTAGTTGTTATCATGTTTAAGCTTATTTCAAGTAAATTTGTTGTATTTGTTTTAACTTTTTTAACTATCTTTGTTTCTTCTCAGAGGATGAAAAGGTCTTTGAGTACCAACTAAAGAAACACCTATGAATATCAGTCAGTCCTGAACTGTACTCATTGTTTAAAGTTATGATTTGTTAACTTATTAATAGTATTTTGAACCATAACCTGAGAGATTAGTTTTTATCATATTTGAAGCCATAACCACTTCCGTGGTTGACACTTATGTCGTTATTCAATTTTAAAACACTGCAGGATGAGAAATATTTAGGTTTAGGTTAAAGGAGGTCTAGTGCCCTATTAGTATAATTCATAGATAATTTCTGTTTAAGGTTTAGAAATTAAAGTATAACTTTTTATATTAAACAATTGCTCCATAGTAAATTGCATACAAAAAGTCTTTATAAATATTATTTTTGTAACGTAATTTCTACATCAAAAGCGAATAAGAATGGGTTTTTTTCCTTCCGACTTTCTTTCCAAAAAGAAAAAAAGAATTGAGAATCCTTACAATTGTCGGTTTATTTTTTGCACGAGAACCTATTGTTTACCTTCAAGAGTTTGGATGCTTGTAAAATCATTCACTATCGATATCTTATTACAGTATTGCGGCTGATATTAGACTTTCTGCTCGGAGCTAGTTTTTGCTTAAACTGTAGTTAACCAATTCTAAACGTATTTTGGGAAGGATGGAGCCAGTTTTTATTCATCGATTAAGATTTTTATGATTTCTGTAAAAAACGCAATGACTTTTCCAGAATAATTTAACAACTAAACCCGCCTGTCGAATTGTAAACAAGTGCATGACGGATCTTGTCCCCCCTTGACCACGGCAATGTCTACTCGTCAATTGGAGTGGTATCTAGGATTGAATATTTAGCTATCATTTATTTAATTTTCAAATGGAATTTTGAATTGATATGGTTTTACAGATTGAAAAAAATGCAAAGTAGAATGGCCCCAATGAAAAATCTTCCGTGCCTGTCGCATTTGGTTTTCGGCAATATTCGCTTCTGAGACAGACGAATACGAAACGTTTTCGCTTGGAATAAGTTCACCGAATATTCGAGTGTATCCTTACAAGCCCTACTTCAGCCAACGCAATTTTACAGAAAAATCTTAATAGCGGCGTTCATCCCTATTCAAATAAAAGTACAAGAAAGGTTGTACATGTAAAGCACATGTCGAATCATTCTTAAAACCCGTCTCGGGACTGACTGACGCTAGTTGAAAAGTTATGTAAAACCGCGTTACCGTTTCTAATGACACAAGGTGTCTAGATGTGTCATTCGTCTCAACTCGGCCGATTCCTGTAACCTACATTTAAATCGGAGCCGTCGGAGATCGCCCGAGTATTGCCGAATGTAAGTTCAAGAGGACATGACCTAAATAAACACGTATTTCCGGCTAATTACTACAAGTTGCACCAGCGAAGGCTTGGGTCAAAAACATAGTATCTGTCTCTACGGTGTCTAGACACAAACTTTGGTTTTGCTTTAAACTCTCGACAAGCTTACGCCGATCAAAAATTCCCTTGATAAACATTGCAAGATCATTTTGTGTTTTTCAAGGCGAATTTTCATTATTTTCACTTGTTAAAGAAACCTAGTATCACGCCATCAAAGAAAAAAAAAAGTGATTTTGCGGAGAAAAATATTGAAAGATACTAAATTAAATTTTAAGAGGCGCTACTTTATTTCAAATGTATTAACATCCAACAGGATTTTCCTGACATGGTATATAACACTGGTGAACGACGTTCGTTCACCAAAAATGTCGAAACAAGTTGTTCTATGACTTGCACAATCATATTGGTTTACACCGACTTAAGGTTCATGTAAAGAGTTTGAGACCAAATTTTAAAAGCACTTTGTTTGCCAAAAAGAGCAGTATGTCCAGGTAAGTTATATATCAAAATGGACCTATACATGAGCACAAGCAGTTAAGCAACATAAGACCGCCATAGCTATAGTGGTATAGCCAAACCTTGTGGAAAAGGGTCATTTTGTACAGAACAAGCAACTGCATGACATTTGGATAAAATTGGCTCATTTGTTAACAAAGTGCAGTCTAAAGTATTACCCAGGTACTACTTAAACCGTTGGTAAAAAACTCAGGCCCAAAACGTAGTTATGCAAGCAATTTATTTTGACTTATTTACAAACACATATGTCATATATGTCATTCTAATTTTGTAAACGTGTAGATCTGTGTAAGGTATGGTGTGTTATCACAACATAAATGGTCATTTATAGTTTATATGTAAGTTCTGTTTGCCAATCTCAATATAATCAACTGCATAAAATCCAACAGCTGCATTTTGTTGAATTGATCGTCTATACTTTGTAATACAATGTTGTAAATCTTCATTCTGCTGAATTTAGATTTATTTAACAAAATATTGTAACTTTTACACAATTCACACAGCATTACCTAATACTTAAATATACCTACGAAATGAGGTAGGAAGCTGGCAGGAGAGGCTCAGCTCAGACTGCACACATATGCTTGCTGATCTCAGTTTATACTGTCTGCAAAATTTGGATAATGACGTTAACAGCACAATAAGGGTTAATATCTATTACAGTTCATTCGTATCATTTATATACAATTTGTGTCTTTCAAACAATCAAAGGAGCTATAACAATATTTGTAATTTCATGTTTTTAAACTGGGCCGCTGGCCTATATTACTTAAATAAAATATATGTTATGTTAAAAATATACCTGTAAGGTTGCATAGCACTAAATCCATTTCTATTTCTTAGAATGATAAATCTGTAGTAATTTATTATAGATCATTGAATTTTAAAAAAAAACTTTACTTTGGAATAAATCGCAGAAAATATTCCTTAATTTTACGGTGTTATGTTGCACCATACCTAAGGTCTATTTTGAAAACCGACCAAACCGTTTTGCGAGTATGTTGACAAAATGATTGGAAATTGATTGTTTAAAAAGAGCCTTTTGAGACTGAGTTTTATATCTAAGATTGTAATAGTACCTGGGTAGTACTTTTGGCTGTACTTTGTTAAACTATACATGTATACAAGCCAATTTTATCCAACCGTCATGCAGTTACTTGTTCTGTATGAAATGACCCTTTTCCACAATGTTTTGGCTTTACCGCTATAGCTACGGCGGTCTAATTTGCTTAACTGCTTGTGCTAATAAATAGCTTCATTTTGATATAAAAATATCTGGAGATACTTCTTTTTCGTGGCAAATGAAGCGCCTTTAAAATTGAATCTCAAACACTTTACATGAACTTTAACTTGAAAAATTAAATTAATGATGCCACATTGAATTAGATCAACGTGTTCGATTACGCGCTATATGAACGTAAGACTTCATCAAATACACACATTGCACTGTTCAATGGGTGTAATGAACCCTTAAGTGTTTTCAGCCGATTTTACTAATCTTAGTTTGATGGCAGCAGAGAATTTTGGGAAAAATTCATTTAAAATAGACAAGTGCGTAGCTACCCGGACCGTGGAAACCGTTAATGTATGTCCTCAACAAATCGAAAACCTACATGCAGTTAAACCATCGTGAAATTTACACTCATTCCGATCAAAATGATTCTAAATCACTCAGCGCTCTATTCACTCATTCTAAGCGTTCACCCAAATCGATCAAAAACACTCCATAATTACATGAAAACATCTCGGAATTGTTCAATAGGACCAATATTTAAATCAAATAATAAATTATATTCGGTGAACGTTAGAGAGCGAGAGAGAGCGGGAGACAGAGAGAGAGAGAGAGAGAGAGAGAGAGAGAGAGAGAGAGAGAGAGAGAGAGAGAGAGAGAGAGAAAGAGAGAGAGAGAGAGATATTAACACATTTATTGTAAGTCCAAATCAATATTTCGGTTAAATGTATATGTTTTTTGTGTATGTGTGTGATGACCGAAAAAAGGGGCATTTAAAAAATATTCGCATAGTTACAAAATATTTTACATGTATTAAGGCAAATGCATATTTACCCACTATTAAAATGATTAACAAAATGTTATCAACTATTCACTTCATTTTCATTGTGTTCATAATGTGTTTATGGAATCTTATGATGAAAAATATATATGAAGTGAACATGACTTACGTTTTTTGTGACCAGCGTCGAATTTGAAAATTTCGATTTTTTACTTTCCCTTATAAACCCTCTTCCCCAGTGAAAAAAGTTAGCTTTTTACACTTCGTTAAATCCGTTGAACTTTTGACATTTTTAAACTCACGTGGAACACAAAAAATGTGATTTTACATAAGCGAGGTTTTATAGACATTCAAAGGTTTGAAAAAATGTCCTTGGTTTACTTTTCTTTTGACAAACATTTTGGGCTTTCTATTAAAATTCAATACAAACAATTGTTTATTGACTTGACATGTTTAACTTCGTCAATACATGCGACAACAAAGTTGAAGTCTTAAAACTCGTATTGAAGACAGCCGATGCCTACGGCGAATAAACATCACCGAAGGCAGGGTAAACAGACATTGCAAAAGTATATATGCGCAGAAGATTTAAGGCATTGTGTTCGATGACTTATTGCAGGCATCTAAATGACCTAACCATAAACAAATTTGATACCAAAGTGCAGATTATTCAATTATCCTCAAGATGGGATGGTTCGCTTAGAAATCAGAGATTTATAGACATGTTAATTAAACTGTGTTATGGGTCAAAATGAATATTTAAAAATAAGTTTGAAAAGTCGATAAATCTGGTTCAAACGAACTTCCTTAATATCGGGTATGTTAACCATGTTGAGAGAGTTTGATCCCAATGACACCTTCGCCAATGGAGATGCTGCTGTGCTTATTGCAGACAATATGCGTCAGTATGCTTCCAACGTAAGGTCTTCTTGTTCGTATCAGCTTAGGTATGACGAAGTTGTCTGAAAAACGGTTTCCCTGCTTACATCGTACTGTCTAGCTGTAGCAATAGCCGTCTAGAACCGGTGTCGAGCATGCGTCAATTCAAAATGACGGTCTATTCTGGTGTCAGTATTCCGAGGCGTGCCACTTCAAGGACCATCTGCAACTATGCCTGATTGTCGGAACTTTGTATGGAGATTATTGATAGTATTTCTGTTGAAAATTAAAGCACGGGCACCATCGGCAAAAGTGTTACCTCCACTATGCATCAGCAACGCTTCAATTCGCTGACGTTCAGATATCCGTAGCATAGCAAGTTTTGATTTTGGTGAACGAACGTCGTTCACCAGTGTTATATACTATGTAAGGAACATCCTGTAGGATCGGTGAGTTTAACGTCTTACATCTGGTGAAGCTGTAGTCACAATATTATCGTCGCCAACTAATGGTTTGTTTTCTTTTTTTCTTGTTTTTAAGTTGGAATGCGGAGCAATCCAACTTAGATTTAACAAAACCGCAAAATGAACACAAGATAATTACATTTCGGATTTTTTGATAACACATATCACGTGAACAGGATGTGAATACACTTCGGCCTATTTTGTATATCTCAACTTGAAATAGACATACATTTTATTTCATCAAGAAGTAATAATGTTGTACAATTATACAACTATCACTTCATGTAAATCATCAACACGCTAATTTGTGTTTTAAACGATATTTATTGAAAGTCGCGCACGAATTTACTAGTATCACATGTTTGCATTACTATATTTGGAAATCATGTGATAAGTTTAGTCCAATAAAGTCAGTCAGCATTTGACAAAAACACTAGCCAATCACGTGATCTGCTTATTTGGTAATGACGCGACCTGTTTTTCGTAGAATTGTGGCATAGGCACAAGCCAATCACGTGATCTGCTTATTTGGTAATGTCGCGACCTGTTTTTCGTAGAATTTGTCATAGCTTCTTTTAGATGTCTAGTTTCTCTTTCTGAACGACCTATTTACTCACTTCAACCCAATAGTTCAAATTTAAACCATCATTAGAAACGCGCGACATGCACAGATTATTTATCTGTATAAAAAACCCGATCCAGTAAATACTCTTTTTTTGTTACTTTTCTATAAAAACAGAACCTCATTTCCAAATCGCGCGACAATTCCACTTGGTGGTGGACGCAGCAAGGATCGATGAAGGTATAGATCCACAACTTTAAGTGCGTGATCAAAGGTCAATTTTGTCTATATACCTGTACAGACAAAATTTACCTTTGATCACTTACTCTAAATTGTGGGTCTATAGGCAAACATTTATCTTCTCTTTCTGCTTTTGTCCATTTTCATTAAACTTGCTTAGACATAAATTCATTTTTGCAAACATACGCACGTGCACAATCCTTTAAACATCATTGAAGATTATCACAAGTTAACTACAGCCTTTATTTTTATCAAATATCTGAACGAGTTTACCAACCCCACGTGTCTTGCCTTCAGGGGCCACTTTCAAGAAAGGTACTTCGTCCAAAATTTGATCGTATCGCACTCGTACGAAAAAAATTGGCCTTCAAGAAACATTTTTGGCTTTCAAGAAACATGTCGTATCGTGTAATTTACAATCAAATTTGCGACACCTAAAGGCTAGTCGTAAATTTTCGATTTTGACTGTGAAAGCATAATATTTTGTCGAATTTCGTTTTTAAACGCCGCTGGAGGCGGTAGAATATTGGCGTGCTCATCTCCGTCTGTCCGTCCGTCCTCCCATCCGTCCGTCTGTACTTACGTACGTACATCCACTCTTCATGTTAGCACAACTCCACCAAGTTTCTGGTTGGATTTGGATGAAACAGAATGTTCCTAAGCAACCGACCTTGCGCATAAAGTCACGGTTTAGTGAATTTCAGCCGTGTCATTGAAAAAGGGGCCTGCATGTCAAAAAAATTGTGAACGCAACTCCTCCCTCATTTATGGACCGATTTGGATGAGAATTTCACAGTATGCTCTTAGTTTATTCTTCATCTTGTTTTTATCATTATTAATTGCAGTTTAAAGAGGCTTGAAATCCCAATCCAATCAATCAATCATAACGAACAGTTTGAACTTGACAATTCAAATATATAGTCTGCAATTGTTTTGAATTTGGTTCTGTCAAAATAAGTAGTGTCTACAAGTATTTTTGTGAAACAGCAGCAGAGTGGCGGCGTATATTGTGACTATGGGACTCTTGTTACTCTAGCAGAGGGTTTTCCGATTATTAAGCTTTAAACATGCCAATTTTCCAAGTAAAATATAGTGAAAAAAATATACCGGAAAGAATGGATGCACAATCATTTTGTAGTTTGATTTAGCTCTATGATAATCGTGCGATTGTCGCAGAATATAGTGGTATTAAATTGTTATGTCTATCGTAGGAATTAACCCTTTTTTGATCATGGCTAAAAACGATTGCTTAACTTTACTTGTTTTGGGGAGGCAAAAAATAAAGATTAACAAGAAACGTTTCATTATACGTATCTAAATAAAAAAAGTTGTCTCGGTAAAGACTCCGTCGTTCCATTCTTCAGGCGAACCTTATTTGAAAATTCCAGTATTTTCGGTCAACACAAAATCATTTACAATCATCTAAAAAGCTGCAAAATCGCAAACAATAAAAATGGGAGTATTTCCTGTTAGGTAAACGCAAAGTGTGAACCTTTTTTTCAAACAGTGAATAAGTCTTTTGTAAAGGAACGAAACTTCAATGTATCGAAATTTTATATTAAGTAACACTGCTACGACTACGACATCTTGCGCATGAAAGATTGATTATAAATACTTTTATCAGCAAGCGTTAGAATGGGATAACCGAATTTTGAAACATTACGTCCCATTCATACGCAAAGCTTCACAGATAAAAGTAATTATGAACCAATATTGAAAACAAGAAAAACGTAATAGTCAATGAGATACAAAATTAGGGTCTCTGTTGTTCCATCTATCCTTTTGTAGAATTCAGTATGAGAATAAAAGTTAACATTATTACACACACCACAATGATAATTTAATATAATGATAATGATAAAAAGATTAGGAGTTAAGACCCGGAACTGTGTACATGTGATCATGCTCATTTTACCAGGAGGTATCAGGTTCAATTAGTCTTGTAATGCTCCACACATCCGGCGCAACAGCGCAGCGATACAAATAATGAATATTATTCATTATTTGTATCTGGACATACAAGTAGACATTCTTTTGGTCTGTATAGTGATGTTATGTTCTGTGATTTAGGGGACAGTTTACCCACTAACGTGTAAGTTTATACCAGATGACCTGTATGTGCAGATTCAAAAGATCAATTTTACGATGACCAAATTGTCTATGATTTTCAAAGATTTTATGTGGAAGCCATTTACAACCATCCTAAATATAATGGTACGATAATCATAAGATTAATCGTACGACTTTTCCTCTTTGAAGAGGCCTCAGGTCCCACCGGAATATCTACAATACTCATGAACAATTATGCTCTTTTCTCCCCGATTCGCGCATGGTCATCATATCTTCTACATGTGCATTGATTTAAAGTAAGCACCAGTATATTTTCTTAGTTTTCTATTGCAGACTTATGTTCTCTCATTTCTTCCTTTTTATTATTTCTTTCATCGTATTTAGGCCTGTATTGCGATTCAGGGTTTTAAACACCCCTCGTTGTTCAAATACATTGATTAATATACGCCCATCAAAATACGATACGTATTATGTGATCAACTGTGGTGGTGGTGGGGGGGGGGGGGTTGGGGGGGGGGGGGGGGTCAGCTTCGTAAGTGGCTTGAGGTCACCATCTCTTGAACGCATTCCAACTTATCAGTACTTTCAGTACTTTGATTGTTTTACGCCGACGATGTATTTTTTTTCACAAAAAGGGGATCCTAATCGGCCATGTTTGAAGTCAAGGGACGGGACTAGCAGTTCGTGACCATTCAAGGTCTATAAATCTCGATAGTTTAGCTTGTTTATACTTCAAGATAGTTGACCCGTCAAAGTTTTGCAACGAAATCTCGGTCAACATTTGTAAAAGTTTATGGGTTCCCAATTGCTGCGGACTTATTACGGACTTATTACGGTTCCACTTCATTAAAATATCCCTTGTTTCTCACAGTTAACAACATCGTGAAATTGACAAGGTGAATGATTTTGGAATGATTTAGGAATGAAATGGAATGAGTGTGTGGAGCAAGTTTTGAGTGAATTTAATGGGAGGTAATCCAGTATTGCAAATTTTGTTCAGGATGAACAAAATTTGCAATACTGATTACCTCCCTTTAATAAAATATGAATAAAAGTTCTATAGATAACTCCCTATTTCTTCAAGAACCTATCAGACGCTTACAATTTCAATTTATTATGTGAAATCCCGATTTTTCCCAAGCTTTTTTTTTTTTTTTATTTTGAACGAAGTTGTTGGTATATGTTTTTCAGTGAGTTTGGAGCGTTTGTGAATGGTTTGAGTGAGTGTTTGGAATGAATGATTGGAGCGCTGAATGAGTGATTAAGAATGGTTTTGATTGTGTTTAATGTCAATTTCTTGATGTAATTAACTGTATCAATTCGAGCCTTCTCAATGGAAACGTGCATGCCAAATCTCTAATATTATGAGGATATTTGTTAAACCTAACTGTGTTCAGTTTAGCTTTGTGTGAATTGACAAAAAAAAGTTAGAAAAATGTTTCAATTTCTCGTATAAGCAACTTATTGGTGAATTTAAAGGAATTACCGACTTTCCTAAAATGTCCGACAAGCTAGATCATACCATCTTTGAAAATAAAATATGTATTTGCAACATGTGCAAATCTTAGCGTTGAAAATTACCATGTGGACTAACTTTATGTTAAAGATAGTAAAACGAAAAAAAAAAAGAATGGTATAAATTCTTTGTTATAACCCCGAATAAGCTCCTTCAATTAGAAGCAAGAATCCAATGAGAAACTCTAGTCAGAATTAGACTGGCCACCCCAGTGCACTAGAGTAAAATGTGAAATAAATTTGTCGACTATGATCATTTTTTGTTTATTTTACATTAGATAACATAACTTTGCTATAGAAAACCAAGTAAATACTTTGATGCCCACTTTTAATCAATGCACACACAGGTGTTACTATTAAGATACACGAATCTAGGAGAAAAGAGGATAGTTCAAATTACGAGATTTTGATTGACCAATGGCAATATGTTACGAAAATTTTATGCGCCACATCGGTAGATCGGGGAAACGCAAATATTGTTTTACCGTTATCATTTTGTCTGTCCGTCTGTCTGTCTGCGAAAACTTAATCTGCAAGCTAAAGATTCGAAACCATCTTAATTCCTAAGTGAACTCATTTGTGATTTTATCTTTCTGAGAAATAAAATCAAATCGGAAAATGCTGCTCTGCGATTTAATGATCATTCTCATAGAGCTGGTTTCAGCAATGTCGAAGGATGCAATATATAAAATCCATTTTACATTATTTCATCGTTTCATAATTTCACCTAGTTTACAATATTGAAATAGTCTTTGCGTGATTATATATTCAAGCATATGAGTGAAATTGTTTAATGAATAAACAAGCAAATTAGAAAAAGTAAGCAGTTTGTAGTTATTTGAAGTTATATATACCCTTCGTACACTAAAGAGTACGGATACGAAATAACAATTGAATTGCGTCTTTATTTCAATAATGAGTTGTACTTACTGATGAAGGAATTTCAATTTCATAACAGGGGCTATGTATTTCGGAGAGGGAGAGCTGTCTTCGGAACCGTTTTACCACTCTGAAAACTGATACTGAAATTTTTCGGCATCTACTAGCGTGGTGGCCAATTCCGATAATTTTGGCTCGTGTTTGACTGTCGTGGTTCTTTTTTGACAGAATACTCGGAATAATCTTATTTGGTATAAAGTCAATACTGCCTTTATTTTTCCTGACCGGTTTTCCTAAAACGAAATGGCACTCATACATCCTCTAATTTCTATGAAAGGTGAAAAAACTTCACGAATTTGACCGTTTCTCCCTTCTATGGATACATCCAGAAACACAACATTGATCATGTCCATCTATTTTATTAAATTAGCAAATCATAGAGGTTGATTAATCCCTCACGGCTATTAATCCTATCAAACGGTTAATATGGGCCGCCCCCTAATTTGCAAACGGTATTGGAAAGGATGCTCTCGCGCATGTGCAGACTTCAGTGAAATACCTCAATTATATACCATTTTGTAATATCACCTACGCCGCGTGAGTGAAATAAGTTTGTTGAAAATTTTTGATAATACAAGGGTATTATTAAACTTGTGAAATAAGTATTCAAATGAGCTTAGAGCGGATACCAACGTTAAATTTTCGTTGGGAAATTGACGTCATGATTGTTTTGCTGACGTCATTCCGCAAACGGCGTTACATGTTTCATGGAATAACTTAAATATTAAAAATATCGCAATTTTCTCGTTTTGTCTAAAAATTTAAGGTCATTTTTAAAATAGAATATCAAATCGTGCTCATTAAATACCGAATTTTTTAAACTTGTCATCACAGCGTTTTTTTTCCTTCTTTGAACGGGTCCGGTAAACGGACCCGTTCCCAATGACGAAAACTACTATTTTTTCCCAAAATGAGAGAATGAAATTCCCAATTCAAGGCTAATTCTTGAAGTAAACATAAACTATGATTATTTCCTATTGGAAAACCTGGAAGTACTTTTAGCAATAAATATCTGTGTTGTAATTTGTCAACAAGAGGGGAATTTCCGAAGATCAGTTCATTTTAGTCACATGGTTCTTGATTTCATAGGCATAAACAAATACGAAACAGGAAACCCAGTGTATTTTGGATAACTCCGAAGTTATCACATTACAAAACTGCATATTTTTGTGTAGCCAAGATATTGCGATTTTTGGACCTGATTTGCAGTAGACGATCTTTATGCATTCATTTATCAATTGATGTAAGATAAATTTTAAAGGAAAAAACTTACTAGAATGAAGGACTTTTGGTCATGGTTGAAGTAAATTATTTTCCTGTTATATAACCCAAATTATAATTGTTTATCTTTGTTTAATTTTAGTAAACAAAGTTGATTGTTATTCACGATCTCGGCACCTCTCAGAACCAACCTGAATTGTCTATCAAACATTCTACAGAAGGTAGAACACCTGAGTATATGATCTATTTTCAAAATATGTTTAAAAAGTTTCTATGATTTTACTAGAAATATTCATTTATAGCTGTTTTAAAAACAATAGGATTGAATATGTATTTGTTTTCTGTTGATTCGTACCCAAGAATGTTCAACCCACGAATTTATTATAGAACTTGATTTATCTATATTTTAGGTTTAACCATGATATTTTTTTAACAAAAAACTCAGTGACATTTCTAGATTTGATATAAAACATTTATTCCAGAGCAATCAGACTAATTCTTTGTCATTGTTTTTGTTCAGATTCCTTGTTTAAGGACTGTAGTTTGCTTTTCAGTTAAGATATGACTATAGAGGCATAGGAACTTCTATTATACATAGTGTAATGAATACTAATGATATGAATAAAAGTATTGTTTTTAAAACAAGTGTCACAATAAAAATTCCCAATTTTTGAGAAAACAACGCATTTTTCCCAATTGGTCCGGTCTCGGACCCTTTCCCAAAGCTAGGAGAAAAAACGCTGCATCAAAACCAGATAAAAACTCGGTACAGCCAAGTTTTTATCTGTTTAAAGATGTCTATTTAAGTAAACTCGGTATTCAATGACAACTCATTCAATAATCTCCAATTCCATGTTCTAAAGTCTTGATTTACGATAAAACATTTTACAGATATTCATATTTTGTTCAGATTCCCAATTTGCATACGGAAATTTCTGGCATCGAATTGGGAGAGAAATAGAGGATAATCGTTTGTTTCAGTGTAAGATCGATTTATATTCATTGAGTGAACAATAAGAGCGAGAGTGAAAATATAGCTTTTGTTGTTCAAGAAATGAAACGTTAATCGATCTTACTCGAGAAACAAACGATTATTTTATTTTTTTATTGCAAAAATGAGACAAAATGTGAAATTTCTAGGACATATTTTCGTAAATCGCGTCATTTTGCTATGCAACGTTCATTATGACGTCACTTATTTAGCCCCGCATAGATGACGTCAGATAGGATGAAATGCACAAAAACAGGGTGTAAGTTTTGATAATTTCACTGCTTTTGCGGTGAGAATATCAAGTGATAATCTACCGTTTTTTCTCGATAAACCACCGAAAAGCATTAAAGTAAGGACTATAGTAGTGTAATGGCCAGCATAGCTCCCAAGCAAACGGAGGGTACGAGGTTCGATTCCAGAACGTCGAAAGACTTCGGTAGTATAATGGTGAGCACATCCACCTAGCAAGCAATCGGGAACCTTCGGCGATTCTACGGAATAGACCTCGGGAATAATACGGGCGCAGCTATGAAAGCGCGTCATTTCGCACGTGGGTTTATATGACGTCAAAAACATAAACGACCCCGCTAAGGATGACGTTGCATAAAACTAAATCAACGAAAGAAGAATAATGGGCATATCATATTTTGATAACAAAACGCAGTGTCTTGCTGCTTTTTGTCATCAAATTATTATATGCCCAAAAGATCTCGAAAGACGATCGGAAAGAATTAACAAAATGTGATTTTCATTATGCGTATCAACCGAAGTACCACCAGGAGCCTAATTACCTAAAAAATGACCCAAAATTACTACACTTACGTCCGAGGTACTTTTCAAGTTACGGAAAAGTCCGAGCGATGTTCCGAATGCCTGGCAAGCAGGTGGTCCAAGGTTAGATTCTCGAACGTCGGAACGTCTTCCGTAGTATAATGGTTAGCACGACTGCCCGGCAAGCAGATATACCGAGGTTCGATTCACGGTAGGACCGATTTTTGGACGTGCTTTTCAGTGTTTATTTACCTGCAACGTCGCACTCAGTGAGCAAATTTACCTGTTTACTTGCATATTCAGTCAAACCTGTCTTAGTGGCCACCTGTATGCAGCAAGCAACCTGTATTAAGCAAGCGACTACTGAGTTCTCAAATGAATTAATTGTGCTAAAATTGACCTGTAATAAGCAAGCGCCTGTCTTATGCAAGCACATTTTGAATGTCCATTTGGTGTCTGCTTAAGACAGGTTTGACTGTATTTACTGGTGCATTGGCCGTGGGCTTATTATAGTGATATTTAAAAAAGGCGCGTAGGTGATAAAATAATGCCGACGAGAAAAGGCCAGTCATAACTTCATCGTTATGTTAAGTATAAAAGGTCAATTTATACGAACAAACGTCTTGGTAAGCACATCTGCTCGGTAAGTAGAGGGTCCGAGTTTCGATTACAGGTCGAGACGGGACCGATTTTTGAACGCTTCTATAAGTGTTTATTTACATGCAATCTATCGCTAGCCATTTTACCTACCCTCTGTTGGATTGTGTGGGCAGTTGTTGTTGCAATATATATATCACGGCAATTGGATTCTGGCTAAATAAATATCCGAACAAAATACGTCACAGATTTACAAAAGAGCCATCCAAACAATTTTAGAAAACAATATTTTTTCATTCAATGGGAAATATTATAATCAAATAATGGGAACTGCAATGGGTATTAAATTTGCTCCCACATATGTAACTCTAGTATTAGGGTTATTAGAAGAACAGCTATATGAGCAACTAGACATTCTATATAGTATTGAATTTGGAAACTACATGAAGCAAAAATGGAAAAGATACCTAGACGATTGTTTTGTAATATATATTAAAAATATATGTGAAATAGTTTTGTTCTAACAGTGTTTAAGTAATGGGTTATCATTTTATAACCCTGGCGCTTTCGAAACTCAATGTTCTTCATCAGGAGTTCAGCGAGAACTAGAAGCTCTGCATATCGTTCATGAATCGGTGTGTTTGACATCTCGCTGACTTGCAAAAGCCAGAGAGTCCAGGCGGAGCGAAGGGTGTCAAAAAGTCAAATAATGCTTTAATAAGGATATATCAGTAATTTTGGCCTGCGGTAGGCGACAAATGGTTTCTCAGGGAACATATTGTTGAGATTGCTCGATGCTTCTATTTTTTTTACCAATTGTTTTCATTAATTGAGCTTATTTTTGGCAAGTTGGGATGATACGTCACCACAAATGGTATCCTGTTTGATTTTTCAAACTTTCACTTTTATAAATTAGCAGGTCTTGTCGTGGTACGACAGCGGCTGTGGCTATGGCAGCAGAAACGGCTACTCCTTTGTAACCTCTGTTAAGAAGATATTTTGTTAGCCCACTAAAATGAAAAAACAGGGTCTTCAAGTGAGAAGGGGGATTTAATTTTCATTTAGCTACGATTCGGCGCTTTTCGCGATGTATTGATAATTCAAAACCGTGTGACCTTATTAGTAAAGGAGTAATATTAAGTGAAAATTAAGTACAAAAAAGGTACATCTGTTATGAAATATGAGGTATGTAATGAGGTAAAATGAAGATAGTTTCAACTGACTTACGATATCTAACGATACGTTAAAAACAATTTGCCAGAATTAAACATCCTCAGCTAATTCTAGGTGATGTCAACACACCGTCAATAAATTATTTCACACTGTCCGATCTGTATCGATCTGTATCAATGGTCAGCTAAGATGGACCATAGAACTTTCCCAGAATAATTTCAAACTATATACACGATATCTTGTTTATCAGACAAAATACTTAAACATCAAAACTTCAAAATATTTTTTTTCATTTCCGCTTAAAATAACTATATTTTAGCTGTTTATCCTAAGATTCTATATCGTATCGTATATACACCATCTGAAAAAATCAAATAAAAGTAAGATATCAAATTTAGGCCATATTAAAGAAACAACATTTTTTTAGGCGTTTGCCTTGTGACTTTCTGAATGATTGCGATTCTGGACGCGCTTCACAACCAAGGGGCCACGCTATGGATATCGGGGCACTGACGATACTAGGGCTTTAATCGTTTTTTTTTATCCTAAGTGATATTACTTCGCAATATCCGTATATCGGCCGATCCAGACGAAATTTGAATCTACGTGTTCGACTCGACGAGCTCCCAATTCAGGAGAGTTGCAGACCTCAATCCCATCTGAAGACAAGGAAAAAGACATTGGCTTGTTATAAGTACATTAGTATTTAAGGTAACAAATCACTTGTTATATGGTATTGTTTGAGGTAAAAAATCATATCTTACAGCATACCTAATATGAAAGTCGTAATTGAGTTCATCTTATAACTATACCAATATCAGTATGATAACATCCCGTATGATATTTTTTATGATATCACATAGTTATTTCTAGAACAAAGTTATAATGCGGTTATTTTTAAAAACTTGCATTTCAGTAAGAAACATCGACGAAAAAAAGACAAATAGAGGTTATAAGATAAATATAATACGTACTTAGTGTATTTTATGAAAAAAATATCTTACTCGGTTGGGAGAATTGATAATTGACTCGGCAGAGCCTCGACAATTTTCAATTCTCCCAACCTCGTTAGATATTTTATTGCATATAATACACTAATTTCGTATTATATATATATATATATATATATATATATATATATATATATATATATATATATATATATATATATATATATATATATATATATATATATATATATATATATATATATATATATATATATATATATATATATATATATCTGACAGCATACCTAAATATATAAGTCGTAATTGAGTACATAAAAAATTGTGATTTGTCTCAAAATCAGAACTCAATTCGCCTTACTACGACCTTCGTCAGGGTCATAATCTTCACCTATTTATAACCATTTTAAGTCGATCGTCTAACGATCGCGGGCGTGTTCGTTTTTTCAAGCCCAACTATCGAACCAGTTTGGCAGGCTCGGGCTATATAAGTGACCGTGCAAGAGCAATCTTTACTTTGGCCATTCAAAAGCGATCTGCGTGATTTGACTTCGCACCTCCTGTAATTTCGCCGATCGGGATAAATTAAGTATCTATATGTTTGTCTCGACGGGCTCTGAAACCTGAAAGACGTTCCCACGTTCATCCAAACCATAGGCAGAAATTTCGAGTTCTTGCTCTTGACCGGACCAACGAGGGCTCGGCCAGAAAATTTGGGTAGCGATCACTCAGTGTTTGCGTTCACCAGTCCACTGTGGGGGCGATTTCCTAAGGAGCATCATTGATCGATATTTCGGGTCCTGGACTGGAAATGCGGTGCTTGGGTCGGAAATATTTCGGTAATTTTTCACCTCCTGAGAAACTCAGTCAATATTAGATAAATGGATGGAAAGAAAAAACATCCCGCTCTATCATTGGTAAAGAAAAAGTGACAACAAATAAGTAGTATGTATCAATATGTATTGATTTTGCTATAATGAAGAAACTTAATAGCAAAGCCCGCGATACTGTCAACTCCCTATACAATCGGAAACAAAATCAACAATGGAATAAAAGTTGGCATATATTTAATACATATTAAGTGTTTTGTATAAGAAAAAATATCTAACGAGGTTGGGAGAATTGATCATTGTCGAGGCTCTGTCGAGACAATTATCAATCCCCACAACCGAGTTAGATATTTTTTAATACAATACACTAAATATGTATTATATTTATCTTATAACCTCTATTTGCCTTGTAGATGTTTCAAACAGAAATGCAAGTTTCTAAAAATACCGCATATATTTGTTCTAAAAATAACTATGTGATATCATAAAAAATATCATACGAGATGTTATCACACCGATATTTGTATAATTATAAGATAAATTATAAGAATAAACAAAATGTGAATTCTTCAAGAGTAAAAAATAAGTGATGTACAACCGCATCCAAATTTACTAAATTTACATTCAGTTTTTGGAAAGACCGTACGATTGTCCAAATGCTCCCTACATTTCTCACATTGTTTTAATTTTATTTCAGTGCTGAACTTGGTTTAAAATATCAAAGATTAGATATAAAGAGCGACATTAATGCACTCAGAAAACAAGTGACACATAATTTCCTTGAGAAAAAAAACTGCATAAATATTTGTCATATCTTTACACACGAGTTTCAAGTCCCTCCTCATGGCTGCGTTTTTCGAAAATAATTGTCGATACTTGAATTTTTTATATTTTATTTAAATGGACCAAAGTGGAAAGATAAAGTAGCGTTTGATAAGGATTAATACTACACTGATAAAATCTTTGACGAATTCGAATTTGGGTCAATTGGGGTCAAAAACTAGGTCACGGGGTAAAATCTTAGAAGAACCTTGTATGCACCCTACAGGCCAATTTTTTTGCCTGATCAGCCTGAAATTCGGTCAGAATGATTGACCTTCTGAAACCACAGACAAGTTCAAAATTGGGTCAACTGGGGTCAAAAACTAGGTCACGGAGTTAAATCATAGAAAATCCTAGTAAGACAACTTGTACATTGTAAAAAAAGGATTCTCAAGTTCTCAAGTTGTATAGAAGCAACAGCATTGTTTTGCTTAGTCATTCATCATTCTATTTCTTATACTTCTTTTGAAAATTTTAGACAATTAATTCAGGTGAGCGATTAAGGGCCATTACGGCCCTGAAGTTATTATATGGCACTATTTACAGTTACAGAATGTACTAAGTTTTTAAAAAATGTACACATCACAATTACAATTTTTTCATGTTCAGCGTCCAGTGTTTACTAAAACAGACTTATAATGTTATACCAAACCGCTTATCGAAAGCCGTGTCATTCAGCTCGAGCCTCTCATATTAAAAAAAGCTAAAAACGCTGTGTGAATTGGCTCGGAAAAAATACCAATCTGAAAGATATCAGTATCCTAAATCGAGCAATAAAAAAATATTTTATTGAATTATTCATTAATCTCAGCTCCTTCGCGTCTTACGTAAAATTTAATTGCCACAAGTTACTTAAAAAATCGGCCCGCTTTGGGTTCAAGATGCGAACACGTTTACGGGTGTTTTTAACCTGTGTCCCGATCTGCATAAGCGTTCAAACTTTGGTACGATTTCTATATTTGTTTGCACTATTCACGATGCAAATCAAACAAAAGGATGGATTGTGAGTATATCTGAGATGACTTTTGTGGTTGAATTTTCGATTTCGGAATAATTCTACCACTATATAAAGGATTTTTAACATGTATTTAATTATTCATTCAAACATTTTACATGTTCAAAGTGTTTCCTTTTATATGACGGATCACAATAATTCACTGATTTTCTTTTGTTGACAGGGATTTCCCATTTAAAGATTTCCACCGTAATTAAACATATCCAGGACATTTGTGAAAACTAAAGGGGCTGTCTCACAACATCGTCAGAGTGCCTTGCGAATGAAAAAAAGAGAGTAAATCTGCTTCTACGCAAAGCTTATCAGGGACCCACAACGGATTTTATCGTAGACGAATGACAAGTGTTTTTGCAATGTCAGTGTTTCGTTTGTCCAGCGAATTGGCGTACGCAGCGAACGCGAAACGTGCATGGACGATCGCTTACGTATGTCATCGTTAGGGTTATGTTTATCGATGTATGAGTAGCGTATATATATATATTTATATACTGGGCAAAAAGTCAGGGATCAAAACTTTATTTATTCTTTTCTAAAGGATACCCTTCATTTTCAAACTTAATTTTTTGCTGTTATAGGCGTCCAACTTTCCTAAGCAAAACTTTTATGTAAAGAAACGAAATTGTGTCAAAAGATAAGGCTAAATGAAAAGAAAAACCACTATACCTTTAAAATCAATTTGTAAATTGGTTTCACCTGTACATCTGAATTTTAAGAATTCTTGCACTGTGTGTGTAAAGCGACTGAAAGATCCAAGGGTGGCTTCCACTTGGATGGATAGTCGCTTAGCAGTGCCTCTGTGCCCTTCTTATCCATTGTGGCACATATAAGAAAGCCCCTTCCGATCTTCTGTTATCGCATTAACAAGCTCATCTTGTGTTTCAGATATGCGTTTTCTGTCTAAGATCGTTTGTTTGCAATAAGCCTTATGTATGCTCTTTTGAATCTTAAAGTCTTGTGCAACAGGTCTAGACTGTTCAAACAAGAATTCCAATTGCTTGGAACTGATTGGCAACATAATATCCACGAGCGCGCTCATTTTCATCCACCTGAAAAGAAACCATCCGTAATAACAGTTGCAAAAGATCTTACGATTGGAAGAGAATTTTCAAATCTATAGTTCACATTTGGCGCAACCCTATCGATGATGTCGATGTCCCAATGTCAAACGATGTTGAGGCTTGAAAAACCTTTAATTATGCAAATGAGAGATTGCCCAATTTATTGAAAGCAATTATCAAGGAAGCATAAAGTCGGTTTCCTACACACTCTTCTCTTAACACGTTTAAAATCCATACAAAAGCTTGACTCGTCTTTGACAAGAAAAGCTGTGAGATACCAACGCTTAATCAACATGGTTTCTTGCTCAGAGTGGATTTGGAATTTCATGCGTATTTCCAAACTGGTCGTACTGCTAATCTGTAATTGCGCATATGAGAAGTCAAGCGCATGTCCATGAATGTCTTCGTCAACAATTGCCTTTCAGGTACATTTCTGAAGTACGTCCAAAAATACTAATGCCATGACCATTACCATTAGCAGAAATAGCCCGTTGTACACACAATTGTTGCCTTTGGAGTACAGATTCAGTCCGGTTGAAGAGATTAGAGTCTATAACCAACCTAATGACAGACTACATTTCATTAGGATGGTTCGGCTGAATACATGCCAACTACACTTTGAGCTTGGTCGTTCATTCGCCGTATAACGGCCCATTTTCCAGAAAAATCATGAAGACGGGACATTTTAGGTCTTATTTATTTGAAATGGTTATCGGTTTACCCATTTTTCTTTTGAAAGCCCCTGAAACGCACTCAAAGGAAAATAAAAAATATAGGTCAACGGCAATAGAATTTTCTTGTTATAGCGCTCTATATGGGTGTCAAATACCATTTTTTGCCCGTAGACGGTCTGGGGTACCCTACTAAATGTCCTTATTTCGTAACGTTTTAAAATGATTTAACAATATTCAACATACTTTTTATTTTGCTAATATAAGGCAATAAAAAATAATCGAACTTCTTTGAAATTGTTCAAGTTTACGAAAAATAACTTCAAACATGGTGTAGACGATTTCCAAAAAAAGATACATAACGGTATCTTAGAGAGAAACCGGACTTAAAACCTTTGTAAGGGACATTCTAAATGGTTAATTAACAAAAGTTAGAATGATGTTAACGAAAAAAAAAACCGCCTGAATGGGCTGTTTTAGTTAATACGCCAATGGTAGGGGGCGTTGGTAGCTAAACAAGTATTTTCAAAATTTTTACAACAACCAAATAACGGCTTTTAATGCTCATGGGTGATAGAAAACGGTGTTTCTAACCTGGCAACGCATATGTTTAGAAAAACATCGGCATATTGATTCAGAAAAAGAAATTTTAATGACTCGATCTTCAGTTGAATTCATGAGAACTATCTGGAAATCATAAAATACGTAACAAATGAAGGATACGTAATGTTCTGTTTTCGAGTTAAGTTTGAAACAACATAACAAACATCAAAATATGACGGTCTTGTTATTGATGCTTACGATAAAGTGAGTCTATTTGAACCGCAATAAATGTTTCTGAGTGTTCATTTAACAGAAAATGGTATATGAAGTTTGATAAAGATCAAGCTGATAAACTGCCTCGGATCTGAACGGTAGGCAAATTTGTCTATACACTCTTTTCTCATGGTAACGGCTATTTTCCAATTTTTGTACATGGTGTCAAATTATTTAAGAACAATAACCTTTTTTTATATTTGTTTATTTCAGGGAATATATCCGTAGTAAATAGTCGTAACGTATCTGTTATAAGGAGTAACGTATCTGTTTCATGAGAAAAAGTTCATATTATACTCAGTTACATGTGTTATGAATAATACCTATTTAGTTTCTAATTTGTTGCGGGTAAATTTCCGTTTTTATCTGTATTTCAAAATGCATGTATACTGTGTTCCTTCCATTTTAAACTTACTATTTTTCCAAATATAAAAAGTCATTTGGCTGAGCCTAAAATTGCCGATTTAAACTAAGGAGCCACCCCCTCATTCCCCCTGAATTTTCAATAAGAATGCTTAAGCTCATCGCGGTAAAAAGGTAATTGTACTCTGTCATGTGTCTTTATCTTAAAATGGGGTCAAATAACAGCCCCTTGTCTTATAATCTATGTTTAGGTAAGTGGGTGGGATAATTCAATAATGCATTAATCTTTTTATACTTATCAATTTATGCATAGTCTTTTATATACTGTTAAACCTCTAGAAATGATTAAGATAACGCATATATAAAAAGACTAGTTCTGCGCTATTTAATCCATTTGTCCACACTTAAAATAGAACGTTGCTTAAAAATTATTTATGCACATTCGAGTTTAAGGTACAATGTCACCTTACAAGTTTAAACTTTGTAAAATAAACAAAAACAAATCATATCCCAATTATTTCAAGCCTTTTCAAGATATACAATGTTTATTTCTAGTGGGATAGGTGATCTCTTAGGAAAGCAGATACTGAAATTTGATGATAGTATTACATTTACAAGGTCGTTGTCACTGAACAAGGTCACACTACAGAAAAAATAAAACACAAAAACTTAACATTTTTGTTTACTTTATGTTTTTTAAGATGCAATACTCCTCTCGGGCATCATGAAAGTTTTAATACGTTAATGTAGATGATATCATAGTCTTAGCCTAGTAGAATCATCATGGCAAGTTATGAAACAAGAGCTGTCGGAGGACAGCGAAGCTCGATTATTCCTTAGTGCTGGTTAGTAAGAGCAAATCAATATCGACATATGAAAAAACCATGAAAGTCAGTATCAAGGGAAATGAGTCTTTGTCTACAGCATTATATAGTAGTCAAGGAAGCACGTGCAAAATTTCCGAGCAATAGCTTCGGTAGAAATACGATATATTTCCGATATTAATCAGTTGCACGTAAACACATAACCAAGAATTTCAGTCCGAACAGGCTTAAAATTCTACTAAATTCAATATCACATATTGGTCACAGGAGCATGTGCAAAGTTACTAAGCACTGGCTTGAGTAGATACAGAGATATAACTGCAATATATAACAAGTGCATGTAAAAACTTAACCAAGCATTTCTAAGCCCCAAAAGGGCTAAAATTCTACTAAATAAGAGACTAATGAATCTTTGTTTAGATGCTGGTAATATGGTTAAAAAGGTATGTGCAAATTTTCCAAGTAATAACCCTACTTAAACAGATATATTAAAGATATACATTTCTCAGGTCCTAAAAGGGTTAAAATTCCTCTGTTTTCAATATCAGAGTAATGAACCTTTGTCTACAGGCAGAAAATATTGTCCTAGATGCATGTACAGAGTTTCAATGTAATAGCATTAGTAGAAACAGGGGTTTGACACACTTGAACGTAAAAACCTAAACCTAAATATGCCGACGCCCGGTTCAGCAAAATAGCCCCACTACTCTACAAAAGTCGAACGAAAAATGTATATAAACAATTATTGTTATTATCAATTTTGTTTGTTTCTTTGAATGCCAATCGGGAAAAAACAACAAAAATATCCTCTTGGAGACATATTGAGGATTTTGTAATTGTTTTTCACCACTTCTGTAAGACTGTCCATCTTTTTACGCTTTGAAACTCATGGACGTTTTCTCCCTTACTATCACACTGACTTGGATAAAGAAATTTGCAATTTTGATAAGCTCTGGCCATTTTGTAGAGAAAACCATTTTTTTTTAATTTTTAAGTTCAATGTCTAATTTTGCCAGAGAGGAATACCATAAACTTTTATCTTATTTGTTTAAATAAACACAATTTATGAATGAATGTTTTGATTAATTTCAATTTCAATTAAATAAGTATTTTTCAGAAGTGCCACATGCTGAACTATTTTTGCAAAGAAAAATTGAAGATTAAGCGGTCTTGTACACACATATTTTTTATCCAATCACAGTAAATTTGTGCAGACTGATAATGGGTCATCAAATGAACGTTTGGTTTATATCCACCAATTAGATTCTGAGAAATCGATTTTCATAATTTCCAAAATATAACATAAAGAGAAACTACCTATAAAAGACATTTTGTTTATCACAAAAATCACATTTTTTTGTAGACTGATAAAGGATCGTTCCAGTGAAATTTGGTTGATATCCAATAGTTATGTTCTGAGAAAATGACTTTTAGCCCCCACTTCATAACATATTATCTTTGGTCAGTGGAGCTAAAAACTTCTAAATTACTAACCACTAAATAACTTAAGGTACAATCGTCATAATTGTCTTGATGATGAATCTCAATAATACATGTCTGCAGAAACAAAATTCAAGGTGGCTTTACAAGGTTAAGGTCATACATTTCCTAAACTTTACCAAGCAATTTAACATTTACAATTTCTTCAGGTTTTCTAATGTTAAGTGTGATGATAGATCTCAAAGGATACTCATCTGCAGGTACAAAGTCAATGCTATTTGACAGTTTAAGTTCACATAAAGATCCATCTTCTGAAAAACTGAACAAAAAAAATTCTATAAAGATGTTTAGATTGGTTGCTTCGAATTGGGTTTAATGACGATTTGAACAGTTATTTGGCCATATCCTGGATGGAGCACCTAACCATAGATCACTGATATTTCTCTCACTAGTCCTACCGCCGTATCCCTACTGAGCAGAACCCCTAACTTCTCATCCCACTGGTGGGAGACAATTGTCAGAAAGTATGTGTGTCGGCACAAAAGATCAAACCTGTGACTCCATGATTCGGAACCGACTGTAATCGTGGCTTATGGCAGCCTTAGCCTTTTATAATACACAAGCATAGTTTAGGTTTGATCTATATAGATTTGCTTGGTTATAAGTTCTTCTGTATTTAGTGAAACCATGTTTGGTTGGTAAAAACTTGTGTCCAGACTAGGATACCATATTGATGAATGTTTTGCCATCCTTTAAAGTCTCTTTCATTGTTTACTTTCAAGTCAGAAATCTGACTCGGGCTTACATTCAATTGCAAATTTGTAAAATCTAATGGGGTTTCAACGTCGCTTTCAACAATCTTTCACTTACATCACGATGGCTGAAGCACTTAACAACGGATTCCTCGTATTTCTCACAGCAGTACATCCTTTACATCCTTTCCTAGCCTCTAGTTGCTATCCCACATAGGTCTATGATTATCAAGCCATTGGTGGAAGACTAAAAGTCGGATTAAGTAAGAGTGCTGTCTTCGGGGATCGAACCCTTGAAATATAAATAAGTTGACTTTGAAAAATGACATTGATAGAAAACCTTGACCTGATACCAACAGAAAGATCCTGTCACAAGCAATACCCACGTTATATATGAACGCTTTATACCTAACCGATCAAAAGTTATGGCAAAGTTGTTTTTTTTGGGGGGTTGGGGACAAACAGATGGGTCAAATCAATATGCCACTGATCTATCAACATAAAAAGTTAGTGTCATGGTCTTAACAGAATCTTTATCTAAAGCTTTGTCATCAATTACATGCACATGATATTGACTCTAAGATAACAACATATTTCCTTGACCCCTAGAGCATAATGTTATCCAGAGCTTGCTGTTTAATCCTTTTGCGAATGTTTTGAACAAATTTGACATGTTGAGCACAAAGAAATAAAATATGAAATTTTTTAAAATCCCCATTCAAGTAAATTTAAAGGTAATTGAATAAAAAAAAAGTCCATCATTGTGCAATCAAGTTTCGAGTTAATCAAAATTGACTATGTGTTCCAACACCTAATCTGGACCATATTTTACCATAGATCTGAAATATGTACAAGAAAATCGGGCTTTGATCTTGTGCTTGGTGTACCTTTTAACTTAAAAGTAAAATAAAATCTTATCAACCTTTTTTACCTATGGCATCTTTTATAAAGAATGTCAAAATGTTTAAGAATATTCTAGGAAAGAAATCCAAAAAACACATCCTAAGCATTTTTTTTTTAAAAAAAAATGCACCGAATTGATATGGGGATCTTCACATGTAAAGTTTCATTTAATTTGGCCCAAGGGCAATAGAGAAATTGCTTAGGATGGATGTTTGCACAGAGGGAATGAGACAGACAGACATAACGGCAGGTATATGCTCCCCCTTTAGGGAGCATAAATAGACTTCGCACCTAATTTGTCTTTAATTTGAAAATTATTTTTTCCATCCTTTGACTTGGTCATTATTATAATGAGTGAATTAAGGGATAAACAGTTTGTGGCTTGGATGGGATGATGTTGTACTAACAGTGTCTGTGGTCAAGACGTAAAGGGTAGACTTTGAGATCAAGATGTCCCAAGTTGATTCCCAGCCATCAATCTTTGCCTTGGAAGTCGTAAGTGCTCCATCAAAAAGAAAGTATAAGTATTACATAAATAATGATTAAGGTTGGACTTTACTTCGTAAAACTAGTAGGCAAGCCTGACTCCCAGACTGGTAGTTAGTGTTAGTTAAAAATAAAGAAGGTACATCGCCACTCATGTTTTACTAATTGATCCTATCTAATTATCTCCCATTATAATCTCAAAAAATGACCACTTTTAGAGCCAGTCAGAGAAATATGTAAGAAACTTGAATTTTGCTCATTTCACAATACTTCAGATCAGTGGGACAGGTTCAGGGGTACTAGTAAACAACAATAATTATGCCCCCCCCCCTTCGAAGAAGAGGGGGTATATTGCTTTGCACTTGTTGGTCGGTCGGTCAGTCCGTCTTCAGACTGTTTTTTGTCTGGAGCATATCTCAAAAGTATCCAAGCTAGAATCATGTTTCTTCACGGATTAATAGATTCCAATGCGGAGAAGTGCAATGCTCAAGAACCATAGATCTTCTCCTCATATTTTGTGAGTTATTGACCTTGGTTGGTCGACAAAGAGGCTATTGACCTGCTTTTATGGGAGCATAAATGTTTTACAAACGTCTCTTGATTAATCTAAACTCCATGTTATTCTTAACAACTGTATGTAAGTTTCATACGTTCTGGCTTAAAAGGAATGATCTTGGACAGTTAAATATGTATAATTCTTTATAGCAGAAGAAAAATAAACACAATCCTTAATACAACAATTAATCATGTAAACGGCAGTGAAAGAGTGCAGGAACACTGAGGAGAGTCCAGGAATCTGAGATTCGACTTCATTTTTTAGACAGGACTCCTTTTGTAAGTAAGGAGAACATATCATAGTCATATTGATCCTATAAGACTATGTTTGTCTTGACAAACAAGTGAGCAGAGTAATCATTCTCTGTCAAAATTTAAGATTTGTAAAATACAAAACTTCTTGCAGATAACATTTGCTTATTAGCAGCAGTCTCTTCTTTTCCAACATTTTTTATCCAATAAGAAAATTCTGACTCCTTGCTTTTTTAATGACTCCTTGATTTCCTAATTTGCTCAGTCTGCTGAACTCTTTACTCATAGAAGTAGGACCTAGTGCCATACCCTGGAAAGTGATACTAAGACAACGATTTCTATATTCTTAAAGGTCAAATGAACAGCTCTATTGACCTTACATTAATTCAAAGAGATGAATTAAAACAATCTGATGCGATATTCAAAATGATAATAATATATACGATAATGGTAAAATCGACGATTTTCTCTGTTCACACCTGTAGCCCGCTATTGAAACCGACCCTTTGACGTCATTGTAGTTAAAAAGGTATTGGCGGAAAAAGCAGATCATACAAACTGACAGATTTTCGTTCAACCTTTCAGAGATTTTTCACAAATTTATCGTAAAAACTATTGTCAGAAAGATGTTGCGGCAAGATGCAAGGGTCTAATAAATTTAAAATGTCTGGATGTAGCATTATCAATAGTAAAAATCATCCTAAGTGACTGGGATAGGTACCCGAAACATCGTCTATACACAAAGACAAAGAAATATCTTCCGGTGAACTGATTGGTTATTCTTACGAACATGCGCCAATAAATTGCGCATTATTTGGTCGGTAACCATGCCCCGTCAAAGGGTAATAAATTTATTAACGCCTTTGGAAATTTCCGGTGAACTGATTGGGTAAAATTTTGTCATGTGTCAATTATTTCCATGTATATCACTGGGAAAACACATCCCGTCAATAAACCAAAATGTTTACTTATTTTGATTTTCAATTATGAAAACATTTTGTTGTTGTAAGACCAAAATATCGTACCTATAGTTTCAAACGATAGTATTGAATTATGATAATTTACCCAAATTTTTTCGCTTACAAAAAAGGCTTGGTGAGCAGCATATAACAGATGTTTCAGTACCGATTTCTAAATTCTTCACCAAAGAACATAAGGCAAGTGCGTAAATTATCTTATAACTATACCAATATCTGTATGATAACATCCTGTATGATATTTTTTATGATATCACATAGTTATTTTTAGAACAAAGATATAATGCAGTTATTTTTAGAAACCTTGTATTTCAGTAAGAAATATCGTTGAAAACAAGACAAATAGGGGTTATAAGATAAATATAATACATTCTTAGTGTATTGTATGAAAAAATATCAAACTCGGTTGTGAGAATTAATAATTGTCTCGGCATAGCCTCGACAATGATCAATTCTCCCAACCTCGTTAGATATTTTTTTTTCATATAATACACTAAGTATGTATTATATATATATCGACCCTAGTCAGACTGCGCAGATCGAGAAGGTTCGAAAATTTTCCCACTTTGATGATTTTCTTGAACAAGAATAATCAAGCTATGCTCCTTCCTGTGAAAAGTTTTTTTTTTATGCGACCTCTGACTGACGTGTACTCGAACCATTCCTTTTATAACACAATTATTTTATCGAGTTCCAAGCCGGTCCCTTTTTGCGTGACGGGTCACATATAATAAAGTTGAAGCTTAATGAATGGTCCTTTCGAAATCTTGCTCTGAAAAATTATTTCAAGGATTCGAAGTCAACGTATAAACTTGAACAGTATGAAAGCCAGGGAGAAATCTGCCTCTGTTATAAATCTTGTCCGAAAGCGTAATAACATAATACAAAGTACGCACGAGGGTAATTAGTAATGTATTATTCGTTGAATGATATCGTTGATGAATTATCAAATCATCGCAAGTACATCTTTTTAAAGGTATATTTGCGATATTTTGATCACTCATCATCATTTTCCTTTAGTGCATTTTCCCTGGTTTGGTGCATTCTGTCTGTCTGTCCGCCTCGCTTTCCCTCTCCCTCCTTTAGTTTGTTACTCTCACTCCTTATTATCTCTCTTCTTAATATTAGACACAGTGCACAGTTTTTCGGTATTTGAAATTTTGTGAAAACTTATTTGTTGAAAAAAATAAAATTTTCTCCATGTAAACGATATTTAACCTGCTCTTCACTTCAGCAGCTTCAAATGGTGGACATATTTTAACATAAAGAAATGTTTTGAGTGCCGAAATAAAAACAAAAGTGTATATCGTCCTCCAGGTACCCATTTTCACGCGACCCAATAGTCACGCACTATCGATATTGGGTTGATTATGAAGCCAACGCAATACTAAATGGCACAATCTTCTTGTTTCAATCTAGATAGTCCAATTCTGATTTGATAAATGTCAGAAATTTTACTTATTAGTAATTTCTTGTAATTTCTAGCGTAGTTTAAAACAATAGGGTGAATTTATCTAATTTTTCTTATGTCCTAATTTGTTACATCCTAATAAGTCAACTTTTTCTTGGTTAACCACCTAATGTGGTTATCTTTTTATATTTGGTATTTGTCGTCATCTCAGGCTTTGAAATGACACTAGAATTATGTAGTGGGTCATTAAAATGAGGATTATATGGGTAGATAAACATATAGGGGTCCTTATATTGATTGAGAAAATAAGGGCTACATTCTTACCTTCTAGCTCCTATGCTTTTCTAACATTGTGATGTTTTTTTTAGATAAAATAGATTTATGAAAAATGGATTATTTTATCAGCAAATATCTTTTTAATCTGAGAAACAATAATATAAACTCCCAGTTCGGAAATTTTTTAATGCTAAGACAATTTATGGGGAACCCCTTTTCAAAATAGGGATTGACTGACCACTTTATGTCAGTTGGAATATTTGGAAATCTATAATTCAATATAGAAATCATTATGGGTTTACAAACAACTTTTTTGGAAGAATGGGTCAGAAAATTCTTGTTTACTAATCATAGGTGATATTTGAGACCAAAAACAATTTTTTCTATAAATTTTTCACTTTTATTCTAAGTGCGTGAAAATTGGTTCTCTTTTTACTAATCTGTCATTTTTGGTTGGTTTTTTAAAAACTGTGACTTTTCTATAAAATAGGTACAATTGACAAATTTCTTGTTTTCCTGAGATGAAAATATGTAATCAAAGATGAAATTATAAGAAAATTATGTTCTTATAATTCCAAAAATAATTTTATTTTAATAATTTCCCTTATGTGCGTGACTATGGGTTCTTCGTGGATAGTTAAAAGAAAAATGTTTCAGAAATGATTTTGATAATAAAGGGCATATTAGAAGAATTATCGGTACACTGACTCGTACACGCGGAAATGGTTCCCTTCGGTTAATCATTTGTGATGTGGCGCTTTTATGTAATCGGCAAGATGTCACAATGCTTCCGATAAACAAAACCGCAGAGTTACATACAATTTATAAAAAAAATTAGGACTTAGTTAACACAAAAAATATCCTTCAATGATTCATCCGACATGCCGCCAAAGACCAATTTTCAATCGGCGATATACGTAAACACAACTTTTAATCGACAACAGAATATCATCAAATTTTTGTTTATATATATATTTTTTTTTTTTCAAATTATTTGTTGATGATATCCATCCGTTATATTTTTGACAAATTCAATTAAAGTGAAAACATAGGTGAAAATTTGTGGATTAAAGAAATGGAAAAAATCGTGGTTAATGAATATGTACCGACAAATAATTGTAGTTTGAAGAAATTTTAAACCATCTTATTGTCAAAGTCCTATTGAGGTAGGATTTTTATTCAAAATCTCAATTTAATTTTGCATAACATATTTGAATGCTTTTGAAGTAATAGGATTTTGACCACCCATCAAATGTGTGATGTCAGGCCTATCTTTATGTTTGTTTTGATATCTGTATAATGAACAAAGTTGAAGCTAAATAATTTGTCACTGTGATATATGACTCTCAATTACCGAAGTTTTCACCAAATTTACTAAGTAAACAGTCTTAAAAATGCCGACTTTAATTTGTGAGAGAAAAACGTTTAGTTGGAATTCATATTTTTAACAAGATTACATCGTTATGTCAACGGCGTGAAATACACTCTAACCATACCATAGTTTCCGACTTTCGGACCATTTTGTTAGACTCGTAACTAGATTTCTCAGGTTTAGGGTAAAAAGTAAACACATCTGTAGTTTCCATTTGCTAAGGTTTAAACTGTTTTGACAGCGCTAGTTGATAGCTGTATAACAATATCGAACCTTCGTGTTGTTGTTCGATAGCTGTGACATTACCGGTGTTCGCCATGTTAACCTTTGAGAGGAATGCCTACAATTACGTCACACTCAGTGCGCAAGTGCGAAAATACGTTTTCGGCCAGGTGAAAATTTCCAATAAATCAGGGTCGTACTTTAGTAAATATTATCCTTTTGGGTGTGTGTTTTTCGACGCGGATTTTCTATACCTTTTTATTTCAATTAAGCTGATGGAAACATATATTTAGGTTTTGTTCGAAAAATAGATTTCATTTGAACTTTAAAGCTCTTCAAAATAAGTTTAGAAAAATTAAATGTATACATGTCACACAATGTGTTTGAAAAAAAGTCCTGAAAACCGTGGGATGATCCAGAAATTAGTACAACGAGTCTATAACTTTGGAATTTCTAGCTGTTTTCAGTGTATAATTTATTGTGTGAGCAGTTCAGTATCTACGAAGATAATAAATATCATTATATCATATAAGGTGATGTAGTAAAAAAAGAGAAGTTTTCCTAAGTTACATTGTATATTCAAAGAGGATCAGGCTTATTTAGAGGATTAAGAATGGTATAATGGAGTTTCAACGAATGAAGTCATTCTAATTGATTCTCAATATTTTTCAAACAAAAAGGTCCTGCATCTGTGTTTCCACTTCACCAGAAATAATATTCAAATAGAAATTGTACGCAAAATGGAATTCTAAATGGAATGTGGATACTTCCTGCAAGTTACTTATTAGGCGCAGATAGACATGCGGATGCAAAGGGATAATATGTAAAAAAGAGTTAATAAGAACGTCGCATTTGCTGTTCTTGCTCCCCCACCTATACGTGCGGGGTCTATGTCTTAGACTTTTCACTCAGGAGCCGCTATATAACCTACACATTCGAAAAGTCCAAATTATAACAAAAATGTTGCTTAAATAAAGGTATAAATTCAATTTTATAGTCATCTTCTCTAAAGTTTTATAACCTCAATTTTTTTAATTTCTGGATCAACCCTCGTATAGTTAATATCTGCATAAAAATTTTCTTCAGAAAGCAATTTGTACAGACAGAATGACAGACAGACTGACTATTTGATTAAGCGAGAACTGAAATAAGAAAAGACTATAGTGTAAACAAGTTTATCAACTCAATGTGAAAGTTTTGTATGTGCACTGATAATCATCTAGTATTGAAACCAATCTCAGAATGAAACTATTGTATCGCCATCTACACATAGATTTTGAGTTGTTATGTTTTCAAAATGTTATTATAAAAGCATTGAATATAAAATGTAAAGTAATTGTTAAAGATATTTTATTTATTTTTTTCAGAATTTTGAAGAAAAGCCTTTTATTAAAAATCTCCCTTTTTCACAATATTGATGATGATCATATGTTATATACTTGAATAAAAGTACGTATATGATGCTGTAGTAATAAATTAAGTAATTTAAATGCAGTATGTTGAAAAAAGTGCAAATACAATTTCTTCATTCTACAGAATATTAATGAACGGTTGGCGTGAAACTATTGTATGTCCAACTATGGCGAAACAATAGTTCCGCACTAACAAATTATTTAGGAGTGGACTTCCAACAATAGGCATATTTTCTTAAGTCATTTTTAGGCAGATTTCCAGTTTTTTTTTTATTTCTTGTACGGATGGAAACCATGACAATGAGTTATTCTAAGCAAAATACATTTTTTTTAAAAAAAGAGTTATAATAGTTTCACACTGACACAGCGATATGTATATATAGGTTGAAAAATCCTTCTGTGGCTAATTGTTTTCAGAAATTGCATCCTGAATTTTGGCCAGTATGATTGCCTTGATAAAATCTCGGACCTGTTCGAGTTCAAAATTGGGCCAACTTTTGTCAAAGACTTGTTCACGGTATCAAATAACAGAAAAAAATCGTATGCAGGCCAACAGGCCACATTTTTTGCCAAATTAACCATAAACATGCAAAAAGGATTGTTTATTTGTATTGAAGCAATATCATTGATTAGCTTAGTGACCATTCATCTTCCGTTTGCAAAACCTAAGCTAATCGATTTTAGGCAATCCAATCAGGAGACCGATTTAGGGCCACTATGGTCCTCTTGTAATAGTCAAACCTTTTTAGAAAAGTAAATTAAAAGGGTCACTTTAATTTTCGCCTCCTAGACTAACATGTTTGTACAATTTTTAAGAATGTAAGAAGCTTATTTAAAAGATGATTTTGGGTCATGCTTTGATGCTTTGGGTTATAATTGTAATCCTTTTCTATGAAAATTTATTTTTAGGAATACTTTTCCTTTATTGAAGGGGGGAGGGGGGGGGGGGGTATTTAACTTTTTGTTAACACTTTTGGTTCCATGGAAACTTTATAATAACAGCTATTTGTGTTATGAATCTCCTCTTCTTTTGATTCTGTTCTCCAGTACCGGTTGAGCTCACATACTTAAAAAAGAACCAACGGTTTATAAGACAAGCCAAGCTTAATTTTTAAATGGGCTTTAAACATAATTTACTCTAGTATAATGTTCAATATGTGATCCGTGACGCGAAAGAGGACAATCCGGCAAGTGCGAAAATGTGCAACCCTTGTCAGCCTGCGCGATCTAAGCAGAATAACAATGGACGAAACGTTTTCGCAAATAGCGACTTTTCGGAATCTAGAATTATTTCCGACATCCTCATTCTTGTTGGCTTATACTAGATCCTATTTCCATGTATTTCATTTACGTATTTCTCGGATGATGCATTTTTGCGTTTTTGATCACATGTAAATGGTGCGTGCAGCAAGAGAGTTAAATTGGAATGATTTCCGAGTCTATGGTTTGTTTAAATTAAACTATGCCTCCCTCAAATAGTGGGATTCAGGTGCCCGTTATACAAAACTTCTTACGGTCATTTTTTGCGTAAGTCAAAAATTTAAGTTGCCTCTAGATTAGTAACTAAAGATGGAATTCTGCCATGCAATATCTCATCAGAATCGATTCCGATGAGATATTGCAAGACAGAATCTAGGAACAATGAAAACACCAGGTACGATTTGTTATTTTGACTTACGATAAATTTTGCGTAAGATGTTTAGTAAAACGGGCCCCTGGAAACGAAGAAGAATTGTAGGGGGCAACATTGTCTTATATAAACAGATTTTCCTTAACTGTCTCCAGACAAGTAAAAGATGATTGTCTAGTTGTCAAGGATAAAAAAAAGAAGTATTGTCCTTTAAAGAGAGGATCTATCAATTTGAAAAAAAAAGATCTTTAAAGAAGATTTTACTTTACTCGAGGCAAGGAAAGGATGTTTTGGTAGAACTGATGTGAGAAATACAGGGGATTTATTTTGAGGTGCTCCAGTCGCCGCGATAAAATTGAAAGATTGTTGAAAGCGGCGTCAACCCCATTCAAATAAACAAACAAAAAACCTTTCTAAGTTGCGTCCTGGTATTTAATTGTCTAGGGATAAGAGGCATAAACAGAAGAGACTGTATCGCTCTACTGGTTTTCAAATTTCTTCCAGATACATAAGTTTACGAGGAAATTTTTGAAGAGGCCACAAGATGGAAAGAAAAGCCAATTTTAATGTAGGCTAAACCTTATATGATTTTTTCTTTAAGTGTGGAAAAGTATGTCTTGTTGGATCTTCAATGATGAAACAATACTATATAACGCATTGGAAAATGACAGGCCACGCCCGTATATGAGCCTACCATAATTCTGCATACCATTTGGGGATCAATTCAAATTTCTTCAACGATTTTAGAAAAGGGTTACCCAAGTCTCATTTATGCCAAGTTTCATTGAATTCGGGCCGATGGTTTTGGAGGAAAAGATTTTGAATATTTTACAGGCTCCGCCCCGCCCATTATTGGGGGTCATTTCAAATTTATGAAAAAAAATTAAAAGAGGGTCACCCAAGGATCCTTCATTCCAAAATTCATTGAATTCGGGTCAATGATTCAGGAGATGATTTGTAAAAAATTTGTAGAGAAAATGAGCTCCGCCTTATCACGCCCATTTTTGGGAGTCAATGCAAATTTCTTAAATAACTTTCGAAGAGGATCTTTCATGCCAAATTTCATATAAATAGAGCCAATTGTTTGAGAGGAAATGATTTTTTAGGGAAAATAAGTCCCGCCCTGCCACGCCCATATTTGGGGTCAAATCGACATTTTTCTTGAACAACTTAAGGAAAGCTCAGCTTAGGAACATTCATGCTTTATTTCATTGAAATCTGGCCAATTGTTTTGGCGGAGAAGATTCTTTTAAAAAAAATATAGCAAAAATTACCCCAGCCTGCCATGTCCATATTTGGGTGTCAATCGAATTTCTTTAACACCTTTCAAATAGGGTCACTAAAGAATCATTTATGCCAAATTCATTGAAATCCGACCAAATGTTTGGGAGGAGAAGATTTTAAAAGATTTTAAAGGCAAAATAAGCAAAGCCCCTCCACTCCCTTATTTTGGATTAATCCAAATTGCTTGAACAACGTTAGAAGAGGGTCTCCCAAGGATCATACCAAAATTCATTGAAATCAGGCCAATGGTTTGGGAGGAGAAGATTTCCCCATAATTGGGGTCAATCTAAATTTATTAATTAACCTTTGAAGAGGGTCACCAAAGTATCATTTCTGCCAAGTATCGTTTAAAACCGCCTATTGGTTGAGGAGGAGAAGCTGTTTAAAGAAAAGCTTACGCACGTCGGATGCACGTCGGGCATTTCGCCATGACAAAACCTCATTGGACCAGTGTGGCTGAAAATGTAAGGTCTGCAGGTAGAAAAGACCATATCAGACAAGCCGGGCATGGGAATTCTACATCCCTAGTATATATATAATACATACTTAGTGTTTTGTATGCGAAAAAATATCTAACTCGGTTGGGAGAATTGATCATTGTCGAGGCTCTGCCGAGACAATAATCAATTCTCACAACCGAGTTAGATATTTTTTCATACAATACACTAAGTATGTATTATATTTATCTTATAACCTCTATATGCCTTATTTTCAACGATGTTTCCAATTGAAATGCAAGTTTCTAAAAATGACCGCATTATATCATTGTTCTAAAAATAACTTTGAGATAACACCAAAAATATCATATGGGATGTTATCATACGGATATTTGTATAGTTATAAGATAAATGTTTTTAAGAGGGCATGGGGCTGTATTTTGGCCTCTTTTGCGAAAAAAAAGGCATGGGTTGCTTTATCCTTAAAATTCAAAGTGTTATCCTTATTATAATATGACCGACGCCGCCGAAGTGAAATATTCCCGTTGAATATTTTTGATATTACACGGGTGTTATTACACTAGTGGAATAACTATGCAAATGAGCTCAGAGCGAATAACAACGCTATATAGTAACTACGAAATGACGTCATATTCTATACTTTGTGACGTCATTTTGAAACGGCGTTATAAGTTTCGCGGAAAATTGAAACGTTGAATTTCAGGAATTTTGACGATTTTTTTGCCAAAATTCCGGTCATATTATAAACAGAATATAAAATTTGTGCTCATAAAATACTGAATTTATTAAAGTCTGCATTTATAAAAAGATAAAAACTCGACGCAGCCTCGTTTTTATCTGTTTATAGATGACTCGTTTAATAAATTCAGTATTCAATGACCACTCATTCAATATTCTCTATTTATCAGTGGGCAAGCGAAATATCAAAACAACAACTTGAATACATCTGTAGTGTAACATATAATTTGCCTACTTATAAAATGACGTGTTACTCCCAAATTTATATTCTTTTTTGATAATGAAATTGTATGTGGAGATTTTTACCCCTTGTAACACAAACCTTGTTCCCTTATTATACATTTCCCTAATAAAATAGAGGATAATCGTTTGTTTGAATGTATGATCGATTTATACTTCATTGAGTGAAAAACTTTTGTTGTTCACGAAATGAAATATTCATCGATCTTACTCGAAAACTAACGATTATTCTATTTCTTTTATGCAAAAATGAGACAAAATGTGAAATTTCTAGGACAAATTTTCTTAAAGCGCGTCATAATGCACGCGATTGCTATGCAACGTTCATTGTGACGTCACTTAATTCGCACCGCATATATAACGTCAGATAGAGTGAAATGCACAAAAGCAGGGTATAATTTTTTGATATTTTCACTGCTTTTGCGGTGAGCTTATCAAGTAATAATCTACCATTATTCCTCGATAAACCACCAAAAAGCATTAAAGAATCTTTTTTATTCAATAATGATATGCTCCTTTCCCACACTATCAAAAGAAGGTTGTTGTTGCAAAGTCACAACACAGTTTTCGGGGAAGATTGAGCTAAGTTGTGATACGTAGAAAAATATGGGTAATGTTTCGTTGTTTGGGAAAATAAATATTCACCCAGAATCGGACTTTGTGAAATATCCATATTTATAATATGACCTACTTCGCCGGAGTGAAATAACCCGTTGAATATTTTTGATATTACACGGGTGTTTTTACAATATGCAAATGGGCTCAGAGCGAATAGCAACGCTACTTTGTAACCGCGAAAATGACGTCATAATCTATGTTTTGTGACGTCATTTTTCAAGAATTTTGACGATTTTTCGCTAAAATTCGGGTCATATTATAAACAGAATATAAAATTTGTGCTCATAAAATACAGAATTTATTAAACTCGTCATCTAAAACAGATAAAAACTCGGCGTAGCCTCGTTTTTATCTTTTTAAAGATGACTCGTTTAATAAATTCGGTATTCCATGACCACTCATTCAATATCCTCTATTTTCTAAAAGGGCAGTCAGGAACCTGTAAATATACAATGCGTACTTAGTATTTGTATGAAAAAAAATCAATTCAAACAACCAAGTTTGATTGTTTTTTTCATGCAATACACTAAGTACGGATTATATTTATCTTATTATCTAACAACTATTTACCTTGTTTTCAACGATGTTTCTAACAGAAATGCAAGTTTTTAAAAATTACCGCATTATGTCATTGTTCTAAAAATAGCCATGTTATATCATACGAATTATCGTTTGGGATGTTATCACACGGACATTAGTTTTGCTATAAGATGAATGTCTTTTCGCAAGACAGAAGCTTTCTTAACTAGATGGAAAGATAAGATGTCATTTAGATACGGCTTCATGCAGGGGTTTTATGGGCAGTCGAATCACAGATAAAATATATCTTATGGATCTTTTTTTAACTTTCTTCTCTGAAAATAGTTATCAGAACTAAAACAAAACTTCACTGACATGATCCTAAGGATATGCTCTATCAGATTTCTTTTAATTCTTGTTTGGCAATGAACCTGGGTACCTATGGCTCTCATGTCAGCACAAAAAGGGTGAAAGGAAGAAATAGGAAATTACTGTTTGAAACTCGGACGGGATATGAGTGATTTTCTTCAGCACCTTATAAAGTCAATAAATGAATGCCTTTGATTCTGACGTCATGATGAACTAATGACCCTGACCCATGCGGAACACCACTCGGCCTATCTCACGATCAACCTCGGATGTACATAGACGGGCTATTTTTAAAAAATACGGGAAACCCTTGGAAAAACTCGATGACGTCAGTTAAAATGGCATTGGTCCTCGAAACTGTGAGTGAAAACATTCGACGTTGCCAACGCTACTCGTTTAAGTCACTGACGTGAAACCATCGTATCCATATATAAATATCTTTAGATTCTGAAATAACGGCTTAAAAAATCTTAATTTTTGAGAATGATTCGTCATTCTCATAAATTAAGATTTTTCAGCCGTTATTTACTGTAAAAGATATAAGTCTACAGTGCTAGTTTGTCTTACACCGTTTCCGCCTAACAAAATGCACGATTTTGTTACATACCTTTCCGCCTTACATACATCCGAGGTCTGTTGCAGTTTACGAAAATGGCTGAGTGATGTTCCGAATGGACCCTGACCGTGACTTAAGACCTACTTTCCTAAAAATTGAATTGTTAGGACTAGAGCTGTGTCAAGTCAATAATATAGGTGCGATGGTGGTTGTCTTTAATTCTGGCATTATGTTGAATGCTTGAGCCAGATCATGATCTTCTCTCTTAGAACTATAATCATAGGGTCTAGGGTCTGTTTTTGACTCTGGCACCCTGTTCAAGCCTTGACCCAGACCGTGGCCTTTGACCTACTATTTGAATACTGAATTAATATTTATAAGACTATACTTGATTATCAATAAAGGTTGGTAGATAATTGTCTATGAATTTTGCATCATATTACGCTCTTGACCCCAACCTTGAACTTTGACCTTCCTTCTTTAATATTGAATGATTAGGCATAGGACGAAGTCAATTTTAAAGGTAGGGAACTGGCTGTCTTTGGATTTGGCACCATGTTGATATTTGACTTTGATCTTGACCTTTGACCTATCAAGGATATTGAATTATAAGGTCAGGAACAAAATTTTTGCTTTGATTCTGACATCGTAAAGAACTCTTGACCCTGACCACGACCTTTGACCTACTTTCATAAAAATAAAATTATTAAGTGTAGGACAGTATTAAAGCTATACTAAATGTTGAAAGCTATTTGTCTTTGATTCTGACATATTGAACACTCGACCGTGACTTTGACCTTTGACATACCTTCTTATATATTGATTCTGACATCATATTGAACACTTGACCGTGACTATGACCTTTAACATACATTCTTAACCATTAATTTTTGCATCATATTTAGCTCTCTACCCCAACCTTTATCTTTGACTTACTTTATCAAATATTGAAATATCAGGGCTTAGATAGAATAAAGTCAATAATCTAGCTTTGTAGTTAGTTTTCTTCAAAAATTGGCATAACGATGAATGTTTGACCTCGATTTTCACCTTCGACCTTTCTAAATTAAGGACAAGAACTAAATGTTGGCTTTCATGCATCCTGTTGAACCTTTGACCTTGATCATGACGTTTCATCTTCTTTCTTAAATTTTAAATATTATGGTCTATCACTGCATAAATTTAATCAATAGTAAAAGGTTAGTAGATTATTGCCTTAGATTCATGTAACTTGAAATTTTACCCTTAGATTAACCCTTTACCTTATAAGGGCCAATTATAAGTTGTAGGACTCTTTTATGTAAAATAAAATGGCACATAATTGCCCTTGTTCCTAGCATTCTCTATTTGAAGTTTTGGGCCATTTACATAGACCTGGCCTGCTTTTTTAAATCTTTATTTACTTAAATTTAACTTTAAGCAAATTCATATTTCTACTGGTTTACTAGTTGCAATACCAGTGTTTTGAGAACTTCTTCATTTGTGAATATCGACTTATCAGTTCTTTTCTTTTTGTCCATCAACTACAGTGGGAAGATTTGTCTCCCTGCCCATTCCATCAATTCTTAAATACTGTATTTCAAAGGGCACTTTACATATACTTTCTGAATTAAATAAAGCATATCTAATAACTTTTTCCAAGGGTAGCATTAAGAACGATGCAAACAATTATTTTCCTATTTCAATATAATCTACTTTAACATCTTTAGGGATGCAGCTAAACAATTGAAGTTTTTCCTGGAAAACACAAATATTCTATTTTCGAAACAGATAAGTAATTACAGAGAACAACTCATGACAATCGGCTCTTATGAATTGTGTGAATTGAGAAATAGGCAAAGGTAATTATTTAGGACCACGTTTCTTGAATTAAGGAAGGCGTTTGATCTCCTAGATCTTGGTTTACATCCACAGACCCTAAAAATTTATCAGTTTACATCGAAACCGTTTAACTGTTTTCATTCAAACCTAAGTGAAATTTGGAGAAACATCTATATAATCCAATATATCAAAATTTAAAGTGTGGTGTTCCCCAAGGATTGGTATTTAGACATATTTTATTCTTATTTTGATAATGAAAATGACCTGATTCTTAATGTATTTTCTAATATGGACATATATGTTGATGAAACAACTCTTCAATGGTTAAGTTCTTCAATAACTATCATAAATGCAACATAAAACAACGGTCTAACAAAAGTTTAGGAGAAGTGTAGACACGCGAATATGTTTTATATTCCCTCGTCATTAACATATTTGTGAATAAGGTGTAATAAAAAATTGAGATCTGTAGATATTTGATTGATACATAGAACTCAATGAAAAGCTAACTTCTCAAGAAATATTAGGACTGCATGATCGTTAAACGCTATCCGTGAAAATTAGCATTGAAAGGGTGTGTGCTAAACCACGTCGTAATTGTTAGTACTCAGACAAATCATCAGTTATAGAACAGAGACAAACACTTTGTTACGCATACAAATAAAACATATTTTTGACTTATGGGTGCATTTTTAGTATAAATATAAATAATCATTTGTTCAAAGAATCTATAGAAATTATCAACAAGCTGCAAAAATAATTTTGTGCTAAACAAGAAGCCCAATTTCTAAAACTTACTTATCACCGTTGCACTTGTTTCACGGTTTTCAAAACTATTTATTGGCTAAACCCATCATATATGTCAGACTTTGTTGCTGGTAGAAACGATGAATTCTGTACAAAAAAAGATCCAATATTGGCAACTATGTGTTTTCACAAATGAGCTCCAAATACAGATTGATTAAAAGTGCCATTTACTGGTTTGTTGAATTGGAGTGTAGTGCCATCTCATATACGAACAGTTAGACATATATATATATAATCAGGGATTAAACAGCAAAGGGTTAAATGAATTTACATGTATTCTCTGTTTTAGTATAAATATATATATATATATATATATTTATACTAAAACAGAGAATACATGTAAATTCATTTAACCCTTTGCTGTTAAATCCCTGATTTTTACGTGCCTGTGATTTTATAATAGAGAAAATATTGTGATAAAAGAAGAAATAGCTTCTGACAAGCAATTTCTTCTTTTTCCACACTATTTTCTACCCTACTGAATGGTTATTCTTAAAATTAAACCCACTTTTAATTTTCGCCTGCAAAATCTTTGAATTTGGACAGGTTCAAAATTTTGTAAAACAGGAAAGGGTTAAGGTAACTGATAGGACAGATAACATTGTCGATTTTCCGACTTTCTTAAAATCTCACAATAATTTTTCGGGTTTATCTTTGAAGTGTGAGCACAAGCTAAAACGCAATAAAAGGATATGAAGCTTATTCATTTGGCGTCGTGACGTCATTAAGGGGCCAACCCCTCTTTGACCCGCCAAAATCAGTATTTGCAAATATTTTCTTAATTAATCGGAAAAAGTTTCATTAGGAAAGTCAAAGAACGCGAAAGTTAGTCATTTATTTCCTGTGCACTTTCATACAAGAACAGGACTAAAACGCTATCTTTTTCGCGATTTTTAAGATTTGACGCTACATTTTCATTTTATTTTTGTAAATATATAGAAATTTCTTAAAACTTTGTCCGATGACCTATGCTGACTTTTTGTTATTTTGTAGCGACACGAAAATGCTTCACATATATCAAATAAACATGATATGTCTTCGGGTAAAGTTTCTTTTTTGTAAAATTCAATTAGTATGTAATTATATGTAAAGTTGTTGCAACATTTTCCGTCGAATTCGACGTCGCACCAAAAACATCGTTACTACGTTTATTTGACGCAAATCTTCATGCAAATACGCATTCTTAAATATTTGAAAAAAATATTTATTGGAAAATATAGGCTTAAGAAATATTAAATCTGAATTTGATTTTAAGAGAAACAAAAAAATTACTTATTTATTCATCCGTTTAAAGAGACAGCTTTTGTGAATATTTGTCGCGACGTTGAAATATCATTTGACATGCGATATATTCGCGGAATCGTATTTTACAAAAAAAATCTAACCCGAAGACACATGGATTTCATTTTGAAAATCTTCAGTGGAATGGTTTGCCAACTACATATATATATAAATTTCATCATATGTCACCGGACAAGTTTTCGAGAAAAAAGGCAATGTTTTCAGTAACTGTACTCCAAAACCAGCAGCGTAGAAGGCATTTACATTTAATACGTTACACCTTATTGTATGTCTTACAATTATATCTGCATATCATTCAAAACACAACTATGGCGAGACGAAGCAAATGTTTTTTTTCGGAATAAAAATCGGTTAATTATTTTCTTAAAAGAGGACCATTACTAAATTTGCTATTCAATCCGTTATAAATTAATATATTTTAGAAAGAAATTACGATTACAAGCATTCAGTTCTGATTATGAGCCGACCTAAACTTGGAAAACAGCGAGTGGACGAAGACCTTCATGCAACCCTCTCAACTAAGAACGACCACGCCGTTTTCGTTCAAAAATACAGACTAACTTGGCAGAAACAAACTTTTTTGTCATAAGTTCCTCTACGAATTTAAATGTTGTCTTTTATTTTATTTTAACTCTATTCCTCATGCAGCACCAGTACATTCACTGGGAGGATGTCTCAAATAATTCTAAGGTCTCTTAGTTTAAGATCATTGATGCCATTAAAAGTGAGTGCAATTTGAAATATTGTGGATGAAGGAGGAATTTCTTGTTACAAGCAGAGCTTTCTTATAGAGAACCAATGAGACGTTAACAATTTGAATTATGTCGGTAAAATCGCGATTTTTCTCTGTCAAAATTTATTTTGAATGACGTTGATGCTTCTTTTTTCAATGGGTTTGATCGTTTTTGAATGTTTGAGTTAGTGTTAGGAATGAATGCATGGAGCGATGAGAGAGTGAATTAGAATGGTTTTGATTGAGATGAGTGTCATTTTCACGATGTAATAGTAGTTTTGGATCAGCGAGGAAAACATTACCCTGATTACGATCACTATAGGTGTATTTTCAAAACTGAGCTCTGTCCCATATATATATATATATATTTATACTAAAACAGAGAATACATGTAAATTCATTTAACCCTTTGCTGTTAAATCCCTGATTTTTACGTGCCTGTGATTTTATAATAGAGAAAATATTGTGATAAAAGAAGAAATAGCTTCTGACAAGCAATTTCTTCTTTTTCCACACTATTTTCTACCCTACTGAATGGTTATTCTTAAAATTAAACCCACTTTTAATTTTCGCCTGCAAAATCTTTGAATTTGGACAGGTTAAAAATTTTGTAAAACAGGAAAGGGTTAAGGTAACTGATAGGACAGATAACATTGTCGATTTTCCGACTTTCTTAAAATCTCACAATAATTTTTCGGGTTTATCTTTGAAGTGTGAGCACAAGCTAAAACGCAATAAAAAGGATATGAAGCTTATTCATTTGGCGTCGTGACGTCATTAAGGGGCCAACCCCTCTTTGACCCGCCAAAATCAGTATTTGCAAATATTTTCTTAATTAATCGGAAAAAGTTTCATTAGGAAAGTCAAAGAACGCGAAAGTTAGTCATTTATTTCCTGTGCACTTTCATACAAGAACAGGACTAAAACGCTATCTTTTTCGCGATTTTTAAGATTTGACGCTACATTTTCATTTTATTTTTGTAAATATATAGAAATTTCTTAAAACTTTGTCCGATGACCTATGCTGACTTTTTGTTATTTTGTAGCGACACGAAAATGCTTCACATATATCAAATAAACATGATATGTCTTCGGGTAAAGTTTCTTTTTTGTAAAATTCAATTAGTATGTAATTATATGTAAAGTTGTTGCAACATTTTCCGTCGAATTCGACGTCGCACCAAAAACATCGTTACTACGTTTATTTGACGCAAATCTTCATGCAAATACGCATTCTTAAATATTTGAAAAAAATATTTATTGGAAAATATAGGCTTAAGAAATATTAAATCTGAATTTGATTTTAAGAGAAACAAAAAAATTACTTATTTATTCATCCGTTTAAAGAGACAGCTTTTGTGAATATTTGTCGCGACGTTGAAATATCATTTGACATGCGATATCTTCGCGGAATCGTATTTTACAAAAAAAATCTAACCCGAAGACACATGGATTTCATTTTGAAAATCTTCAGTGGAATGGTTTGCCAACTACATATATATATAAATTTCATCATATGTCACCGGACAAATTTTCGAGAAAAAAGGCAATGTTTTCAGTAACTGTACTCCAAAACCAGCAGCGTAGAAGGCATTTACATTTAATACGTTACACCTTATTGTATGTCTTACAATTATATCTGCATATCATTCAAAACACAACTATGGCGAGACGAAGCAAATGTTTTTTTTTTTCGGAATAAAAATCGGTTAATTATTTTCTTAAAAGAGGACCATTACTAAATTTGCTATTCAATCCGTTATAAATTAATATATTTTAGAAAGAAATTACGATTACAAGCATTCAGTTCTGATTATGAGCCGACCTAAACTTGGAAAACAGCGAGTGGACGAAGACCTTCATGCAACCCTCTCAACTAAGAACGACCACGCCGTTTTCGTTCAAAAATACAGACTAACTTGGCAGAAACAAACTTTTTTGTCATAAGTTCCTCTACGAATTTAAATGTTGTCTTTTATTTTATTTTAACTCTATTCCTCATGCAGCACCAGTACATTCACTGGGAGGATGTCTCAAATAATTCTAAGGTCTCTTAGTTTAAGATCATTGATGCCATTAAAAGTGAGTGCAATTTGAAATATTGTGGATGAAGGAGGAATTTCTTGTTACAAGCAGAGCTTTCTTATAGAGAACCAATGAGACGTTAACAATTTGAATTATGTCGGTAAAATCGCGATTTTTCTCTGTCAAAATTTATTTTGAATGACGTTGATGCTTCTTTTTTCAATGGGTTTGATCGTTTTTGAATGGTTTGAGTTAGTGTTAGGAATGAATGCATGGAGCGATGAGAGAGTGAATTAGAATGGTTTTGATTGAGATGAGTGTCATTTTCACGATGTAATAGTAGTTTTGGATCAGCGAGGAAAACATTACCCTGATTACGATCACTATAGGTGTATTTTCAAAACTGAGCTCTGTCCCAGGCGTTGAGTCCATTAGGTCGATGAATAAACCTTAAGATCTAAGACAAGCACTAAGTTTCATTTGAAAGGTAATTTGTATCTTTGTTATGTCTGTTTTATCTATTTTGAAAGAATAGCATGTAAATTTAACCGTTTAAAGTAGATTTCACGGCTCACCGCTCAAAATCTACCTATACAAGTCAGTTGTTAACACACGGTGCACTTTTGACTTCTCATGCGTACTTATTTAAATAAATACATGTGGTAGGAGAGGAGCAACGTGGAGCAAAGCTTTGCTACGAACGAAAATATTTCACGAACCGGCCGGGATTCGATACCGAGACCTATCGATGCCCAAGTCAATGTCATAACTATTAGATCAAGGGCTCCACTCACTAATTTTGATATGAATTAAATAGAGGATATTGAATGAGTTGTCATTGAATACTGAATTTATTAAACGAGTCATCTATAAACAGATAAAAACGAGGCTGCGCCGAATTTTTATCTGTTTTAGATGACGAGTTTAATAAATTCTGTATTTTAAGAGCACAAATTTTATATTCTGTTTATAATATGACCCAAATTTTAGCGAAAAAATCGTCAAAATTCTTGAAATTCAACGTTTCAATTTTCCGCGAAACTTATAAGGCCGTTTAAAAATGACGTCACAAAACATAAATTATGACGTCATTTTCGCGGTTACAAAATAGCGTTGCTATTCGCTCTGAGCTCATTTGCATAGTTATTCCACTAGTTTAATACCACCCGTGTAATATTAGAAATAGTCAACGGGATTATTTCACTCCGGCGACGTATGTCATATTATGATAGAAATATATGCTCAGTTTCAAAGGAAAGTATTGTCTTAAAAAGTTTCGAATACCTCGAGATTAACACCAGCGGGGATTTAACGAAAAGCGACCTAGGTGAACTGGAAAACTATATCTGCATTGTTCATCTCGTCGTGTATATATGGTCCACTTGCTAAATGGGACATGCTTGCCCTTATTGTACTCTCCTTTTCCAATAACATGTTTTATGATCTCTTTTTTATTTGGGAGAAATTTACATAATTATTCTGGATGACAACCCCAGTATTTAAACATTACAATAGTTACTCCCAGCGTTAAAATTAGCAATTATTACGAACAAAGCCATGTAAAATCCCTCGCTTAGCGCTCCAGTCATTCAATTCAAGCACACATTTAATCAAAAACGCTCTAAAATTGTTCAAAAAGGCCAGTCGGGCGAAATTATCGATTGTTTTGCCTCCCTTGAAGATATAAATGCATGGTCATATTTCTTTGAAGTTCTTCTATCAGCTGTTCGTTGACCCGAATTTGATCTCTGTTGGAAAATGTTTAAATAACAATTACCAACGATTTTTATAAATTAACAAACTATATATCGCCTTCAAAACCGTTCGTTATTTATTTCTATGAAAGAAGGTGCCGAGTAGGAATAAACAGGATTTGTGTTTTTTTTTTTTTTTTTTTCCATCTAAATGTCAGGGGTCAGATTCGGGTCAATAAAACCGCGCTCTACATGTTTGATATTTCGTACTCTTTCTTTCCTTCTAAATCTTAGACTTATTAAGTTTGAAAGAGGTTGTGGACGGTAATAAAAAGTGGGTGAAATTTTGAAGAAAAGCCCTCTTGGGGTATAAAATATTATAGAAGAAAGAGATTTATTATGACATGTAGTTTTTCCCCCTCCCGCAATAGTTTTCGAGTAAAAATCCCAGTAACTTTAATCAGTCTGTAATTTTCCATGTTTTAATATGTAATTGTACAAGTGTCAGCGTATTTTTATCTTTCTGTCTTTCCCTTTTTGGCCTGGTTTAGCAAGCCATAGGAAACAACCCTGTATCCTGGAAATTGCCTAGGAAAAGGATAATCGAGTCAAAAACAGAGCAATGTGTGTACTACGTAGCTTTTTTTGTACTCACGCGCGCGCAAAAAAACAGGTCTAGTTTACGTCATCAAATTTTGTGCGACTCGAAGCGCTTTGTGTGTTCAACGCAGTGCTTACATATCACTACGCTGTGCTAAAATCAAAGTACTGATAGTACTGAAGGTGAGGGAACTGATTAGACGAAACAACACACCAGGTCAATTTCTGGAATATAACCTTGGATATTAACCTTATCTCTATCATGTACTCCAGATTTTTTATTACTTATCACTGCCAAAATCACTGCTGTGTTAAAGATACATAGCTTTTATATTTGATCTAGACGGATGGCCTTGCTAGTAGGGAAAAGAAGAAGACGCTGCTTACTAACACTTTCTCCCTAATATAATCTACCCTTTCTGCTACAAATTTCACAATTTCGCCCACATATTGTATTTTATCCACAAACCATTACAATTTGGACCTGTCGTACCATTTGTTGTCTTGTAATTTTATCTAAATTAGGAAAAAATAAAAGCCTTGACCCATCCTTAAACCCTTACAGACGACAAAATTTTAGACTGGGTCCACTTGGAACAGGTTATAGAAAATAAATCAACATGTATGTAATTTGATATATATCTAGGGTAGAAATAACAAAATGATGAACAAAAGTAGCGATATTGTTTACCGTCCTTTAATAAAATATGCTTACAATTTCTATACATAGCTTCCTATTTCTTCATGAGCCCATAAAACGCTTACAATTTGAATTATGTTATTTAAATCGCGATTTTATCGAAAATTTATCTTAAGTAAAGTTGTTGGTTCTATATTTTTCAATGGGTTTGAGTGTTTTGAATAGTTTGAGTGAGTGTTTGGATTGAATGAATAGATTGCTGAGCGAGTGGTTTAGAATGGTTTTGATCGGTGAGAGTGTTTTTAACTGTACTTAATTCATTTACTGAACTTTTTAAATGCAGTTTAATGACAAATCTTGAAATAATCGAACATCAATGAAGAAAAGGGAAAACAAGTTTCTGAACCGGAGTGACGTTGTGGTTTATGTTTGTATCGCCTTTGCCGGGCTTTCAAAGTATGCAAAAGTCACTAGGCACATGCCTTTACATGTGATAAAGATTTCACGTTGCTACTATATCAGCCTCAATCAGTACTGATAATAGGTTCATAAAAATCTAATAAAAAAGTGATTTTATCGTCTGTTTTGAAATTGTATTTTTCAGTCAAATTTACATATAAAGCCTAGTTTACATTTGCCACGGTCGCCGTACGATATTGTAACTTGCGATTTCTTGTATGATATTTTTGACGGCGTACGATTTAATTTTCTACGGCGCATGAGTTTAAAAAATCGTGCGGTGTCCGCACGAGTTTATATGAAACTGTGCCCGTGCGGCGATCGCAAGATTATTCGGGATGATAAAATGGCGTAAACTGTTAAGAACATCGTGAAATTGACAAGATGAATGATTGTGGAACAATTCATGAATGAAATTGAATATGAGTATGTGGAGCTTGTTAAGAGTGAATTTCAAGAGAGGCAATCCAATTTCGCTAATTTTCTTCAAGATGAACGAATTTAGCTATATTGATTACCTCCATTAAATAGGATATACGTACTTCTCTGTTTGTGTTCGTCGTGGACCAATCAGGCACTTTAAAATCCGCACCAGTCAATAAAAATGTAGAATAACTGTATCTAATTGAATTAAATGTTGACCGATTTGAACGATTTGGAAATGTTTTTAATGATTTGGGGCGTTTTTGATTGATTTGAGTGAGTGTTCGGAATGAATGAATGGAGTGCTGAGTGAGTGGTTTTGAACGGTTTAAATGAGGGAGAGTGTCAATTTTACTTTTGTACTGCCGTTTTACCCTGCTTTACACGTACACAGTCAACCTCGTTTTGTCATCATGAAAGCAGATGAAATGACACCGAGGGGGCTCGTAAAGGTTTCTCCTGCCTTGAAGACCCCATTCCGTGTCTATCTCACAACAATCAACTGTCTGTTAGTTTAGTTCATAATTACAGTTAGTTACAACTTGAAATTGACATTCACCTCAATCAAAATCATTCTAAATCGCTCACTCAGCGCTCCATTCTTTCATTCATTCTAATCACTCACTCAAATCATTCAAAAACTATCAAACCAATTGAAAAATATAGAAACATCAACGTCATTCCACATAAATTTTGATAGAGAGAAATCGCGATTTCACTGACATAATTCAAATTGTTAACTTCTCATAGGTTCTTCAAGAAATAGGAAGCGATAACTTTTATTGAATTTTAATAAAAGGGGGGTAATCAATATCGCTAATTTTGTTCAACCTGAACAAAATTTGCGATATAGGATTACCTCCCATTAAATTCACTCAAAACTCGCACCACACACTCATTCTATTTCATTCCTGAATCATTCCAAAATCATTCACTTTTTCAATTTCACGATGTTGTTAACTGTACCACTTGACCACCGAGACAGTCTGCTAACCATTCCCGCAGCCATAAATATTTTTTGATCGACTTTTTTGCTTCATTGTGATAATACAAAGGGGAATGGTAAAATACATCATTTTGTTCTGCGTACTCAGACCAGAGAATATGTTCGCAACTATTTTGAAACTGTCACAGAAGTTTGTTTAAAGTGGAAGTTGATTAGGCGACGAGACACTTCACCGGCCTTACAGTTAACAACACCGTGAAATTGACAAGGTAAATGATTTTGGAATGATTTAGGAATTAAATTGAATGAATGTGTGGAGCGACTTTTGAGTGAATTAATGGGAGGTAATCCAGTATTGCAAATTTTGTTCGGGATTAACAAAATTAGCAATACTGATTACTTCCCTTTAATAAGATATGTATAAAAGTTCTATAGATACCTCCCTATTTCTTCAAGAACCTATCACACGCTTACAATTTCAATTAAATAAGTGAATTCCCGATTTTTCCCAAGCTTTTTTAATTTTGAACGAAGTTGTTGTTATATGTTTTTCAGTGAGTTTGGAGCGTTTTTGAATGGTTTGAGTGAGTGTTTGGAATGAATAATTGGGCCGTTGAATGAGTGATTAAGAATGGTTTTTTATTTGAGTTTAATGTCAATAACTTGATGTAATTTTAGTTAAAACTGTATATGCCCTAACCAATGTTGCGCTGTTGGTTTTATCTTTCATAGGATAAATACTTCACATACTTCGCTGAATCGGTTTCCCAGCATTATTTTCGCTCCCTCAAATTCATTAATGTGACCCGTCACGCAAAAGGTACCATCTGGGTAGTGCGTAAAGTGTCGAACCTAGTCAGACTGCGCGGGTTGCGCAGGCTGACTAGGATCGAAACTTTTTTGCAATTTTTTAATTGTCTGAACCAAGACGGAATCCATCTAATCAATCTTCCAGTGAAAGAATTTTTGTAATGCAACCTGTGGTTGACCTCTACTGGAACAAATATCTTTGTCGCGATTTCATATAACGGAGTTCCGAGATAGTCCCTTTTCGCGTGACGGATCACGAATGAATATACGTTTTCAGAAAGCACTGTAAGTTAAAATAAAAGGTTAACTTGAAAGCTGATAAACTTTCCACCATAAACGACATTAATGTGAAACAGTACGAGGAACAAACTCTATGGGTAAATTCAAATGGCAGCCCGGGAGTCGCATGAGATGATGTAATAATCTGAAATTGACTGTAATATGCATGCGCAGAAAGGACATTCATGTGAACGGAGTTACCCACTGGTGGTTGAAAACAAACTTCACATTTACCGCTACAATAATTAATCAACCATGAAATATCGTTATCCCAGTAAGAAATGTGATGAACTCTTGCAAAATTCTATATAAAACAATGAAAAGTATTTGTCGTTTAAAGTAAAAGAGAACATTTGTTTTATGTACTCGAATTGATGTGCACTATTTTCGACGCCATTTTGGAACTCAAGTAACGACGGCCTGACCCAGGATCAGAAGCGTCGAGGTTGAAAGGTTAAAATGACATCACTAGTGTCGAAATCGAGGTCGTTCTGATGGAAACCCGGTTAACTCGGGCCGAAACCGAGTCCGATATGAACTTACCCTATGTGTCCGCAATCCATCCGTTAGACATTCTCGAAACTATTAATTCACTTTGATTGAAAACGTCCAGAGGGCGGAATTATTAGGTAGCCTAAACGAAAAATATATAAAAGAGAAGTAACTCGAAAATGAAGTATACGAGTAAGCGTATGCATCACGTAAAATAAAGTTGCATCCATTCTGTTTCCGATCAGCATACGCGATGTATACGTCTAATACTTTTTGCATCCGCTCTTCTATTACCTCACAATAATTCCCGATTACCTTTTCCGAGCTGTCATTGCTCTTATCCGCAAGACTTCCGCTACATCCACTCAACATCCCAGCTGCATACTTTACTTTACGCGTCCGATATTTTCCGTTCTATTTTCGCAATTAATAGCCACTTTTTATCGGTTTTTATGGCGCGTTGAGAATTGATGGATTTTTTTTTTCTGTTCCGTCGTATCCGTTTATCATAGGTTTTGTGTTCGATCGGCAGTGGAACCGGTCCTTTAAACAGTATGTTGTGTAAGTTTTAACCGACTTTCGACTTTCCCCAACTTAGATTTAAGGTAGTAATAGTTCCGCAACATTTCGGAACCCATAATCTTTCACAATGTTGACCGAGGTTTCCTAATGAAAATCATTAGGAAACCTCGGTTAACACTGTTAAAGTTCATTACTTCTGAGACGTTGCAAAACTATTACGCGTTCACTACCTTAACTCACTGTAAAAAAAAACGCGCGCATTTCGTATTCTAGTACACGTACTTCGGTGATTCTGTTAACCGGTATAATTTGGCGTGATCAAGTTCATGGGGTTTACTTTTTAGACAGCACTTCTAGAAATAATTGATGGTTGAACGTGCAATTATACAGTTAGTTACATCGTGAAATTGACATTTACCTCAATCAAAACCATTCTTAATCGCTCACTCAGCGCTCCATTCATTCATCCATTCATTCCAAACACACACTCAAACCAGTCATAAACACTAAAACCCATTGAAAAATATAGAATCAACAACGCCATTCAAAATAAACTTGGATAGAGAAGAATCGCGATTTCACTGATATATTTCACATTGTAAGCGTCTAATTGTTTCTCGAAGAAATATGAAGTTATCCGTAGAATTTATTTGCATATTTTATTAAAGGGAGGTAATCAATATCGCTAATTTTGTTCAACCTAAACAAAATTTGCGATATAGGATTACCGCCCATTAAACTCACTCAAACCTCGCTCCTCACATTTTTATTTTGAAAGGTATACAGTCAAACGTGTACTAAGCGACCACTTACGATGCCACCACAAATCGGTCGTTTAAGAGAATGGTAGCTTTGTACACGTTTTGTGAATAAATTGGAAATATAATTTTGATTAAATATGTATATTATTGCAAATTTATCAATAATTTATTTCTAATTGTGTTAACCAAGATTCGTGCATTCTGATTGTTTCATTACTGAATGAAAATGATTTTGATTACGCAGATTTTTTGTAAGCTTCCGCAGAAAGAAGTCCCATAGACAGTCCATGTATATAACACTTTTGCTTCAAGACATTAAATCATAAGATACTAAGAGACTTTTTTGTTGATTTCATTGGGGTATAAAAACTAAAAACCTTAGCACATGAATCCCAATGAATGACTCATATATGAATGTGCGTATTCGTACAGTATTGCAAGGTTTTCTGTTTCATTCCTCCATGAAATCGATAAAAACTATCATCATCTCTCAAATTTTATTGCAAACTTCTAATCCTGCGTTTTTATAACTTAATAGAATCGCATCATGCTTTACAGCATAGGATTCATTTACAAGAATATCTCGACCAATAATATCTACGTTTTAAGATAATTTGATTTAAAAAAAAAGGGGGTTCTAAAAAGACCAACCGGTAACTATGATAATATTAATGGTCGTCCGAAAGACGTGGTCGCTCGCTCGAGCTAAATTGAATGTAAAGACTCCTTTATTTTTCCGTTTTACTGGGGAAAACGAGATAAGAGAAATAAAGGTAGAAATAATCTAATTCTCTTTGTTTTTATCAATGTTCGTGTTTTCTGATTGGCTTAAAAACTGGTTTTATTTCTCAAAGAAACTAATTTCTGAGTACGCAGTGCTTTCGTCAGCTTCCGCACAAAACAGTCCCCTGAGAAATCCTGCTTAAATTAAGATAAATTCTTTATATTTTACTCTTTGTATTAGATTGTAAGATATGAAGAGATTGATTGTTGATTTCATGGAGGTGTGAAACTATAAACCTAATAACACTCATGTATAAATCCGCTTCGCATATTCATGAAGTGTAATTAGTTTTTTTTGTTGTTGTTGTTTTTTTCACATCTTTGTGAAATTAACAAACACTCTCTTCATCTCTCAAGTAGATAATTACATTTTTAAAGTATATCAAGGTTATATAATTATCCGTTTTTGAGAGCGTTTTGAGTAATTTCTCATGGTCTTTTTAACCGACGTTGCTTAAAGATGCTATCGAATTTAATCATAATCGTAAAATCAAACTTTGAAAAGTCAATATCTATTCTTTGGTATTTTTGCGTCATTAGTGGGCATACAGTTAATTACATCACAAAATTGACATTAAATTCAATCATAACCATTCTAAATCGATCACTCAGCACTCCATTCATTCATTACAAACACTCACTCAAACCATTCAAAAACGCTCCAAACTCACTGAAAAACATAAAACTTCTTTCAAAATAATAATAGTTAGGAAAAATATCGGGATTTCACTTATTTAATTGAAATTGTAAGCGTCTGTTAGGTTCTTGAAGAAACAGGGAGCTATCTCATGAACTTGCATGCATGTTTTATTAAAGGGAGGTAATCAATATCGCTAATTTTGTTCAACCTGAACAAAATTTGCGATAAAGGGTTACCTCCCATTAAACTCACTGAAAACGCGCTCCACACACTCATTCAATGTTATTTATATTTCATTCAAAAATCATTCACTTTGACAATTTCACGATGTTGTTAACTGTACCACTAGACCACCGAGACAGTCGGTAAACCATTCCTGGCGCCATAAATATTTTGTGGGACTTTTGTTTTCTTTGTGATAGTACACAGGGGAAAGGTAAAATACATCATTTTGTTCTGCGAACACAAACCAGAGAAAATTTTCGCCACTATTTTGAAACTGTCACAGAAGTTTGTTTTAAGTGAAAGTTGATTGGCCGACGAGACACTTCACCGGCCCTAATGGAGTGACCTCACTGGAATTTACTTCCGGAGGTCGTTGTATGGTAAAAGTAGATCTTAAAGAAAAAATAGTTCGGCTTTAAAACGGCATTTTGAAATGGAGAACAGTGATCCACGTGCATATCTATTTGATTTTTTGATAGTTTTGAATCTCTTCTTTATAACAACGCTTGGTTCGATCTTTTTGTGCACGATTTCCTTTCCGGGGGGACGGATAAGGGACGGGGGGCGTACCCGAACTTACTGTCCTCTTCATGGATGGGAAAAAGACGGTGCCTTTACTCTCGCTTGAATAGCCCAAAAGTAAACCTGATTTGACCAAGTTTCTTTAGTCTCAAAAGATAGATATATGATTGTAGATGAAGCGCTAATGACGTAATATATAAGAAAAGTGTTGTGGAATGCGTTGCAACACCTGAAAGTTGAGCAATTTTATAAAGAACAAAGAAGGTCAAAAATCGGGTGGGGTCTGACCATATGCCCTAACCAATGTTGCGCTGTTGGTTTTATCTTTCATAGGGTAAAAACTTCACATACTTCACTGAATCTATTTCCTAGCATTATTTTCGCCCCCTCAAATTCATAAATGTGACCCGTCACGCGAAAAGGGACCATCTGGGTAGTGCGTAAAATGTCGACCCTAGTCAGACTGCCCGGGCTGCGCAGGCTGACTGGGATCGAAACTTTTTTGCACTTTTTTTTTTTGATTTTCTGAACCAAGACGGAATCTAATCTATCTTCCAGTGAGTCCGTGGTCTAGTGGTTAGGACGGTGGCTTTGGGCCAGATCACGGGAATTTTTCTGAGCAAAAAATTAACTCCACGTTGCTCCTTTCCACCCAGGTGTTTAAATGGGTACCTGTGAGAATGTAAGTCTATGTGCTGTGGCTGCCGATGAGCGCCGTTTATTAACAGCCGACTTGCAATTCGATGATCGGGGGTTAAAGTGTGAAGTCGGTTGAATATGCCTGGCATAGAAACAGACTATAAACCTAACTTTAACTTTTAACGTTTTAAAGAATTTTTGTAATTCGACCTCTGGTTGACCTCTATTGGAACGAATATCTTTTTAGCGATTTCATATGACGGAGTTCCGAGATGGTCCCTTTTCGCATGACGGGTCACGAATGAATATACGTTTTCAGAAGGCACTGCAAGTTAAAATAAAAGGTTAACTTGTACAGTTAACAACATCGTGAAATTGACAAGGTAAGTGATCTTGGAATGATTTAGGAATGAAATTGAATGAGTGCGTGGAGCGAGTTTTGAGTGAATTTAATGGGAGGTAATCCTTTATCACAAATTTTGTTCAGGATGAACAAAATTTGAGATATTGATTACCTCCCTTTAATAAAAATGCATTTAAGTTCTATACTAAGCTTCCTATTTCTTCAAGAACCAATGAGGCGCTAACAACTTGAATTATGTCAGTGAAATCGCGATTTTTCTCTATCAAAATTTATTTTGAATGACGTTTTTGATTCTATATTTTTCAATGGGTTTGATCGATTTTGAATTATCTGAGTGAGTGTTTGGAATGAATGATTAGAGCGCAGCGTGAGCGATTTAGAATGGTTTCGATTGAGATGAATGTCAATTTCACGATGTTTTTAACTTGTAAGCGGAAAAACTTTCCGCCATGAACGATATAAATGTGAAACAATACGGGGAACAAACTCTATGTATCCGCAATCCATCCGTTAGACATTCTCGAAACTATAATTCACTTTGGATGAAAACGTACATGGTGCGGAATTATTAGGTAGCCTAAACGAAAAATATATAAAAGAGAAGTAACTTGAAAATGAAGTATACGAGTAAGCGTATGCATCACGTAAAATAAAGTTGCATCCATTCTGTTTCCGATCAGCATACGCGATGTATACGTCTAATACTTTTTGCATCCGCTCTTCTATTACCTCACAATAATTCCCGATTACCTTTTCCGAGCTGTCATTGCTCTTATCCGCAAGACTTCCGCTACATCCACTCAACATCCCAGCTGCATACTTTACTTTACGCGTCCGATATTTTCCGTTCTATTTTCGCAATTAATAGCCACTTTTTATCGGTTTTTATGGCGCGTTGAGAATTGATGGATTTTTTTTTTCTGTTCCGTCGTATCCGTTTATCATAGGTTTTGTGTTCGATCGGCAGTGGAACCGGTCCTTTAAACAGTATGTTGTGTAAGTTTAAACCGACTTTCGACTTTCCCCAACTTAGATTTAAGGTAGTAATAGTTCCGCAACATTTTGGAACCCATAATCTTTCACAATGTTGACCGAGGTTTCCTAATGAAAATCATTAGGAAACCTCGGTTAACACTGTTAAAGTTCATTACTTCTGAGACGTTGCAAAACTATTACGCGTTCACTACCTTAACTCACTGTAAAAAAACGCGCGCATTTCGTATTCTAGTACACGTACTTCGGTGATTCTGTTAACCGGTATAATTTGGCGTGATCAAGTTCATGGGGTTTACTTTTTAGACAGCACTTCTAGAAATAATCGATGGTTGAACGTGCAATTATACAGTTAGTTACATCGTGAAATTGACATTTACCTCAATCAAAACCATTCTTAATCGCTCACTCAGCGCTCCATTCATTCATTCATTCATTCCAAACACACACTCAAACCAGTCATGAAACGCTAAAACCCATTGAAAATATAGAATCAACAACGCCATTCAAAATAAACTTGGATAGAGAAGAATCGCGATTTCACTGATATATTTCACATTGTAAGCGTCTTATTGTTTCTTGAAGAAATATGAAGTTATCCGTAGAATTTATTTGCATATTTTATTAAAGGGAGGTAATCAATATCGCTAATTTTGTTCAACCTAAACAAAATTTGCGATATAGGATTACCTCCCATTAAACTCACTCAAACCTCGCTCCTCACACTTATTCAATTTCATTTCTATTTCATTCCAAAAAAAATCACCTTGTCAATTTCACGATGTTGTTAACTGTACCTACTGAAAAGGCATAACGGTAATCTTAATTACTGGTTCGAGGGTTAGTAAAAAAGATATCATTTTTATTTTGAAAGGTATACAGTCAAACGTGTACTAAGCGACCACTTACGATGCCACCACAAATCGGTCGTTTAAGAGAATGGTAGCTTTGTACACGTTTTGTGAATAAATTGGAAATATAATTTTGATTAAATATGTATATTATTGCAAATTTATCAATAATTTATTTCTAATTGTGTTAACCAAGATTCGTGCATTCTGATTGTTTCATTACTGAATGAAAATGATTTTGATTACGCAGATTTTTTGTAAGCTTCCGCAGAAAGAAGTCCCATAGACAGTCCATGTATATAACACTTTTGCTTCAAGACATTAAATCATAAGATACTAAGAGACTTTTTTGTTGATTTCATTGGGGTATAAAAACTAAAAACCTTAGCACATGAATCCCAATGAATGACTCATATATGAATGTGCGTATTCGTACAGTATTGCAAGGTTTTCTGTTTCATTCCTCCATGAAATCGATAAAAACTATCATCATCTCTCAAATTTTATTGCAAACTTCTAATCCTGCGTTTTTATAACTTAATAGAATCGCATCATGCTTTACAGCATAGGATTCATTTACAAGAATATCTCGACCAATAATATCTACGTTTTAAGATAATTTGATTTTAAAAAAAAGGGGGTTCTAAAAAGACCAACCGGTAACTATGATAATATTAATGGTCGTCCGAAAGACGTGGTCGCTCGCTCGAGCTAAATTGAATGTAAAGACTCCTTTATTTTTCCGTTTTACTGGGGAAAACGAGATAAGAGAAATAAAGGTAGAAATAATCTAATTCTCTTTGTTTTTATCAATGTTCGTGTTTTCTGATTGGCTTAAAAACTGGTTTTATTTCTCAAAGAAACTAATTTCTGAGTACGCAGTGCTTTCGTCAGCTTCCGCACAAAACAGTCCCCTGAGAAATCCTGCTTAAATTAAGATAAATTCTTTATATTTTACTCTTTGTATTAGATTGTAAGATATGAAGAGATTGATTGTTGATTTCATGGAGGTGTGAAACTATAAACCTAATAACACTCATGTATAAATCCGCTTCGCATATTCATGAAGTGTAATTAGTTTTTTTTGTTGTTGTTGTTTTTTTCACATCTTTGTGAAATTAACAAACACTCTCTTCATCTCTCAAGTAGATAATTACATTTTTAAAGTATATCAAGGTTATATAATTATCCGTTTTTGAGAGCGTTTTGAGTAATTTCTCATGGTCTTTTTAACCGACGTTGCTTAAAGATGCTATCGAATTTAATCATAATCGTAAAATCAAACTTTGAAAAGTCAATATCTATTCTTTGGTATTTTTGCGTCATTAGTGGGCATACAGTTAATTACATCACAAAATTGACATTAAATTCAATCATAACCATTCTAAATCGATCACTCAGCACTCCATTCATTCATTACAAACACTCACTCAAACCATTCAAAAACGCTCCAAACTCACTGAAAAACATAAAACTTCTTTCAAAATAATAATAGTTAGGAAAAATATCGGGATTTCACTTATTTAATTGAAATTGTAAGCGTCTGTTAGGTTCTTGAAGAAACAGGGAGCTATCTCATGAACTTGCATGCATGTTTTATTAAAGGGAGGTAATCAATATCGCTAATTTTGTTCAACCTGAACAAAATTTGCGATAAAGGGTTACCTCCCATTAAACTCACTGAAAACGCGCTCCACACACTCATTCAATGTTATTTATATTTCATTCAAAAATCATTCACTTTGACAATTTCACGATGTTGTTAACTGTACCACTAGACCACCGAGACAGTCGGTAAACCATTCCTGGCGCCATAAATATTTTGTGGGACTTTTGTTTTCTTTGTGATAGTACACAGGGGAAAGGTAAAATACATCATTTTGTTCTGCGAACACAAACCAGAGAAAATTTTCGCCACTATTTTGAAACTGTCACAGAAGTTTGTTTTAAGTGAAAGTTGATTGGCCGACGAGACACTTCACCGGCCCTAATGGAGTGACCTCACTGGAATTTACTTCCGGAGGTCGTTGTATGGTAAAAGTAGATCTTAAAGAAAAAATAGTTCGGCTTTAAAACGGCATTTTGAAATGGAGAACAGTGATCCACGTGCATATCTATTTGATTTTTTGATAGTTTTGAATCTCTTCTTTATAACAACGCTTGGTTCGATCTTTTTGTGCACGATTTCCTTTCCGGGGGGACGGATAAGGGACGGGGGGCGTACCCGAACTTACTGTCCTCTTCATGGATGGGAAAAAGACGGTGCCTTTACTCTCGCTTGAATAGCCCAAAAGTAAACCTGATTTGACCAAGTTTCTTTAGTCTCAAAAGATAGATATATGATTGTAGATGAAGCGCTAATGACGTAATATATAAGAAAAGTGTTGTGGAATGCGTTGCAACACCTGAAAGTTGAGCAATTTTATAAAGAACAAAGAAGGTCAAAAATCGGGTGGGGTCTGACCATATGCCCTAACCAATGTTGCGCTGTTGGTTTTATCTTTCATAGGGTAAAAACTTCACATACTTCACTGAATCTATTTCCTAGCATTATTTTCGCCCCCTCAAATTCATAAATGTGACCCGTCACGCGAAAAGGGACCATCTGGGTAGTGCGTAAAATGTCGACCCTAGTCAGACTGCCCGGGCTGCGCAGGCTGACTGGGATCGAAACTTTTTTGCACTTTTTTTTTTTTGATTTTCTGAACCAAGACGGAATCTAATCTATCTTCCAGTGAGTCCGTGGTCTAGTGGTTAGGACGGTGGCTTTGGGCCAGATCACGGGAATTTTTCTGAGCAAAAAATTAACTCCACGTTGCTCCTTTCCACCCAGGTGTTTAAATGGGTACCTGTGAGAATGTAAGTCTATGTGCTGTGGCTGCCGATGAGCGCCGTTTATTAACAGCCGACTTGCAATTCGATGATCGGGGGTTAAAGTGTGAAGTCGGTTGAATATGCCTGGCATAGAAACAGACTATAAACCTAACTTTAACTTTTAACGTTTTAAAGAATTTTTGTAATTCGACCTCTGGTTGACCTCTATTGGAACGAATATCTTTTTAGCGATTTCATATGACGGAGTTCCGAGATGGTCCCTTTTCGCATGACGGGTCACGAATGAATATACGTTTTCAGAAGGCACTGCAAGTTAAAATAAAAGGTTAACTTGTACAGTTAACAACATCGTGAAATTGACAAGGTAAGTGATCTTGGAATGATTTAGGAATGAAATTGAATGAGTGCGTGGAGCGAGTTTTGAGTGAATTTAATGGGAGGTAATCCTTTATCACAAATTTTGTTCAGGATGAACAAAATTTGAGATATTGATTACCTCCCTTTAATAAAAATGCATTTAAGTTCTATACTAAGCTTCCTATTTCTTCAAGAACCAATGAGGCGCTAACAACTTGAATTATGTCAGTGAAATCGCGATTTTTCTCTATCAAAATTTATTTTGAATGACGTTTTTGATTCTATATTTTTCAATGGGTTTGATCGATTTTGAATTATCTGAGTGAGTGTTTGGAATGAATGATTAGAGCGCAGCGTGAGCGATTTAGAATGGTTTCGATTGAGATGAATGTCAATTTCACGATGTTTTTAACTTGTAAGCGGAAAAACTTTCCGCCATGAACGATATAAATGTGAAACAATACGGGGAACAAACTCTATGTATCCGCAATCCATCCGTTAGACATTCTCGAAACTATAATTCACTTTGGATGAAAACGTACATGGTGCGGAATTATTAGGTAGCCTAAACGAAAAATATATAAAAGAGAAGTAACTTGAAAATGAAGTATACGAGTAAGCGTATGCATCACGTAAAATAAAGTTGCATCCATTCTGTTTCCGATCAGCATACGCGATGTATACGTCTAATACTTTTTGCATCCGCTCTTCTATTACCTCACAATAATTCCCGATTACCTTTTCCGAGCTGTCATTGCTCTTATCCGCAAGACTTCCGCTACATCCACTCAACATCCCAGCTGCATACTTTACTTTACGCGTCCGATATTTTCCGTTCTATTTTCGCAATTAATAGCCACTTTTTATCGGTTTTTATGGCGCGTTGAGAATTGATGGATTTTTTTTTTCTGTTCCGTCGTATCCGTTTATCATAGGTTTTGTGTTCGATCGGCAGTGGAACCGGTCCTTTAAACAGTATGTTGTGTAAGTTTAAACCGACTTTCGACTTTCCCCAACTTAGATTTAAGGTAGTAATAGTTCCGCAACATTTTGGAACCCATAATCTTTCACAATGTTGACCGAGGTTTCCTAATGAAAATCATTAGGAAACCTCGGTTAACACTGTTAAAGTTCATTACTTCTGAGACGTTGCAAAACTATTACGCGTTCACTACCTTAACTCACTGTAAAAAAACGCGCGCATTTCGTATTCTAGTACACGTACTTCGGTGATTCTGTTAACCGGTATAATTTGGCGTGATCAAGTTCATGGGGTTTACTTTTTAGACAGCACTTCTAGAAATAATCGATGGTTGAACGTGCAATTATACAGTTAGTTACATCGTGAAATTGACATTTACCTCAATCAAAACCATTCTTAATCGCTCACTCAGCGCTCCATTCATTCATTCATTCATTCCAAACACACACTCAAACCAGTCATGAAACGCTAAAACCCATTGAAAATATAGAATCAACAACGCCATTCAAAATAAACTTGGATAGAGAAGAATCGCGATTTCACTGATATATTTCACATTGTAAGCGTCTTATTGTTTCTTGAAGAAATATGAAGTTATCCGTAGAATTTATTTGCATATTTTATTAAAGGGAGGTAATCAATATCGCTAATTTTGTTCAACCTAAACAAAATTTGCGATATAGGATTACCTCCCATTAAACTCACTCAAACCTCGCTCCTCACACTTATTCAATTTCATTTCTATTTCATTCCAAAAAAAATCACCTTGTCAATTTCACGATGTTGTTAACTGTACCTACTGAAAAGGCATAACGGTAATCTTAATTACTGGTTCGAGGGTTAGTAAAAAAGATATCATTTTTATTTTGAAAGGTATACAGTCAAACGTGTACTAAGCGACCACTTACGATGCCACCACAAATCGGTCGTTTAAGAGAATGGTAGCTTTGTACACGTTTTGTGAATAAATTGGAAATATAATTTTGATTAAATATGTATATTATTGCAAATTTATCAATAATTTATTTCTAATTGTGTTAACCAAGATTCGTGCATTCTGATTGTTTCATTACTGAATGAAAATGATTTTGATTACGCAGATTTTTTGTAAGCTTCCGCAGAAAGAAGTCCCATAGACAGTCCATGTATATAACACTTTTGCTTCAAGACATTAAATCATAAGATACTAAGAGACTTTTTTGTTGATTTCATTGGGGTATAAAAACTAAAAACCTTAGCACATGAATCCCATTGAATGACTCATATATGAATGTGCGTATTCGTACAGTATTGCAAGGTTTTCTGTTTCATTCCTCCATGAAATCGATAAAAACTATCATCATCTCTCAAATTTTATTGCAAACTTCTAATCCTGCGTTTTTATAACTTAATAGAATCGCATCATGCTTTACAGCATAGGATTCATTTACAAGAATATCTCGACCAATAATATCTACGTTTTAAGATAATTTGATTTTAAAAAAAAGGGGGTTCTAAAAAGACCAACCGGTAACTATGATAATATTAATGGTCGTCCGAAAGACGTGGTCGCTCGCTCGAGCTAAATTGAATGTAAAGACTCCTTTATTTTTCCGTTTTACTGGGGAAAACGAGATAAGAGAAATAAAGGTAGAAATAATCTAATTCTCTTTGTTTTTATCAATGTTCGTGTTTTCTGATTGGCTTAAAAACTGGTTTTATTTCTCAAAGAAACTAATTTCTGAGTACGCAGTGCTTTCGTCAGCTTCCGCACAAAACAGTCCCCTGAGAAATCCTGCTTAAATTAAGATAAATTCTTTATATTTTACTCTTTGTATTAGATTGTAAGATATGAAGAGATTGATTGTTGATTTCATGGAGGTGTGAAACTATAAACCTAATAACACTCATGTATAAATCCGCTTCGCATATTCATGAAGTGTAATTAGTTTTTTTTGTTGTTGTTGTTTTTTTCACATCTTTGTGAAATTAACAAACACTCTCTTCATCTCTCAAGTAGATAATTACATTTTTAAAGTATATCAAGGTTATATAATTATCCGTTTTTGAGAGCGTTTTGAGTAATTTCTCATGGTCTTTTTAACCGACGTTGCTTAAAGATGCTATCGAATTTAATCATAATCGTAAAATCAAACTTTGAAAAGTCAATATCTATTCTTTGGTATTTTTGCGTCATTAGTGGGCATACAGTTAATTACATCACAAAATTGACATTAAATTCAATCATAACCATTCTAAATCGATCACTCAGCACTCCATTCATTCATTACAAACACTCACTCAAACCATTCAAAAACGCTCCAAACTCACTGAAAAACATAAAACTTCTTTCAAAATAATAATAGTTAGGAAAAATATCGGGATTTCACTTATTTAATTGAAATTGTAAGCGTCTGTTAGGTTCTTGAAGAAACAGGGAGCTATCTCATGAACTTGCATGCATGTTTTATTAAAGGGAGGTAATCAATATCGCTAATTTTGTTCAACCTGAACAAAATTTGCGATAAAGGGTTACCTCCCATTAAACTCACTGAAAACGCGCTCCACACACTCATTCAATGTTATTTATATTTCATTCAAAAATCATTCACTTTGACAATTTCACGATGTTGTTAACTGTACCACTAGACCACCGAGACAGTCGGTAAACCATTCCTGGCGCCATAAATATTTTGTGGGACTTTTGTTTTCTTTGTGATAGTACACAGGGGAAAGGTAAAATACATCATTTTGTTCTGCGAACACAAACCAGAGAAAATTTTCGCCACTATTTTGAAACTGTCACAGAAGTTTGTTTTAAGTGAAAGTTGATTGGCCGACGAGACACTTCACCGGCCCTAATGGAGTGACCTCACTGGAATTTACTTCCGGAGGTCGTTGTATGGTAAAAGTAGATCTTAAAGAAAAAATAGTTCGGCTTTAAAACGGCATTTTGAAATGGAGAACAGTGATCCACGTGCATATCTATTTGATTTTTTGATAGTTTTGAATCTCTTCTTTATAACAACGCTTGGTTCGATCTTTTTGTGCACGATTTCCTTTCCGGGGGGACGGATAAGGGACGGGGGGCGTACCCGAACTTACTGTCCTCTTCATGGATGGGAAAAAGACGGTGCCTTTACTCTCGCTTGAATAGCCCAAAAGTAAACCTGATTTGACCAAGTTTCTTTAGTCTCAAAAGATAGATATATGATTGTAGATGAAGCGCTAATGACGTAATATATAAGAAAAGTGTTGTGGAATGCGTTGCAACACCTGAAAGTTGAGCAATTTTATAAAGAACAAAGAAGGTCAAAAATCGGGTGGGGTCTGACCATATGCCCTAACCAATGTTGCGCTGTTGGTTTTATCTTTCATAGGGTAAAAACTTCACATACTTCACTGAATCTATTTCCTAGCATTATTTTCGCCCCCTCAAATTCATAAATGTGACCCGTCACGCGAAAAGGGACCATCTGGGTAGTGCGTAAAATGTCGACCCTAGTCAGACTGCCCGGGCTGCGCAGGCTGACTGGGATCGAAACTTTTTTGCACTTTTTTTTTTTGATTTTCTGAACCAAGACGGAATCTAATCTATCTTCCAGTGAGTCCGTGGTCTAGTGGTTAGGACGGTGGCTTTGGGCCAGATCACGGGAATTTTTCTGAGCAAAAAATTAACTCCACGTTGCTCCTTTCCACCCAGGTGTTTAAATGGGTACCTGTGAGAATGTAAGTCTATGTGCTGTGGCTGCCGATGAGCGCCGTTTATTAACAGCCGACTTGCAATTCGATGATCGGGGGTTAAAGTGTGAAGTCGGTTGAATATGCCTGGCATAGAAACAGACTATAAACCTAACTTTAACTTTTAACGTTTTAAAGAATTTTTGTAATTCGACCTCTGGTTGACCTCTATTGGAACGAATATCTTTTTAGCGATTTCATATGACGGAGTTCCGAGATGGTCCCTTTTCGCATGACGGGTCACGAATGAATATACGTTTTCAGAAGGCACTGCAAGTTAAAATAAAAGGTTAACTTGTACAGTTAACAACATCGTGAAATTGACAAGGTAAGTGATCTTGGAATGATTTAGGAATGAAATTGAATGAGTGCGTGGAGCGAGTTTTGAGTGAATTTAATGGGAGGTAATCCTTTATCACAAATTTTGTTCAGGATGAACAAAATTTGAGATATTGATTACCTCCCTTTAATAAAAATGCATTTAAGTTCTATACTAAGCTTCCTATTTCTTCAAGAACCAATGAGGCGCTAACAACTTGAATTATGTCAGTGAAATCGCGATTTTTCTCTATCAAAATTTATTTTGAATGACGTTTTTGATTCTATATTTTTCAATGGGTTTGATCGATTTTGAATTATCTGAGTGAGTGTTTGGAATGAATGATTAGAGCGCAGCGTGAGCGATTTAGAATGGTTTCGATTGAGATGAATGTCAATTTCACGATGTTTTTAACTTGTAAGCGGAAAAACTTTCCGCCATGAACGATATAAATGTGAAACAATACGGGGAACAAACTCTATGTATCCGCAATCCATCCGTTAGACATTCTCGAAACTATAATTCACTTTGGATGAAAACGTACATGGTGCGGAATTATTAGGTAGCCTAAACGAAAAATATATAAAAGAGAAGTAACTTGAAAATGAAGTATACGAGTAAGCGTATGCATCACGTAAAATAAAGTTGCATCCATTCTGTTTCCGATCAGCATACGCGATGTATACGTCTAATACTTTTTGCATCCGCTCTTCTATTACCTCACAATAATTCCCGATTACCTTTTCCGAGCTGTCATTGCTCTTATCCGCAAGACTTCCGCTACATCCACTCAACATCCCAGCTGCATACTTTACTTTACGCGTCCGATATTTTCCGTTCTATTTTCGCAATTAATAGCCACTTTTTATCGGTTTTTATGGCGCGTTGAGAATTGATGGATTTTTTTTTTCTGTTCCGTCGTATCCGTTTACCATAGGTTTTGTGTTCGATCGGCAGTGGAACCGGTCCTTTAAACAGTATGTTGTGTAAGTTTAAACCGACTTTCGACTTTCCCCAACTTAGATTTAAGGTAGTAATAGTTCCGCAACATTTTGGAACCCATAATCTTTCACAATGTTGACCGAGGTTTCCTAATGAAAATCATTAGGAAACCTCGGTTAACACTGTTAAAGTTCATTACTTCTGAGACGTTGCAAAACTATTACGCGTTCACTACCTTAACTCACTGTAAAAAAACGCGCGCATTTCGTATTCTAGTACACGTACTTCGGTGATTCTGTTAACCGGTATAATTTGGCGTGATCAAGTTCATGGGGTTTACTTTTTAGACAGCACTTCTAGAAATAATCGATGGTTGAACGTGCAATTATACAGTTAGTTACATCGTGAAATTGACATTTACCTCAATCAAAACCATTCTTAATCGCTCACTCAGCGCTCCATTCATTCATTCATTCATTCCAAACACACACTCAAACCAGTCATGAAACGCTAAAACCCATTGAAAATATAGAATCAACAACGCCATTCAAAATAAACTTGGATAGAGAAGAATCGCGATTTCACTGATATATTTCACATTGTAAGCGTCTTATTGTTTCTTGAAGAAATATGAAGTTATCCGTAGAATTAATTTGCATATTTTATTAAAGGGAGGTAATCAATATCGCTAATTTTGTTCAACCTAAACAAAATTTGCGATATAGGATTACCTCCCATTAAACTCACTCAAACCTCGCTCCTCACACTTATTCAATTTCATTTCTATTTCATTCCAAAAAAAATCACCTTGTCAATTTCACGAAGTTGTTAACTGTACCTACTGAAAAGGCATAACGGTAATCTTAATTACTGGTTCGAGGGTTAGTAAAAAAGATATCATTTTTATTTTGAAAGGTATACAGTCAAACGTGTACTAAGCGACCACTTACGATGCCACCACAAATCGGTCGTTTAAGAGAATGGTAGCTTTGTACACGTTTTGTGAATAAATTGGAAATATAATTTTGATTAAATATGTATATTATTGCAAATTTATCAATAATTTATTTCTAATTGTGTTAACCAAGATTCGTGCATTCTGATTGTTTCATTACTGAATGAAAATGATTTTGATTACGCAGATTTTTTGTAAGCTTCCGCAGAAAGAAGTCCCATAGACAGTCCATGTATATAACACTTTTGCTTCAAGACATTAAATCATAAGATACTAAGAGACTTTTTTGTTGATTTCATTGGGGTATAAAAACTAAAAACCTTAGCACATGAATCCCAATGAATGACTCATATATGAATGTGCGTATTCGTACAGTATTGCAAGGTTTTCTGTTTCATTCCTCCATGAAATCGATAAAAACTATCATCATCTCTCAAATTCTATTGCAAACTTCTAATCCTGCGTTTTTATAACTTAATAGAATCGCATCATGCTTTACAGCATAGGATTCATTTACAAGAATATCTCGACCAATAATATCTACGTTTTAAGATAATTTGATTTAAAAAAAAAGGGGGTTCTAAAAAGACCAACCGGTAACTATGATAATATTAATGGTCGTCCGAAAGACGTGGTCGCTCGCTCGAGCTAAATTGAATGTAAAGACTCCTTTATTTTTCCGTTTTACTGGGGAAAACGAGATAAGAGAAATAAAGGTAGAAATAATCTAATTCTCTTTGTTTTTATCAATGTTCGTGTTTTCTGATTGGCTTAAAAACTGGTTTTATTTCTCAAAGAAACTAATTTCTGAGTACGCAGTGCTTTCGTCAGCTTCCGCACAAAACAGTCCCCTGAGAAATCCTGCTTAAATTAAGATAAATTCTTTATATTTTACTCTTTGTATTAGATTGTAAGATATGAAGAGATTGATTGTTGATTTCATGGAGGTGTGAAACTATAAACCTAATAACACTCATGTATAAATCCGCTTCGCATATTCATGAAGTGTAATTAGTTTTTTTTGTTGTTGTTGTTTTTTTCACATCTTTGTGAAATTAACAAACACTCTCTTCATCTCTCAAGTAGATAATTACATTTTTAAAGTATATCAAGGTTATATAATTATCCGTTTTTGAGAGCGTTTTGAGTAATTTCTCATGGTCTTTTTAACCGACGTTGCTTAAAGATGCTATCGAATTTAATCATAATCGTAAAATCAAACTTTGAAAAGTCAATATCTATTCTTTGGTATTTTTGCGTCATTAGTGGGCATACAGTTAATTACATCACAAAATTGACATTAAATTCAATCATAACCATTCTAAATCGATCACTCAGTACTCCATTCATTCATTACAAACACTCACTCAAACCATTCAAAAACGCTCCAAACTCACTGAAAAACATAAAACTTCTTTCAAAATAATAATAGTTAGGAAAAATATCGGGATTTCACTTATTTAATTGAAATTGTAAGCGTCTGTTATGTTCTTGAAGAAACAGGGAGCTATCTCATGAACTTGCATGCATGTTTTATTAAAGGGAGGTAATCAATATCGCTAATTTTGTTCAACCTGAACAAAATTTGCGATAAAGGGTTACCTCCCATTAAACTCACTGAAAACGCGCTCCACACACTCATTCAATGTTATTTATATTTCATTCAAAAATCATTCACTTTGACAATTTCACGATGTTGTTAACTGTACCACTAGACCACCGAGACAGTCGGTAAACCATTCCTGGCGCCATAAATATTTTGTGGGACTTTTGTTTTCTTTGTGATAGTACACAGGGGAAAGGTAAAATACATCATTTTGTTCTGCGAACACAAACCAGAGAAAATTTTCGCCACTATTTTGAAACTGTCACAGAAGTTTGTTTTAAGTGAAAGTTGATTGGCCGACGAGACACTTCACCGGCCCTAATGGAGTGACCTCACTGGAATTTACTTCCGGAGGTCGTTGTATGGTAAAAGTAGATCTTAAAGAAAAAATAGTTCGGCTTTAAAACGGCATTTTGAAATGGAGAACAGTGATCCACGTGCATATCTATTTGATTTTTTGATAGTTTTGAATCTCTTCTTTATAACAACGCTTGGTTCGATCTTTTTGTGCACGATTTCCTTTCCGGGGGGACGGATAAGGGACGGGGGGCGTACCCGAACTTACTGTCCTCTTCATGGATGGGAAAAAGACGGTGCCTTTACTCTCGCTTGAATAGCCCAAAAGTAAACCTGATTTGACCAAGTTTCTTTAGTCTCAAAAGATAGATATATGATTGTAGATGAAGCGCTAATGACGTAATATATAAGAAAAGTGTTGTGGAATGCGTTGCAACACCTGAAAGTTGAGCAATTTTATAAAGAACAAAGAAGGTCAAAAATCGGGTGGGGTCTGACCATATGCCCTAACCAATGTTGCGCTGTTGGTTTTATCTTTCATAGGGTAAAAACTTCACATACTTCACTGAATCTATTTCCTAGCATTATTTTCGCCCCCTCAAATTCATAAATGTGACCCGTCACGCGAAAAGGGACCATCTGGGTAGTGCGTAAAATGTCGACCCTAGTCAGACTGCCCGGGCTGCGCAGGCTGACTGGGATCGAAACTTTTTTGCACTTTTTTTTTTTTTTATTTTCTGAACCAAGACGGAATCTAATCTATCTTCCAGTGAGTCCGTGGTCTAGTGGTTAGGACGGTGGCTTTGGGCCAGATCACGGGAATTTTTCTGAGCAAAAAATTAACTCCACGTTGCTCCTTTCCACCCAGGTGTTTAAATGGGTACCTGTGAGAATGTAAGTCTATGTGCTGTGGCTGCCGATGAGCGCCGTTTATTAACAGCCGACTTGCAATTCGATGATCGGGGGTTAAAGTGTGAAGTCGGTTGAATATGCCTGGCATAGAAACAGACTATAAACCTAACTTTAACTTTTAACGTTTTAAAGAATTTTTGTAATTCGACCTCTGGTTGACCTCTATTGGAACGAATATCTTTTTAGCGATTTCATATGACGGAGTTCCGAGATGGTCCCTTTTCGCATGACGGGTCACGAATGAATATACGTTTTCAGAAGGCACTGCAAGTTAAAATAAAAGGTTAACTTGTACAGTTAACAACATCGTGAAATTGACAAGGTAAGTGATCTTGGAATGATTTAGGAATGAAATTGAATGAGTGCGTGGAGCGAGTTTTGAGTGAATTTAATGGGAGGTAATCCTTTATCACAAATTTTGTTCAGGATGAACAAAATTTGAGATATTGATTACCTCCCTTTAATAAAAATGCATTTAAGTTCTATACTAAGCTTCCTATTTCTTCAAGAACCAATGAGGCGCTAACAACTTGAATTATGTCAGTGAAATCGCGATTTTTCTCTATCAAAATTTATTTTGAATGACGTTTTTGATTCTATATTTTTCAATGGGTTTGATCGATTTTGAATTATCTGAGTGAGTGTTTGGAATGAATGATTAGAGCGCAGCGTGAGCGATTTAGAATGGTTTCGATTGAGATGAATGTCAATTTCACGATGTTTTTAACTTGTAAGCGGAAAAACTTTCCGCCATGAACGATATAAATGTGAAACAATACGGGGAACAAACTCTATGTATCCGCAATCCATCCGTTAGACATTCTCGAAACTATAATTCACTTTGGATGAAAACGTACATGGTGCGGAATTATTAGGTAGCCTAAACGAAAAATATATAAAAGAGAAGTAACTTGAAAATGAAGTATACGAGTAAGCGTATGCATCACGTAAAATTAAGTTGCATCCATTCTGTTTCCGATCAGCATACGCGATGTATACGTCTAATACTTTTTGCATCCGCTCTTCTATTACCTCACAATAATTCCCGATTACCTTTTCCGAGCTGTCATTGCTCTTATCCGCAAGACTTCCGCTACATCCACTCAACATCCCAGCTGCATACTTTACTTTACGCGTCCGATATTTTCCGTTCTATTTTCGCAATTAATAGCCACTTTTTATCGGTTTTTATGGCGCGTTGAGAATTGATGGATTTTTTTTTTCTGTTCCGTCGTATCCGTTTACCATAGGTTTTGTGTTCGATCGGCAGTGGAACCGGTCCTTTAAACAGTATGTTGTGTAAGTTTAAACCGACTTTCGACTTTCCCCAACTTAGATTTAAGGTAGTAATAGTTCCGCAACATTTTGGAACCCATAATCTTTCACAATGTTGACCGAGGTTTCCTAATGAAAATCATTAGGAAACCTCGGTTAACACTGTTAAAGTTCATTACTTCTGAGACGTTGCAAAACTATTACGCGTTCACTACCTTAACTCACTGTAAAAAAACGCGCGCATTTCGTATTCTAGTACACGTACTTCGGTGATTCTGTTAACCGGTATAATTTGGCGTGATCAAGTTCATGGGGTTTACTTTTTAGACAGCACTTCTAGAAATAATCGATGGTTGAACGTGCAATTATACAGTTAGTTACATCGTGAAATTGACATTTACCTCAATCAAAACCATTCTTAATCGCTCACTCAGCGCTCCATTCATTCATTCATTCATTCCAAACACACACTCAAACCAGTCATAAACACTAAAACCCATTGAAAAATATAGAATCAACAACGCCATTCAAAATAAACTTGGATAGAGAAGAATCGCGATTTCACTGATATATTTCACATTGTAAGCGTCTAATTGTTTCTCGAAGAAATATGAAGTTATCCGTAGAATTTATTTGCATATTTTATTAAAGGGAGGTAATCAATATCGCTAATTTTGTTCAACCTAAACAAAATTTGCGATATAGGATTACCGCCCATTAAACTCACTCAAACCTCGCTCCTCACATTTTTATTTTGAAAGGTATACAGTCAAACGTGTACTAAGCGACCACTTACGATGCCACCACAAATCGGTCGTTTAAGAGAATGGTAGCTTTGTACACGTTTTGTGAATAAATTGGAAATATAATTTTGATAAAAATATGTATATTATTGCAAATTTATCAATAATTTATTTCTAATTGTGTTAACCAAGATTCGTGCATTTTGATTGTTTCATTACTGAATGAAAATGATTTTGATTACGCAGATTTTTTGTAAGCTTCCGCAGAAAGAAGTCCCATAGACAGTCCATGTATATAACACTTTTGCTTCAAGACATTAAATCATAAGATATTAAGAGACTTTTTTGTTGATTTCATTGGGGTATAAAAACTAAAAACCTTAGCACATGAATCCCAATGAATGACTCATATATGAATGTGCGTATTCGTACAGTATTGCAAGGTTTTCTGTTTCATTCCTCCATGAAATCGATAAAAACTATCATCATCTCTCAAGTTATTGCAAACTTCTAATCCTGCGTTTTTATAACTTAATAGAATCGTATCATGCTTTACAGCATAGGATTCATTTACAAGAATATCTCGACCAATAATATCTACGTTTTAAGATAATTTGATTTAAAAAAAAAGGGGTTCTAAAAAGACCAACCGGTAACTATGATAATATTAATGGTCGTCCGAAAGACGTGGTCGCTCGCTCGAGCTAAATTGAATGTAAAGACTTTCTTATTTATCCGTTTTACTGGGGAAAACGAGATAAGAGAAATAAAGGTAGAAATAATCTAATTCTCTTTGTTTTTATCAATGTTCGTGTTTTCTGATTGGCTTAAAAACTGGTTTTATTTCTCAAAGAAACTAATTTCTGAGTACGCAGTGCTTTCGTCAGCTTCCGCACAAAACAGTCCCCTGAGAAATCCTGCTTAAATTAAGATAAATTCTTTATATTTTACTCTTTGTATTAGATTGTAAGATATGAAGAGATTGATTGTTGATTTCATGGAGGTGTGAAACTATAAACCTAATAACACTCATGTATAAATCCGCTTCGCATATCCATGAAGTGTAAATAGTTTTTTTGTTGTTGTTGTTTTTTTCACATCTTTGTGAAATTAACAAACACTCTCTTCATCTCTCAACTAGATAATTTAATTTTTAAAGAAGATCAAGGTTATATAATTATCCGTTTTTGAGAGCGTTTTGAGTAATTTCTCATGGTCTTTTTAACCGACGTTGCTTAAAGATGCTATCGGATTTAATCATAATCGTAAAATCAAACTTTGAAAAGTCAATATCTATTCTTTGGTATTTTTGCGTCATTAGTGGGCATACAGTTAATTACATCACAAAATTGACATTAAATTCAATCATAACCATTCTAAATCGATCACTCAGCACTCCATTCATTCATTACAAACACTCACTCAAACCATTCAAAAACGCTCCAAACTCACTGAAAAACATAAAACTTCTTTCAAAATAATAATAGTTAGGAAAAATATCGGGATTTCACTTATTTAATTGAAATTGTAAGCGTCTGTTAGGTTCTTGAAGAAACAGGGAGCTATCTCATGAACTTGCATGCATGTTTTATTAAAGGGAGGTAATCAATATCGCTAATTTTGTTCAACCTGAACAAAATTTGCGATATAGGGTTACCTCCCATTAAACTCACTGAAAACGCGCTCCACACACTCATTCAATGTTATTCATATTTCATTCAAAAATCATTCACTTTGACAATTTCACGATGTTGTTAACTGTACCACTAGACCACCGAGACAGTCGGTAAACCATTCCTGGCGCCATAAATATTTTGTGGGACTTTTGTTTTCTTTGTGATAGTACACAGGGGAAAGGTAAAATACATCATTTTGTTCTGCGAACACAAACCAGAGAAAATTTTCGCCACTATTTTGAAACTGTCACAGAAGTTTGTTTTAAGTGAAAGTTGATTGGCCGACGAGACACTTCACCGGCCCTTATGGAGTGACCTCACTGGAATTTACTTCCGGAGGTCGTTGTATGGTAAAAGTAGATCTTAAAGAAAAAATAGTTCGGCTTTAAAACGGCATTTTGAAATGGAGAACAGTGATCCACGTGCATATCTATTTGATTTTTTGATAGTTTTGAATCTCTTCTTTATAACAACGCTTGGTTCGATCTTTTTGTGCACGATTTCCTTTCCGGGGGGACGGATAAGGGACGGGGGGCGTACCCGAACTTACTGTCCTCTTCATGGATGGGAAAAAGACGGTGCCTTTACTCTCGCTTGAATAGCCCAAAAGTTAACCTGATTTGACCAAGTTTCTTTAGTCTCAAAAGATAGATATATGATTGTAGATGAAGCGCTAATGACGTAATATATAAGAAAAGTGTTGTGGAATGCGTTGCAACACCTGAAAGTTGAGCAATTTTATAAAGAACAAAGAAGGTCAAAAATCGGGTGGGGTCTGACCATATGCCCTAACCAATGTTGCGCTGTTGGTTTTATCTTTCATAGGGTAAAAACTTCACATACTTCACTGAATCTATTTCCTAGCATTATTTTCGCCCCCTCAAATTCATAAATGTGACCCGTCACGCGAAAAGGGACCATCTGGGTAGTGCGTAAAATGTCGACCCTAGTCAGACTGCCCGGGCTGCGCAGGCTGACTGGGATCGAAACTTTTTTGCACTTTTTTTTTTTGATTTTCTGAACCAAGACGGAATCTAATCTATCTTCCAGTGAGTCCGTGGTCTAGTGGTTAGGACGGTGGCTTTGGGCCAGATCACGGGAATTTTTCTGAGCAAAAAATTAACTCCACGTTGCTCCTTTCCACCCAGGTGTTTAAATGGGTACCTGTGAGAATGTAAGTCTATGTGCTGTGGCTGCCGATGAGCGCCGTTTGTTAACAGCCGACTTGCAATTCGATGATCGGGGGTTAAAGTGTGAAGTCGGTTGAATTTGCCTGGCATAGAAACAGACTATAAACCTAACTTTAACTTTTAACGTTTTAAAGAATTTTTGTAATTCGACCTCTGGTTGACCTCTATTGGAACGAATATCTTTTTAGCGATTTCATATGACGGAGTTCCGAGATGGTCCCTTTTCGCGTGACGGATCACGAATGAATAAACGTTTTCAGAAAGCACTGCGAGTTAGAATAAAAGGTTAACTTGTAAGCTGATAAACTTTCCGCCATGAACAATATAAATGGGAAACAGAACGAGGACCAAACTCTATGTATCCGCAATCCATCCGTTAGACAATCTCGAAACTATAATTCACTTTGGATGAAAACGTACAGAGTGCGGAATTATTAGGTAGCCTAAACGAAAAAAATATAAAAGAGAAGTGACACGGATATGAAGTATACGAGTAAGCGTATGCATCACGTAAAATTTAGTTGCATCCATTCTGTTTCCGATCAGCAATCGCGATGTATACGTCTAATTCTTTTTGCATCCGCTCTTCTATTACCTCACAATAATACCCGATTACCTTTTCTGGGCTGTCATTGCTCTTTTCCGCAAGGCTTCCGCCGAACATCCACTCAACATCCCGGCTACATACTGTACGCGTCCGATATTTTCCGTCCTATTTTCGCAATTTTTTGCCACTTTTATCGGTTTTTATGACGCGTATGAGAATTGATGGATTTTTTTTTTCTCTACCGTCGTGTCTGTTTATCATACGTTTTTTGTTCGATCGGCAGTGGAACCGGTCATTTAAACAGTATGTTGTGTATGTTTCAACCCTTATCTGTTTTACAAAATTTTGACCTGTCCAAATTCAAAGGTTTTGCAGACGAAAATTAAAAGTGGATTTAATTTGAAAAATAACCGTTCAGTAGGGTAGAAAATAGTGTGGAAAAAGAAGAAATTGGTTTTCAGAAGCAATTTCTTCTTTTTTCACAATGTTTTCTCAATCATGCAATCACAGGAACGTAAAAAGCAGGGATTAAGCAGCTAAGGGTTAACCGACTTTCGACTTTCCCCAACCTAGATTTTACTCACTGTAAAAAACGCATGCATTTCGTTTTCTAGTACACGTACTTCGGTGATTCTGTTTCCCGGTATAATTTGGCGTGATCAAGTCCATGGGGTTTATTTTTTAGACAGCACTTCTAGAAATAATCGACGGTTGAACGTGCAATTATACAGTTAGTTACATTGTAAAATTGACATTTACCTCAATCAAAACTATTCTTAATCGCTCACTCTGCGCTCCATTCATTCAGTCCGAACACTCACCCAAACCATTGAAAAACGCTCAAACCCAATGAATAATATAGAATGAACAACGCCATTCAAAATAAACTTGGATAGAGAAGAATCGCGATTTCACTGATATACTTCAAATTGTAAGCGTCTAATTGGTTCTTGAAGAAATAGGAAGTTATCTGTAGAATTTATTTGCATATTTTATTAAAGGGAGGGAATCAATATCGCTAATTTTGTTCAACCTGAACAAAATTTGCGATATAGGATTACCTCCCATTAAACTCACTTAAAACTCGCTTCTCACACTCATTCAGTTTCATTCCTATTTCATTCCAAAATCATTCACCTTGTCAATTTCACGATATTGTTAACTGTACCTACTGAAAAAGGCAATTGACTGTAATCTTAAATTCACTTATGATTTAATAAATAAAATTCCACAGGGAATCCATGTTACTCAATTTTATTTCCATAAACACTCTTTTTCAAATTTTCAGTCACCTGACCTTCATCAAGAAAAACACAGTATAATATAATTAAGAAACTACATCTTCATCTTTCCTCCATTACATTTTGTATCAAATATACAAAATGTAATGGAGGAAAGATGAAGATGTAGTTTCTTAATTATATTATATTGTGTTTTTCTTGATGAAGGTCAGGTGACCGAAAATTTGAAAAAGAGTGTTTATGGAAATAAAATTGTGAAATCTTAAAAACTGGTTCAAGGGTTCGTAAAAAAGATATCATTTTTTATTTTGATTGGTACATGTATACAGTAAAACGTGTACTAAGCGACCACTTACGAGGCCACCACTATTCGGTCGTTTAAGAGAATGGTAGCTTAGTACATGTTTTGTGTACAAATTAGAAATATAGTTATGATTGAATATGTATATAATTGCAAATTTATCAATAATTTATTTCTAATTGTATATACAAAGATTCGTGCATTCTGATTGTTTCATTACTGAATGAAAATAATTTTGATGACGCAGATTTTATGTAAGCTTCCGCGGAAAGAAGTCACATAGACATTCCATGTATTTAACATTTTTGCTTCAAGACATTAAGTCATAAGATATTAAGAGAATTTTTTGTTGATTTCATTGAGGTATGAAACTAAAAACCTAAGCACACTCATGTATGAATCCGCGTATTCGTACAGAGTTTTAAGTTTCTTAGTTTCATTCCTCAATCGATAAAAACTATCATCATCTCTCAAATTTTATTGCAAACTTCTAATCCTACGATTTTATAACTTAATAGAATCGTATCATGCTTTACAGCATAGGATTCATTTACAAGAATTTCTCGACCAATAATATCTACGTTTTAAGATAATTTGATTTTAAAAAAAAGGGTTCTAAAAAAAACAACCGGTTACTATGATAATATTAATGGTCGTCCGAAAGACGTGGTCGCTCGAGCTAAATTGAATGTATAGACTTTCTTATTTGTCCGTTTTACTGAGGAAAACGAGGTAAGAGAAATAAAGGTAGAAATAATTTAATTCTCTTTGTTTTAATCAATGTTCGTGTTTTCTGATTGGCTTAAAAACTGGTTTTATTTCTCAATGAAGCTAATTTTTGAGTACGCAGCGCTTTTGTCAGCTTCCGCACAAAACAGTCTCCTGAGAAATCCTGCTTAAATTAAGATAAATTCTGTATATTTTACTCTTTGTATTAAATTGTAAGATATGAAGAGATTGATTGTTGATTTCATGGAGTCGTGAAACTATAAACCTAATCACACACATGTATAGATCCGCTTCGCGTATTCATGTAGTGTAATTAGTTTTTTTGTTTTTTTTTTCTTCACATCTTTGTGAAATTAACAAACACTCTCTTCATCTCTCAACTAGATAATTTAATTTTTAAAGAAGATCAAGGTTATATAATTATCCGTTTTTGAGAGCGTTTTAAGTAATTTCTCATGCCCTTCTTAACCGACGTTGCTTAAAGATGTTATCGGAAGTCTAAAATCAAGCTTTAAAAAGTCAATATCTATCCTTTTGTATTTTTGCGTCATTAGTGGGCATATTTCGAGACAATTATACACGCTTTATACAGTTAATTACATCATGAAATTGACATTAAATTCAATCATAACCATTCTAAATCGATCACTCAGCACTCCATCCATTCATTACAAACACTCACTCAAACCATTCAAAAACGCTACAGACTCACTGAAAAACATATAACAACTTCGTTCAAAATATTAATAGCTAGGAAAAATATCGGGATTTCACTTATTTAATTGAAATTGTAAGCGTCTGTTAGGCTCTTGAAGAAACAGGGAGCTATCTCATGAACTTGTATGCATGTTTTATTAAAGGGAGGTAATCAATATAGCTAATTTTGTTCATCCTGAACAAAATTTGCAATACTGGATTACCTCCCATTAAATTCACCTAAAACCCGCTCCACACACTCATTCAATTTCACTCCTAAACCATTCGATAATCATTTACCTTGTCAATTTCACGATATTTTTAACTGTATTTCGGGATAATTATACACGCTTTATATAATATCAAGTCAGATTTTTCGGCGAAAAATTTGTCAAGGCGAAGGATATGATCCGTAGCTCTACTGACCGAAGGTAAAGGAGAGCTTTATATCGACAGCGTGTTTCCCATCCGTCTGTCCGTCCGTAAACTTTTTCTTGTTTACCCAATAAAGTCCACACATCGGATTCTCTTAAAACTTCCACAGGGTGATTGGAAAGGATCTCCGCTTTTGGAAACGGGGATGATCTGTCTGAAAATAAGGGAAAATGGGCCTTATACAGTTAATAACATCGTGAAATTAACAAGGTGAATAATTTTGGAATTATTTCGGAATGAAATTGAATGAGTGTGTTGAGCGAGTTTTCAGTGAAATCAAAGCTGGGAAAATCCAATATTGCTAATTTTATTCAAGATGAACAAAATTAGCTATATAAATTACCTCCCTTTAATAACATATTCGTACACTTTTTTGTTTGTTCGTCTTCATGGACCAATCAGATACTTGAAAGTCTACACCAGCTAATAAAATCGTAGAATGAATAGATCGTTTTGAATTTTTTGTTGTAATTTTTAAACGATTTTTAAATGTTTCTAAAGATTTAGGAGCGTTTTTCATCGTTTTGAGTGAGTGTTTGGAATAAATAAATAGAGCGCTGAGTGAATGATAAAGAATGATTTTGATTGGAATGAGTGTAACATGTAATTTCACGTTGTGTTTAACTGCAGCTCTACTGACCGTAGGTTAGAAGAGCTTTATATCGACAGCGTGTTTCAGATCCGTCCGTCCGTCTGTCCGTCCGTCCGTTAACGTTTTCTTGTTTACGCGATAAAGTCCACACATACAATCGGATTCTCTTGAAACTTTCACAGGATGATTGATAAGGATCATCGCTTTCGAAGACGGGGATGATCCGTCGGAAATGAGGGAAAGGGGGCCTTATAGAATTTCACTTAAGGTAGTGGAACCGTAATAGTTCTGCAGCATTTTGGAACTCATGATCTATCACAATGTTGACCAATGTTTCCTAATGAAAATCATTAGGAAACCTTGGTTAACACTGTTACAGTTGATTACTTCCAAAATGTTGCGGATCTATTACGGGTCCACTACCTTAAGAATATCACTATGCGCAATCCTGCTTAAGCGATAAAGTCTACAAAAAGGATATGATTATCTTGAACTTCCACAAGATGATTGTAGGGTCATGAGGATTGTTTTTTTTTTTAAAATAAGGATGATCTGTCAGAAACACGGTAAATAAAAGGGGGTTTGGTGGAATTTCTCTTACCCAATAGGAGTTTCACTAAGTGCTATCTTGTTTATTACGCGTTAAAGGATATTGAAAATACTGACATAATTAAACTGGTCATCTATAAATAGATAAAAACGGGGCTGTGCCGACTTTTTATCTGTTTTAGAGGACGAGTTTAATTAATTCATTTTTTATGAGCACAAATTTGATATTCTATATAATAATATCACCCAAATTTATGCGATAAATCGTCAATTTTCTATGTATATATTATTATTTTTTTTTTTTTTTTAAATTCAACATTTCAATTTTTCGCAAAACTTATAACGCCGTTTACCGATCGCCCTATTTTTTCGGCCAATGAAAGGTCGCTATTTCGTTTGAAATTCAAAAAATATATCCCATAACCTGACGATCTGTTTGAATAAGTGAGCTACGTGACTTTAGGTCATAATGGGCGGGGACGACATTCAAAACCAGACAGTGACGTCATAATCTTGTCTGAATAAAGGTCCCGAAAGACCCTTAACTTGTAATCGAGTATTCATGATTAAAAAAATGTTTTATGAATGTTCTTTTGAAGTAATGCTTATACACAATTACTCGTTAAAAGAAGAAGAAAAATCCTTGAATAATTTGTCTGCATGTTAATCAAGACAAGTTTTAGCGGATAAAGCAAACGATTCTGATAGTAAAATATCAAACTACATGGTATACAGCAGGAAGAATGACATAGACGATTTTGCTCGAACCAAGCCTTTCTGTACTCCACATTTTCACATTGACATAAAAAAGAAACGACGACAGGGTTAAAACGGTTTAAATCTCACTTCCTTTTTATAATGAATACTTTGGGTCTCTTGAACGACATTTTGATTTAGTCGTTCTGCAAAGGCCCCTATCTTTACAAAATGCAATCAAATGTTCATATGAAAGGTACATGTATGCAAAACAAGTGTAGAAAAGATACAAAATGCCTACGAAAAGGATTCTAGGGATACAGATATTTGCAAAAAGAAAGTGATTCGAATCATGTTATGCCTGTGAGAGCTGATTAATATCAAAAGCATGTGTCACCCGTTTAACTGACGTATCGGTTGAGAACCAAAAATTGGTAACTAGAGCTTTTCAATGCACTTTGAATCTTTTCTTCTAACATCTTGATAATGAATATGCCGTGGTTTTGTTTGTTTGTATGGGGTTTAACACCGCTTTCAATAATCATTCAGTTATTGCGGCGGCTGGAGCACCTAACAATTAATTCCTGGCATTTCTTTCCCCAGTAGAAGCCTACCATACCTTTACTAGTCTCCAGCTGCTATCCCACAAAGGTCTACGATTATCGGCCCACAGGTGGGAGACAAATAGTCGTAAAGGATAAGTGCCGCCGTCGGGGATCGAACCCGGGACCATTTGAATGGTAGTCTGACGTGCTAACACTGCACGGCTGAATATGTCGCGATAGATAACTGTTTTGTAAAAATAAAAATAAAAATCCCTAAAATAAGGAAAATTATCCACAAAAAAAACTAACTACCCGTAAAAGGAATACAAAATCCACAAGCAGTTATCACGAGGTTTTGTTCACCGAACGTTCTCAACTGATTTTGTCACGCCAAATGACCAAATTATAACAGAAACCTGAAAGTGATTATATTCGCTCCACCCACTTTTTGTTTACCTCGATTTGATTGAAGAATGTATGACGCAACAAAATTGAATGACATCATTGATTGACGTGCGACTCAATTGAACTAGCGTTATTTGATGAAAAAATAAGTCGATCGGTAAAACAGTTATAGTTCATATTCTGACAATTTACGCGTATAACCTTGCGCTCCGCTAACGCTCCGCTAAGGTTATATCGCGTAAATTGTCAGAAATGAACTATAACTATTACTTAAAACATACGTCATCATATACGATGACGTCATTTTCTCGATAACGAAATAGCTTTGCATTTCGCTCTGAACTCATTTGCAAAGTTATTTCACTATTGTTATAACAGCCGTGTAAAACCAAAATATTCAATGGCGTTATTTCACTCCAGCGGCGTAGGTCATATCATAAATAGACATATTTTTTGAAGTATTTAAGGCCATCGGCCCATGATACATTCAATATTTAAAATTAATGTAAATAACAAGAGTGACAAAATCAAGATTATCATGGTTTGGGTCATCATTATTCAATTTAGCGTCAAAAGAATGTAATACCATTTTATTCATAGATATTTTTTAAGAACGAATAACCTTACACGCAAAGTGACTACCCATAATAGTGCACAAAAGCATACGAACTTTACAGAATAATATAAGAGTTCGTTAAGCACATTTCTTCAGAGAGTAAATTTTTCTGCCAGAAATTTTGATTGGATGAAATAGTAAAACATAAGCTGTGTACCTTACTTATTATAACGGCATCGTGATATTGACAAGATGTATGATTTTAGAATGATTGAGGAATGGTATTGAATGAGTGTGTGGAGCGAGTTCTGAGTGAAATTTAAGGAAGGTAATCCAATACTGCTAATTTTGTTCAACATGAACAAAATTAGCAATATTGATTACGTCCCTTAATAAGATATGCTTACAAGTTCCATAGATAACTTCCTGTTTCTTCAAGAACCTATAAAATGCTTACAGTTTGAATTATGCCAGTGAAATCGCAATTTTTCTCTATCCAAATTTATTTTGAATGACGTTGTTGATTCTATATTTTTCAATAGGTCCGAGTGTTTTTGAATAGTTTGAGTGAGTTTTCGGAATGAATGAGTTGAGTGATGTGTGAACAATTTAAAATGATTTTGATGTCAATTTCACGATCTAACTTACTGTAGCACAGTTGGTAGCGCGTCGAACTGTCAATCTAGATGTTCCAGGTTCGATTCCCGACGACGGAACTCATTCTCTCCGACCATTTTTCTCTCACCAATGGGTTGATAATCGTAGACCTATCTGGAATAGCAGCTGGAGGCTAGAAAGAATGTGATGGATGAACTGGTGAGAGGAATCCATTTTTAGGTGCTTCAGCCGTCGCGATATGACTGAAAAACTGTTGAAAGCGGCGTAAAACGTCATTTAATTCACATTTTAACTTAACACTAGCCGACAGCCTAGAAGCCACGATTAACGGCGTTTTTTTCTGAGCACTTGTTTACCTAAATTTAATGGGAAAGCAGAAAAACAATTAAATTTTCCAACCTTACATTATTGTAAACTTGATGTTCTTTTGAATTAAACACTAAAAAAAAGTTTTAAAGAAGCACTGAATTTGCGAGTCTGTTAGTGGGTTTTTCGATAAAATTATATTCGGCTAGACAAACAAATTCAGGTGTTACAAATTCATAGCAAATATTGCAGGGTTTCTGGCTAAACGAGCCTTGACGCTGCACCTATGACGTTGCATTAATACGGGCGGGTGAAAATGAATTTTGAGCCAAGAAATTCGCTCCCGAGAAAGTGCACGATTTTTGGAATTTTCTGAAAACAGTTTTGGGGGATATCTCGATTTATTATGTTATTTATCAAAACAGATTAACAATGTGAAATTTTCTGCCCTGCGTTCAGGATGAAAACGTTAGCGAAGCGCTTTCGGAATGATACCTCGCTTTGCACAATAATGTATGTGCACGTGCAAAGCGGGGTATCATCTCAAAGCGCTCGCGAAACGTTTTTACATCCTGAACACAGAGCTGGTCTTCATGTGTTAGAACAAATGTGACTACAAAATTGATAAACTGATTCCTGCAAAATAAACCTGGGGCAATGGGTTTGTTTATTTTATTGGCAAACAATAAAAGAATTTGATATTCAAGACTATTTTTCAAACGTGTTATGCAGACCTGCAAAATTGGTAGGCAATAAAAAAAAAGAAATTACATTAAGACAAAAAGGGGAGATAATCACAAAACTAACTATGATATACAAAAAAAAAATCCGGATATCAACTAAGTATTAAGCAATTGGTGTAATGTGTGGCAGGCTTAAACTCTAAAGCTATTAATTTGGGTGATATATAAGATTTGAGATGAATCTCAAGTTCGTAGTAAATTACCCCATCCACTTTTAACACAAGGCACAGCTAGAACCAATCAGTTTGAGGCGCCAGTATTTTGTCAGAAGACGAAGATTATATCATAGTATTTATGGCAGAAGTTTAAAAGAAATCTATTCTAGCCATGAACAGGCCACCTTTGGAGACACATCTTTTAGTTACATAATTAAGATTAACAATATAGTGACGTTTTTTTTTCAAGTGTTGGATAGGATCTGCCCTGTGTTCAGGATGTAAAAGCGCCTCGCAAGCGCTTTGAGATGATACCCCGCTTTGCACGTGCACATACGTGCAAAGCGGGGTACCATTTCGAAAGCGCTTCGCTAACGTTTTCATCCTGAACGCAGGGCTGGTTGAGCTAATGCATTATAAAAGTCAGTAAATGCCATTTCAATTTTTTTCTGTGTTGATGCGGCATAAAAATACCGACTTAACATTTCAATTTGACTATATAATAAATTATTCTGATTGACTCGTGAGATAACACGAAAACTTTCGAAGTCGGAATCGATGAAGCTTGTTATTATTTAGATAGGTACAGTTAATAACATCGTGAAATTGTCATTCATCTCAATCAAAACTATTTTCAATCGCTCACTCAGCACCCCATTCATTCATTCCAAACACTCACTCAAACCGCTCAAAAAACGCTAAAAAATACAAAAATATGAATCAATAAATATATTCAAAATATAACAGAAAAAAATTGCGATTTAACTGATATAATTTAAATTGTAAGCGTCTGATGGGTTCGTGAAGAAATGGGAAGCTATTTTATAGAACTTGTACGCTTATCTTATCAGAGGGAGGTAATAGATATCGCTAATTTTGTGCAGACATTGGATTACCTCCTTTTAATTTCACTCAAAACTCGCGCATCGCACTCACTCAATTTCATTCCAAAATCACTGTAAAACCAATCACCTTGTCAATTTTACTATGTTGTTAACTGTGTTACGGCCAATCATGTCTAATATTTCAAACGATATGAAAATTGTCACCTATCAGTTATCTTATTGAGGGAACTTTGAATTTTTTGTTTCGAACTTTCAAATTATAGCAACAGTGCGTGGGTCTTGGAGATAAAGCGACGAATATTATGAAACATTCCTTTCGTTCAGGATGACAGAACATTGTGTATGTGTGTATTTCCGTTTCTTTATCGTCGCTACCGTAGCACATGCCCATATGAGCGACGCCCCCAGAAGACGGTTAGTTGTTACGGGGGATAGTGCAAGGATACATGACGAAATTACTGCTGAGATCCACCATGGTTCTTTAACGTGCTCGGTGTAAAGCACCGTCTCACGGGGCATCGGTTTAACGTCTCGTCCGAAAGACAATTAGTTTTTTTAGTGTACAAGCCCGGGTTTGAACCCACACCGTCGAACTTCAATGGTTTTGAAGTCCGGTGCTCTACCAAATGAGCTAATCGGGCTGACAGAACAGTGCACAACTTGTTTGCAATTTATACCCCGCTTTGCATGTGCACTTGCGTGCAAAGCGGGGAATAATTTGCTAACAGTTTGCACGTTTGTTTGCACCTTTTTTTTCATTCTGAATGCAGCGATGCTCCGCATTCAGGTTACAAAACGCACGCCGCGAATAGTTTTTAAATCGTACTGCGAAGCAGTAGATTTATATCTACCGTTTTCCAGAAATCCTGTCTGTTTGACCCACTACATTTTTACCGTAATCTTCTGAGCAATGTGTTCAAACCAAATTATGTGTTTTCAAACACCGAAGAAACGGCCTTTTCAGTCACAATCTACAAACTTTGTTTATACCTTATTTACTTTTCGACAAATAGAGAAGAGGCTAATACAAAATTCGATGTAATTTTCGCTTTTAGTAATTACCAGTTAGTATTTTCAGTGTTTATAACAAGATTTTCGGTTGAGTAAAGGAGTTGAAACGTACAATAGGTTAACTGTATAATTAATTTGTAGCGCTTACAATAATACTGCTCTGAACTTTCTCGAACGGTCATTTACCAGTTGTAGGGCTGACAACCAATCAAATTCTGTTATGATTATCACTCGGTCAAAACCCACGCGTGGTATAGATGCAAATGGACATCGTCTGCTCGAAATGTGTCAATTAACTTGTTTATCATTAGTCAATAGTCGTCTGCACTCAAACAGGGAGCGTGGGAAGTTTACTTTTTTTCCGCATGTGTTAACAAATAGAAATAATTTTGTAATTTTGAAATATTTGATTTCAATGAGCACTCTGATCACGCTCCAATACTATTTTCATTAAATTCAAATTTGAGTATGAAGAAAAATTATTCAACAACAAATAAACCGACAAAAACATACGATAAACTGATAAAGGATAGCAGTAAGAGCGATCTATTTTTAGAACAACTCATGAATAATCATAGAGTGCTGCTAGATTTAATCGATTTGTCAGAAACCAAAGATATAAATAGCATAGTTGGCGATTTCACGTGTTTCTGGAGGGACCCCAGTGAGAATTACTTCCTGAGGTCGTTGTATGGTAAAAGTAGTTCTTAAAGAAAATGTAGTCCCTCAAAGATAGAGCTGTTTTAAGTGTTAAACATTGATTTACATGTAGTTTTGCATGATTTTTAAGTTATTTCACCTCTGTTCTAGAGTTTTGAAGTGCATTTTACTATCTCTTTGCAGGAGTTTGTTCTCCAGATGGGGGATGAAAAATATACCGCGTGATTTCTGGGCCTGTATCTTTGTTGGTTCCGAAAGAAGGGTTCCCTTGCTGTGACTGTATTATCTAAAAAACTGCCTTATCAACCTACATGACAATTGGTTTTAAAAGGAAGTTCTTAGAAAGAGGAATAAGCATCTGTAACTCCATACCTCAACGAACGTTCTGAAAAGAGCTATGGCTTGGAGAAAAACACTGATTTACCATAAACTAAAGAGGACAAAATTTCACCGGGGTCTGACCTAGATAGGAAAATATGAACTTCTTTATTTAAGGAGATTTCAACCTGAAACTTTGTATAAAAGTTGGGATTCATACTGGAATGTCAATTTGCAGAAAATTTCTCTCAAGGTTTGTGCATTTTTCTATATTTGAGTATTTTACACGAATGACGTAAAAAAATCTACATTTGTTGGAGAGTGATCTCCCTTTTACTGGAAGCTTGTTTTGTTTACATCTTTTTGAAACATTTTGGCATGCAGGATGAGAAAACTAAACTGTTAAATCAACCAAAGACAACAATTCATTGATATCATGGTAATTTATGAGAAAATCTGTACTTTTTAAGGCCCCGTGAGAGCTTCAGATGTATATTTTTTCCAAATTTTACAGCCGACAAGTACAGGAAAAGATCAGTTGTCCGATTATGATTTATTCTTTCAAATTTAAGGATAATTCTTCACTGTAAAAAGCTTCAATTTGCCATGTTGTAGATATGTAAACCTTGCCATTATATACTTTTTGTGCGGGATAATTTAGACAAGAGAAAAACTTTGAGATGAAAGGAGAATTTGCTCGATGCAAGTATTTTCTCTAAATGATTTCCAATCAGTGCAAGTATTGATTCTAAAAAAACATAAATTGGCTTAAAAGGTGTAATCTCTTACATAGTTATATGACTTTGTCTAGATTCTACACTCACTTTTATTTCCTTTTAGTATTGAGCAAATTGAGAAATGTACTTATCTGCTTTCAGAAGGCTATTTCTGACAAAATGGGTATGTGAATTTCAAACCCTGTTAATGTGAACCAAGTCCAAATTAGTTAAAAACAACAACAACAACAACAACATCTTTCCCTTACAAATAGTTGAAAAGAGAATGTTTGTTTGAAAAGAAAATGATACTCAAATCAATACTAAATGAAAAAAATAACATGTGTAAGGGGGGGTAGACATGAAGAGGGGGGGGGGGGGTATTCGGAAGGACAGTCAGCCGGGTTGGCATGGCTATTTTGGCCGGCAAAGAAAAATAAACAATGTTTGCAGACAAAGACCAGATGAGATCCCAGTCAAATTTTCTTCTCTCTGTTGAGCTTTACATCAAGGCTTTCAGAGTGAACCAAAAATGACTGGTAATCTTTGAAAATAGTCTGCAAAATAAAAACAATGTACTACTTGATTGTGAGTGATAGTTCTTTTATATTAAGAGTTTCACGACTCTCACTCTTTTATTCCAGTGAGACAGATCTTGAATTGTCAGCGACAAATTACTTGCTGAATGCTGTGATTGGTGCTTTCTTCATCGCTCAGTCTAGACTGTGGATAGTTGTCGATACCAGCTCTTCGTATTGGTCGGTTTTCCTTGTAAAGATGGTCACAGAAGCATGTCTTAGTCCGATTCCTTTAGCCATTGTAAGTGTTATTTATGTTGCATTAAAATCAATTAAGTGAAGATAAATGGCCTCTGTGACTATATTTTATCTATATTCTGTAATGTAAAACCAGGCACATGCCATCTACATGCTCAGGTTAAATGATGCTTGACATAATAACTGACATCAAACCTGTTACTTGCTCTATGGATTAATCTGAATGATATAAACTTTTTGAGTGCCAAATCTAGCCTATGACGTGCTCTACTCTTAAAGATGTTTCTTACTAACTATATCACACTTATAATTAATGGAATGTTTGTTTTGCCCCTACTCAAATTGATGTAAAAGGTAAAAAAGATGGCTTAAACGTCACAAAGAAAGTATTTTTGCGCCATATTTCCATGATTTTGCGACAATCTTGCATACTTTGGTGGCCAAAATTTGATTAAAAATTATCCATAAAGCATCAAAAAGATACTCCTGTATAAGCAGCACACACAAAATATAATATTATTAATATATCCCTTGAGTATTATTGAAATTATAGCAGTTTTATAATGATAATTAGGATGCAGAATGAAATTCATTTTTAGCATCATTTTTTCATAAACACCAGCATGTTTCATACTTCTCCAGACAAGGCAAAAAGTGGATGGAACCATCTTATGATATCTTATTTTTACTCAGATATAAACAAAAAACCAGCAGAAAATAAAACTTGGTGTTACTCTTGAACATGAAATTTTATTTAGGAGGGACCCCAGTGAGAATTACTTCCTGAGGTCGTTGTATGGTAAAAGTAGTTCTTAAAGAAAATGTAGTCCCTCAAAGATAGAGCTGTTTTAAGTGTTAAACATTGATTTACATGTAGTTTTGCATGATTTTTAAGTTATTTCACCTCTGTTCTAGAGTTTTGAAGTGCATTTTACTATCTCTTTGCAGGAGTTTGTTCTCCAGATGGGGGATGAAAAATATACCGCGTGATTTCTGGGCCTGTATCTTTGTTGGTTCCGAAAGAAGGGTTCCCTTGCTGTGACTGTATTATCTAAAAAACTGCCTTATCAACCTACATGACAATTGGTTTTAAAAGGAAGTTCTTAGAAAGAGGAATAAGCATCTGTAACTCCATACCTCAACGAACGTTCTGAAAAGAGCTATGGCTTGGAGAAAAACACTGATTTACCATAAACTAAAGAGGACAAAATTTCACCGGGGTCTGACCTAGATAGGAAAATATGAACTTCTTTATTTAAGGAGATTTCAACCTGAAACTTTGTACAAAAGTTGGGATTCATACTGGAATGTCAATTTGCAGAGAATTTCTCTCAAGGTTTGTGCATTTTTCTATATTTGAGTATTTTACACGAATGACGTAAAAAAATCTACATTTGTTGGAGAGTGATCTCCCTTTTACTGGAAGCTTGTTTTGTTTTCATCTTTTTGAAACATTTTGGCATGCAGGATGAGAAAACTAAACTGTTAAATCAACCAAAGACAACAATTCATTGATATCATGGTAATTTATGAGAAAATCTGTACTTTTTAAGGCCCCGTGAGAGCTTCAGATGTACATTTTTTCCAAATTTTACAGCCGACAAGTACAGGAAAAGATCAGTTGTCCGATTAAGATTTATTCTTTCAAATTTAAGGATAATTCTTCACTGTAAAAAGCTTCAATTTGCCATGTTGTAGATATGTAAACCTTGCCATTATATACTTTTTGTGCGGGATAATTTAGACAAGAGAAAAACTTTGAGATGAAAGGAGAATTTGCTCGATGCAAGTATTTTCTCTAAATGATTTCCAATCAGTGCAAGTATTGATTCTAAAAAAACATAAATTGGCTTAAAAGGTGTAATCTCTTACATAGTTATATGACTTTGTCTAGATTCTACACTCACTTTTATTTCCTTTTAGTATTGAGCAAATTGAGAAATGTACTTATCTGCTTTCAGAAGGCTATTTCTGACAAAATGGGTATGTGAATTTCAAACCCTGTTAATGTGAACCAAGTCCAAATTAGTTAAAAACAACAACAACAACAACAACATCTTTCCCTTACAAATAGTTGAAAAGAGAATGTTTGTTTGAAAAGAAAATGATACTCAAATCAATACTAAATGAAAAAAATAACATGTGTAAGGGGGGGTAGACATGAAGAGGGGGGGGGGTATTCGGAAGGACAGTCAGCCGGGTTGGCATGGCTATTTTGGCCGGCAAAGAAAAATAAACAATGTTTGCAGACAAAGACCAGATGAGATCCCAGTCAAATTTTCTTCTCTCTGTTGAGCTTTACATCAAGGCTTTCAGAGTGAACCAAAAATGACTGGTAATCTTTGAAAATAGTCTGCAAAATAAAAACAATGTACTACTTGATTGTGAGTGATAGTTCTTTTATATTAAGAGTTTCACGACTCTCACTCTTTTATTCCAGTGAGACAGATCTTGAATTGTCAGCGACAAATTACTTGCTGAATGCTGTGATTGGTGCTTTCTTCATCGCTCAGTCTAGACTGTGGATAGTTGTCGATACCAGCTCTTCGTATTGGTCGGTTTTCCTTGTAAAGATGGTCACAGAAGCATGTCTTAGTCCGATTCCTTTAGCCATTGTAAGTGTTATTTATGTTGCATTAAAATCAATTAAGTGAAGATAAATGGCCTCTGTGACTATATTTTATCTATATTCTGTAATGTAAAACCAGGCACATGCCATCTGCATGCTCAGGTTAAATGATGCTTGACATATTAACTGACATCAAACCTGTTACTTGCTCTATGGATTAATCTGAATGATATAAACTTTTTGAGTGCCAAATCTAGCCTATGACGTGCTCTACTCTTAAAGATGTTTCTTACTAACTATATCACACTTATAATTAATGGAATGTTTGTTTTGCCCCTACTCAAATTGATGTAAAAGGTAAAAAAGATGGCTTAAACGTCACAAAGAAAGTATTTTTGCGCCATATTTCCATGATTTTGCGACAATCTTGCATACTTTGGTGGCCAAAATTTGATTAAAAATTATCCATAAAGCATCAAAAAGATACTCCTGTATAAGCAGCACACACAAAATATAATATTATTAATATATCCCTTGAGTATTATTGAAATTATAGCAGTTTTATAATGATAATTAGGATGCAGAATGAAATTCATTTTTAGCATCATTTTTTCATAAACACCAGCATGTTTCATACTTCTCCAGACAAGGCAAAAAGTGGATGGAACCATCTTATGATATCTTATTTTTACTCAGATATAAACAAAAAACCAGCAGAAAATAAAACTTGGTGTTACTCTTGAACATGAAATTTTATTTAGGAGGGACCCCAGTGAGAATTACTTCCTGAGGTCGTTGTATGGTAAAAGTAGTTCTTAAAGAAAATGTAGTCCCTCAAAGATAGAGCTGTTTTAAGTGTTAAACATTGATTTACATGTAGTTTTGCATGATTTTTAAGTTATTTCACCTCTGTTCTAGAGTTTTGAAGTGCATTTTACTATCTCTTTGCAGGAGTTTGTTCTCCAGATGGGGGATGAAAAATATACCGCGTGATTTCTGGGCCTGTATCTTTGTTGGTTCCGAAAGAAGGGTTCCCTTGCTGTGACTGTATTATCTAAAAAACTGCCTTATCAACCTACATGACAATTGGTTTTAAAAGGAAGTTCTTAGAAAGAGGAATAAGCATCTGTAACTCCATACCTCAACGAACGTTCTGAAAAGAGCTATGGCTTGGAGAAAAACACTGATTTACCATAAACTAAAGAGGACAAAATTTCACCGGGGTCTGACCTAGATAGGAAAATATGAACTTCTTTATTTAAGGAGATTTCAACCTGAAACTTTGTACAAAAGTTGGGATTCATACTGGAATGTCAATTTGCAGAGAATTTCTCTCAAGGTTTGTGCATTTTTCTATATTTGAGTATTTTACACGAATGACGTAAAAAAATCTACATTTGTTGGAGAGTGATCTCCCTTTTACTGGAAGCTTGTTTTGTTTTCATCTTTTTGAAACATTTTGGCATGCAGGATGAGAAAACTAAACTGTTAAATCAACCAAAGACAACAATTCATTGATATCATGGTAATTTATGAGAAAATCTGTACTTTTTAAGGCCCCGTGAGAGCTTCAGATGTACATTTTTTCCAAATTTTACAGCCGACAAGTACAGGAAAAGATCACTTGTCCGATTAAGATTTATTCTTTCAAATTTAAGGATAATTCTTCACTGTAAAAAGCTTCAATTTGCCATGTTGTAGATATGTAAACCTTGCCATTATATACTTTTTGTGCGGGATAATTTAGACAAGAGAAAAACTTTGAGATGAAAGGAGAATTTGCTCGATGCAAGTATTTTCTCTAAATGATTTCCAATCAGTGCAAGTATTGATTCTAAAAAAACATAAATTGGCTTAAAAGGTGCAATCTCTTACATAGTTATATGACTTTGTCTAGATTCTACACTCACTTTTATTTCCTTTTAGTATTGAGCAAATTGAGAAATGTACTTATCTGCTTTCAGAAGGCTATTTCTGACAAAATGGGTATGTGAATTTCAAACCCTGTTAATGTGAACCAAGTCCAAATTAGTTAAAAACAACAACAACAACAACAACATCTTTCCCTTACAAATAGTTGAAAAGAGAATGTTTGTTTGAAAAGAAAATGATACTCAAATCAATACTAAATGAAAAAAATAACATGTGTAAGGGGGGGTAGACATGAAGAGGGGGGGGTATTCGGAAGGACAGTCAGCCGGGTTGGCATGGCTATTTTGGCCGGCAAAGAAAAATAAACAATGTTTGCAGACAAAGACCAGATGAGATCCCAGTCAAATTTTCTTCTCTCTGTTGAGCTTTACATCAAGGCTTTCAGAGTGAACCAAAAATGACTGGTAATCTTTGAAAATAGTCTGCAAAATAAAAACAATGTACTACTTGATTGTGAGTGATAGTTCTTTTATATTAAGAGTTTCACGACTCTCACTCTTTTATTCCAGTGAGACAGATCTTGAATTGTCAGCGACAAATTACTTGCTGAATGCTGTGATTGGTGCTTTCTTCATCGCTCAGTCTAGACTGTGGATAGTTGTCGATACCAGCTCTTCGTATTGGTCGGTTTTCCTTGTAAAGATGGTCACAGAAGCATGTCTTAGTCCGATTCCTTTAGCCATTGTAAGTGTTATTTATGTTGCATTAAAATCAATTAAGTGAAGATAAATGGCCTCTGTGACTATATTTTATCTATATTCTGTAATGTAAAACCAGGCACATGCCATCTGCATGCTCAGGTTAAATGATGCTTGACATATTAACTGACATCTAACCTGTTACTTGCTCTATGGATTAATCTGAATGATATAAACTTTTTGAGTGCCAAATCTAGCCTATGACGTGCTCTACTCTTAAAGATGTTTCTTACTAACTATATCACACTTATAATTAATGGAATGTTTGTTTTGCCCCTACTCAAATTGATGTAAAAGGTAAAAAAGATGGCTTAAACGTCACAAAGAAAGTATTTTTGCGCCATATTTCCATGATTTTGCGACAATCTTGCATACTTTGGTGGCCAAAAATTGATTAAAAATTATCCATAAAGCATCAAAAAGATACTCCTGTATAAGCAGCACACACAAAATATAATATTATTAATATATCCCTTGAGTATTATTGAAATTATAGCAGTTTTATAATGATAATTAGGATGCAGAATGAAATTCATTTTTAGCATCATTTTTTCATAAACACCAGCATGTTTCATACTTCTCCAGACAAGGCAAAAAGTGGATGGAACCATCTTATGATATCTTATTTTTACTCAGATATAAACAAAAAAACAGCAGAAAATAAAACTTGGTGTTACTCTTGAACATGAAATTTTATTAAGGAGGGACCCCAGTGAGAATTACTTCCTGAGGTCGTTGTATGGTAAAAGTAGTTCTTAAAGAAAATGTAGTCCCTCAAAGATAGAGCTGTTTTAAGTGTTAAACATTGATTTACATGTAGTTTTGCATGATTTTTAAGTTATTTCACCTCTGTTCTAGAGTTTTGAAGTGCATTTTACTATCTCTTTGCAGGAGTTTGTTCTCCAGATGGGGGATGAAAAATATACCGCGTGATTTCTGGGCCTGTATCTTTGTTGGTTCCGAAAGAAGGGTTCCCTTGCTGTGACTGTATTATCTAAAAAACTGCCTTATCAACCTACATGACAATTGGTTTTAAAAGGAAGTTCTTAGAAAGAGGAATAAGCATCTGTAACTCCATACCTCAACGAACGTTCTGAAAAGAGCTATGGCTTGGAGAAAAACACTGATTTACCATAAACTAAAGAGGACAAAATTTCACCGGGGTCTGACCTAGATAGGAAAATATGAACTTCTTTATTTAAGGAGATTTCAACCTGAAACTTTGTACAAAAGTTGGGATTCATACTGGAATGTCAATTTGCAGAGAATTTCTCTCAAGGTTTGTGCATTTTTCTATATTTGAGTATTTTACACGAATGACGTAAAAAAATCTACATTTGTTGGAGAGTGATCTCCCTTTTACTGGAAGCTTGTTTTGTTTTCATCTTTTTGAAACATTTTGGCATGCAGGATGAGAAAACTAAACTGTTAAATCAACCAAAGACAACAATTCATTGATATCATGGTAATTTATGAGAAAATCTGTACTTTTTAAGGCCCCGTGAGAGCTTCAGATGTACATTTTTTCCAAATTTTACAGCCGACAAGTACAGGAAAAGATCACTTGTCCGATTAAGATTTATTCTTTCAAATTTAAGGATAATTCTTCACTGTAAAAAGCTTCAATTTGCCATGTTGTAGATATGTAAACCTTGCCATTATATACTTTTTGTGCGGGATAATTTAGACAAGAGTAAAACTTTGAGATGAAAGGAGAATTTGCTCGATGCAAGTATTTTCTCTAAATGATTTCCAATCAGTGCAAGTATTGATTCTAAAAAACATAAATTGGCTTAATAGGTGTAATCTCTTACATAGTTATATGACTTTGTCTAGATTCTACACTCACTTTTATTTCCTTTTAGTATTGAGCAAATTGAGAAATGTACTTATCTGCTTTCAGAAGGCTATTTCTGACAAAATGGGTATGTGAATTTCAAACCCTGTTAATGTGAACCAAGTCCAAATTAGTTAAAAACAACAACAACAACAACAACATCTTTCCCTTACAAATAGTTGAAAAGAGAAGGTTTGTTTGAAAAGAAAATGATACTCAAATCAATACTAAATGAAAAAAATAACATGTGTAAGGGGGGGTAGACATGAAGAGGGGGGGGGGTATTCGGAAGGACAGTCAGCCGGGTTGGCATGGCTATTTTGGCCGGCAAAGAAAAATAAACAATGTTTGCAGACAAAGACCAGATGAGATCCCAGTCAAATTTTCTTCTCTCTGTTGAGCTTTACATCAAGGCTTTCAGAGTGAACCAAAAATGACTGGTAATCTTTGAAAATAGTCTGCAAAATAAAAACAATGTACTACTTGATTGTGAGTGATAGTTCTTTTATATTAAGAGTTTCACGACTCTCACTCTTTTATTCCAGTGAGACAGATCTTGAATTGTCAGCGACAAATTACTTGCTGAATGCTGTGATTGGTGCTTTCTTCATCGCTCAGTCTAGACTGTGGATAGTTGTCGATACCAGCTCTTCGTATTGGTCGGTTTTCCTTGTAAAGATGGTCACAGAAGCATGTCTTAGTCCGATTCCTTTAGCCATTGTAAGTGTTATTTATGTTGCATTAAAATCAATTAAGTGAAGATAAATGGCCTCTGTGACTATATTTTATCTATATTCTGTAATGTAAAACCAGGCACATGCCATCTGCATGCTCAGGTTAAATGATGCTTGACATATTAACTGACATCAAACCTGTTACTTGCTCTATGGATTAATCTGAATGATATAAACTTTTTGAGTGCCAAATCTAGCCTATGACGTGCTCTACTCTTAAAGATGTTTCTTACTAACTATATCACACTTATAATTAATGGAATGTTTGTTTTGCCCCTACTCAAATTGATGTAAAAGGTAAAAAAGATGGCTTAAACGTCACAAAGAAAGTATTTTTGCGCCATATTTCCATGATTTTGCGACAATCTTGCATACTTTGGTGGCCAAAAATTGATTAAAAATTATCCATAAAGCATCAAAAAGATACTCCTGTATAAGCAGCACACACAAAATATAATATTATTAATATATCCCTTGAGTATTATTGAAATTATAGCAGTTTTATAATGATAATTAGGATGCAGAATGAAATTCATTTTTAGCATCATTTTTTCATAAACACCAGCATGTTTCATACTTCTCCAGACAAGGCAAAAAGTGGATGGAACCATCTTATGATATCTTATTTTTACTCAGATATAAACAAAAAAACAGCAGAAAATAAAACTTGGTGTTACTCTTGAACATGAAATTTTATTTAAGGAAAATATGAACTTCTTTATTTAAGGAGATTTCAACCTGAAACTTTGTACAAAAGTTGGGATTCATACTGGAATGTCAATTTGCAGAGAATTTCTCTCAAGGTTTGTGCATTTTTCTATATTTGAGTATTTTACACGAATGACGTAAAAAAATCTACATTTGTTGGAGAGTGATCTCCCTTTTACTGGAAGCTTGTTTTGTTTTCATCTTTTTGAAACATTTTGGCATGCAGGATGAGAAAACTAAACTGTTAAATCAACCAAAGACAACAATTCATTGATATCATGGTAATTTATGAGAAAATCTGTACTTTTTAAGGCCCCGTGAGAGCTTCAGATGTACATTTTTTCCAAATTTTACAGCCGACAAGTACAGGAAAAGATCACTTGTCCGATTAAGATTTATTCTTTCAAATTTAAGGATAATTCTTCACTGTAAAAAGCTTCAATTTGCCATGTTGTAGATATGTAAACCTTGCCATTATATACTTTTTGTGCGGGATAATTTAGACAAGAGAAAAACTTTGAGATGAAAGGAGAATTTGCTCGATGCAAGTATTTTCTCTAAATGATTTCCAATCAGTGCAAGTATTGATTCTAAAAAAACATAAATTGGCTTAAAAGGTGTAATCTCTTACATAGTTATATGACTTTGTCTAGATTCTACACTCACTTTTATTTCCTTTTAGTATTGAGCAAATTGAGAAATGTACTTATCTGCTTTCAGAAGGCTATTTCTGACAAAATGGGTATGTGAATTTCAAACCCTGTTAATGTGAACCAAGTCCAAATTAGTTAAAAACAACAACAACAACAACAACATCTTTCCCTTACAAATAGTTGAAAAGAGAAGGTTTGTTTGAAAAGAAAATGATACTCAAATCAATACTAAATGAAAAAAATAACATGTGTAAGGGGGGGTAGACATGAAGAGGGGGGGGGGGGGGGTATTCGGAAGGACAGTCAGCCGGGTTGGCATGGCTATTTTGGCCGGCAAAGAAAAATAAACAATGTTTGCAGACAAAGACCAGATGAGATCCCAGTCAAATTTTCTTCTCTCTGTTGAGCTTTACGTCAAGGCTTTCAGAGTGAACCAAAAATGACTGGTAATCTTTGAAAATAGTCTGCAAAATAAAAACAATGTACTACTTGATTGTGAGTGATAGTTCTTTTATATTAAGAGTTTCACGACTCTCACTCTTTTATTCCAGTGAGACAGATCTTGAATTGTCAGCGACAAATTATTTGCTGAATGCTGTGATTGGTGCTTTCTTCATCGCTCAGTCAAGACTGTGGATAGTTGTCGATACCAGCTCTTCGTATTGGTCGGTTTTCCTTGTAAAGATGGTCACAGAAGCATGTCTTAGTCCGATTCCTTTAGCCATTGTAAGTGTTATTTATGTTGCATTAAAATCAATTAAGTGAAGATAAATGGCCTCTGTGACTATATTTTATCTATATTCTGTAATGTAAAACCAGGCACATGCCATCTGCATGCTCAGGTTAAATGATGCTTGACATATTAACTGACATCAAACCTGTTACTTGCTCTATGGATTAATCTGAATGATATAAACTTTTTGAGTGCCAAATCTAGCCTATGACGTGCTCTACTCTTAAAGATGTTTCTTACTAACTATATCACACTTATAATTAATGGAATGTTTGTTTTGCCCCTACTCAAATTGATGTAAAAGGTAAAAAAGATGGCTTAAACGTCACAAAGAAAGTATTTTTGCGCCATATTTCCATGATTTTGCGACAATCTTGCATACTTTGGTGGCCAAAAATTGATTAAAAATTATCCATAAAGCATCAAAAAGATACTCCTGTATAAGCAGCACACACAAAATATAATATTATTAATATATCCCTTGAGTATTATTGAAATTATAGCAGTTTTATAATGATAATTAGGATGCAGAATGAAATTCATTTTTAGCATCATTTTTTCATAAACACCAGCATGTTTCATACTTCTCCAGACAAGGCAAAAAGTGGATGGAACCATCTTATGATATCTTATTTTTACTCAGATATAAACAAAAAAACAGCAGAAAATAAAACTTGGTGTTACTCTTGAACATGAAATTTTATTTAGGAGGGACCCCAGTGAGAATTACTTCCTGAGATCGTTGTATGGTAAAAGTAGTTCTTAAAGAAAATGTAGTCCCTCAAATATAGAGCTGTTTTAAGTGTTAAACATTGATTTACATGTAGTTTTGCATGATTTTTAGACATGAAGAGGGGGGGGGGTATTCGGAAGGACAGTCAGCCGGGTTGGCATGGCTATTTTGGCCGGCAAAGAAAAATAAACAATGTTTGCAGACAAAGACCAGATGAGATCCCAGTCAAATTTTCTTCTCTCTGTTGAGCTTTACATCAAGGCTTTCAGAGTGAACCAAAAATGACTGGTAATCTTTGAAAATAGTCTGCAAAATAAAAACAATGTACTACTTGATTGTGAGTGATAGTTCTTTTATATTAAGAGTTTCACGACTCTCACTCTTTTATTCCAGTGAGACAGATCTTGAATTGTCAGCGACAAATTACTTGCTGAATGCTGTGATTGGTGCTTTCTTCATCGCTCAGTCTAGACTGTGGATAGTTGTCGATACCAGCTCTTCGTATTGGTCGGTTTTCCTTGTAAAGATGGTCACAGAAGCATGTCTTAGTCCGATTCCTTTAGCCATTGTAAGTGTTATTTATGTTGCATTAAAATCAATTAAGTGAAGATAAATGGCCTCTGTGACTATATTTTATCTATATTCTGTAATGTAAAACCAGGCACATGCCATCTGCATGCTCAGGTTAAATGATGCTTGACATATTAACTGACATCAAACCTGTTACTTGCTCTATGGATTAATCTGAATGATATAAACTTTTTGAGTGCCAAATCTAGCCTATGACGTGCTCTACTCTTAAAGATGTTTCTTACTAACTATATCACACTTATAATTAATGGAATGTTTGTTTTGCCCCTACTCAAATTGATGTAAAAGGTAAAAAAGATGGCTTAAACGTCACAAAGAAAGTATTTTTGCGCCATATTTCCATGATTTTGCGACAATCTTGCATACTTTGGTGGCCAAAAATTGATTAAAAATTATCCATAAAGCATCAAAAAGATACTCCTGTATAAGCAGCACACACAAAATATAATATTATTAATATATCCCTTGAGTATTATTGAAATTATAGCAGTTTTATAATGATAATTAGGATGCAGAATGAAATTCATTTTTAGCATCATTTTTTCATAAACACCAGCATGTTTCATACTTCTCCAGACAAGGCAAAAAGTGGATGGAACCATCTTATGATATCTTATTTTTACTCAGATATAAACAAAAAAACAGCAGAAAATAAAACTTGGTGTTACTCTTGAACATGAAATTTTATTTAGGAGGGACCCCAGTGAGAATTACTTCCTGAGGTCGTTGTATGGTAAAAGTAGTTCTTAAAGAAAATGTAGTCCCTCAAAGATAGAGCTGTTTTAAGTGTTAAACATTGATTTACATGTAGTTTTGCATGATTTTTAAGTTATTTCACCTCTGTTCTAGAGTTTTGAAGTGCATTTTACTATCTCTTTGCAGGAGTTTGTTCTCCAGATGGGGGATGAAAAATATACCGCGTGATTTCTGGGCCTGTATCTTTGTTGGTTCCGAAAGAAGGGTTCCCTTGCTGTGACTGTATTATCTAAAAAACTGCCTTATCAACCTACATGACAATTGGTTTTAAAAGGAAGTTCTTAGAAAGAGGAATAAGCATCTGTAACTCCATACCTCAACGAACGTTCTGAAAAGAGCTATGGCTTGGAGAAAAACACTGATTTACCATAAACTAAAGAGGACAAAATTTCACCGGGGTCTGACCTAGATAGGAAAATATGAACTTCTTTATTTAAGGAGATTTCAACCTGAAACTTTGTACAAAAGTTGGGATTCATACTGGAATGTCAATTTGCAGAGAATTTCTCTCAAGGTTTGTGCATTTTTCTATATTTGAGTATTTTACACGAATGACGTAAAAAAATCTACATTTGTTGGAGAGTGATCTCCCTTTTACTGGAAGCTTGTTTTGTTTTCATCTTTTTGAAACATTTTGGCATGCAGGATGAGAAAACTAAACTGTTAAATCAACCAAAGACAACAATTCATTGATATCATGGTAATTTATGAGAAAATCTGTACTTTTTAAGGCCCCGTGAGAGCTTCAGATGTACATTTTTTCCAAATTTTACAGCCGACAAGTACAGGAAAAGATCACTTGTCCGATTAAGATTTATTCTTTCAAATTTAAGGATAATTCTTCACTGTAAAAAGCTTCAATTTGCCATGTTGTAGATATGTAAACCTTGCCATTATATACTTTTTGTGCGGGATAATTTAGACAAGAGAAAAACTTTGAGATGAAAGGAGAATTTGCTCGATGCAAGTATTTTCTCTAAATGATTTCCAATCAGTGCAAGTATTGATTCTAAAAAAACATAAATTGGCTTAAAAGGTGTAATCTCTTACATAGTTATATGACTTTGTCTAGATTCTACACTCACTTTTATTTCCTTTTAGTATTGAGCAAATTGAGAAATGTACTTATCTGCTTTCAGAAGGCTATTTCTGACAAAATGGGTATGTGAATTTCAAACCCTGTTAATGTGAACCAAGTCCAAATTAGTTAAAAACAACAACAACAACAACAACATCTTTCCCTTACAAATAGTTGAAAAGAGAAGGTTTGTTTGAAAAGAAAATGATACTCAAATCAATACTAAATGAAAAAAATAACATGTGTAAGGGGGGGTAGACATGAAGAGGGGGGGGGGGGTATTCGGAAGGACAGTCAGCCGGGTTGGCATGGCTATTTTGGCCGGCAAAGAAAAATAAACAATGTTTGCAGACAAAGACCAGATGAGATCCCAGTCAAATTTTCTTCTCTCTGTTGAGCTTTACGTCAAGGCTTTCAGAGTGAACCAAAAATGACTGGTAATCTTTGAAAATAGTCTGCAAAATAAAAACAATGTACTACTTGATTGTGAGTGATAGTTCTTTTATATTAAGAGTTTCACGACTCTCACTCTTTTATTCCAGTGAGACAGATCTTGAATTGTCAGCGACAAATTATTTGCTGAATGCTGTGATTGGTGCTTTCTTCATCGCTCAGTCAAGACTGTGGATAGTTGTCGATACCAGCTCTTCGTATTGGTCGGTTTTCCTTGTAAAGATGGTCACAGAAGCATGTCTTAGTCCGATTCCTTTAGCCATTGTAAGTGTTATTTATGTTGCATTAAAATCAATTAAGTGAAGATAAATGGCCTCTGTGACTATATTTTATCTATATTCTGTAATGTAAAACCAGGCACATGCCATCTGCATGCTCAGGTTAAATGATGCTTGACATATTAACTGACATCAAACCTGTTACTTGTTCTATGGATTAATCTGAATGATATAAACTTTTTGAGTGCCAAATCTAGCCTATGACGTGCTCTACTCTTAAAGATGTTTCTTACTAACTATATCACACTTATAATTAATGGAATGTTTGTTTTGCCCCTACTCAAATTGATGTAAAAGGTAAAAAAGATGGCTTAAACGTCACAAAGAAAGTATTTTTGCGCCATATTTCCATGATTTTGCGACAATCTTGCATACTTTGGTGGCCAAAAATTGATTAAAAATTATCCATAAAGCATCAAAAAGATACTCCTGTATAAGCAGCACACACAAAATATAATATTATTAATATATCCCTTGAGTATTATTGAAATTATAGCAGTTTTATAATGATAATTAGGATGCAGAATGAAATTCATTTTTAGCATCATTTTTTCATAAACACCAGCATGTTTCATACTTCTCCAGACAAGGCAAAAAGTGGATGGAACCATCTTATGATATCTTATTTTTACTCAGATATAAACAAAAAAACAGCAGAAAATAAAACTTGGTGTTACTCTTGAACATGAAATTTTATTTAGGAGGGACCCCAGTGAGAATTACTTCCTGAGGTCGTTGTATGGTAAAAGTAGTTCTTAAAGAAAATGTAGTCCCTCAAAGATAGAGCTGTTTTAAGTGTTAAACATTGATTTACATGTAGTTTTGCATGATTTTTAAGTTATTTCACCTCTGTTCTAGAGTTTTGAAGTGCATTTTACTATCTCTTTGCAGGAGTTTGTTCTCCAGATGGGGGATGAAAAATATACCGCGTGATTTCTGGGCCTGTATCTTTGTTGGTTCCGAAAGAAGGGTTCCCTTGCTGTGACTGTATTATCTAAAAAACTGCCTTATCAACCTACATGACAATTGGTTTTAAAAGGAAGTTCTTAGAAAGAGGAATAAGCATCTGTAACTCCATACCTCAACGAACGTTCTGAAAAGAGCTATGGCTTGGAGAAAAACACTGATTTACCATAAACTAAAGAGGACAAAATTTCACCGGGGTCTGACCTAGATAGGAAAATATGAACTTCTTTATTTAAGGAGATTTCAACCTGAAACTTTGTACAAAAGTTGGGATTCATACTGGAATGTCAATTTGCAGAGAATTTCTCTCAAGGTTTGTGCATTTTTCTATATTTGAGTATTTTACACGAATGACGTAAAAAAATCTACATTTGTTGGAGAGTGATCTCCCTTTTACTGGAAGCTTGTTTTGTTTTCATCTTTTTGAAACATTTTGGCATGCAGGATGAGAAAACTAAACTGTTAAATCAACCAAAGACAACAATTCATTGATATCATGGTAATTTATGAGAAAATCTGTACTTTTTAAGGCCCCGTGAGAGCTTCAGATGTACATTTTTTCCAAATTTTACAGCCGACAAGTACAGGAAAAGATCACTTGTCCGATTAAGATTTATTCTTTCAAATTTAAGGATAATTCTTCACTGTAAAAAGCTTCAATTTGCCATGTTGTAGATATGTAAACCTTGCCATTATATACTTTTTGTGCGGGATAATTTAGACAAGAGAAAAACTTTGAGATGAAAGGAGAATTTGCTCGATGCAAGTATTTTCTCTAAATGATTTCCAATCAGTGCAAGTATTGATTCTAAAAAAACATAAATTGGCTTAAAAGGTGTAATCTCTTACATAGTTATATGACTTTGTCTAGATTCTACACTCACTTTTATTTCCTTTTAGTATTGAGCAAATTGAGAAATGTACTTATCTGCTTTCAGAAGGCTATTTCTGACAAAATGGGTATGTGAATTTCAAACCCTGTTAATGTGAACCAAGTCCAAATTAGTTAAAAACAACAACAACAACAACATCTTTCCCTTACAAATAGTTGAAAAGAGAAGGTTTGTTTGAAAAGAAAATGATACTCAAATCAATACTAAATGAAAAAAATAACATGTGTAAGGGGGGGTAGACATGAAGAGGGGGGGGGGGTATTCGGAAGGACAGTCAGCCGGGTTGGCATGGCTATTTTGGCCGGCAAAGAAAAATAAACAATGTTTGCAGACAAAGACCAGATGAGATCCCAGTCAAATTTTCTTCTCTCTGTTGAGCTTTACGTCAAGGCTTTCAGAGTGAACCAAAAATGACTGGTAATCTTTGAAAATAGTCTGCAAAATAAAAACAATGTACTACTTGATTGTGAGTGATAGTTCTTTTATATTAAGAGTTTCACGACTCTCACTCTTTTATTCCAGTGAGACAGATCTTGAATTGTCAGCGACAAATTATTTGCTGAATGCTGTGATTGGTGCTTTCTTCATCGCTCAGTCAAGACTGTGGATAGTTGTCGATACCAGCTCTTCGTATTGGTCGGTTTTCCTTGTAAAGATGGTCACAGAAGCATGTCTTAGTCCGATTCCTTTAGCCATTGTAAGTGTTATTTATGTTGCATTAAAATCAATTAAGTGAAGATAAATGGCCTCTGTGACTATATTTTATCTATATTCTGTAATGTAAAACCAGGCACATGCCATCTGCATGCTCAGGTTAAATGATGCTTGACATATTAACTGACATCAAACCTGTTACTTGTTCTATGGATTAATCTGAATGATATAAACTTTTTGAGTGCCAAATCTAGCCTATGACGTGCTCTACTCTTAAAGATGTTTCTTACTAACTATATCACACTTATAATTAATGGAATGTTTGTTTTGCCCCTACTCAAATTGATGTAAAAGGTAAAAAAGATGGCTTAAACGTCACAAAGAAAGTATTTTTGCGCCATATTTCCATGATTTTGCGACAATCTTGCATACTTTGGTGGCCAAAAATTGATTAAAAATTATCCATAAAGCATCAAAAAGATACTCCTGTATAAGCAGCACACACAAAATATAATATTATTAATATATCCCTTGAGTATTATTGAAATTATAGCAGTTTTATAATGATAATTAGGATGCAGAATGAAATTCATTTTTAGCATCATTTTTTCATAAACACCAGCATGTTTCATACTTCTCCAGACAAGGCAAAAAGTGGATGGAACCATCTTATGATATCTTATTTTTACTCAGATATAAACAAAAAAACAGCAGAAAATAAAACTTGGTGTTACTCTTGAACATGAAATTTTATTTAGGAGGGACCCCAGTGAGAATTACTTCCTGAGGTCGTTGTATGGTAAAAGTAGTTCTTAAAGAAAATGTAGTCCCTCAAAGATAGAGCTGTTTTAAGTGTTAAACATTGATTTACATGTAGTTTTGCATGATTTTTAAGTTATTTCACCTCTGTTCTAGAGTTTTGAAGTGCATTTTACTATCTCTTTGCAGGAGTTTGTTCTCCAGATGGGGGATGAAAAATATACCGCGTGATTTCTGGGCCTGTATCTTTGTTGGTTCCGAAAGAAGGGTTCCCTTGCTGTGACTGTATTATCTAAAAAACTGCCTTATCAACCTACATGACAATTGGTTTTAAAAGGAAGTTCTTAGAAAGAGGAATAAGCATCTGTAACTCCATACCTCAACGAACGTTCTGAAAAGAGCTATGGCTTGGAGAAAAACACTGATTTACCATAAACTAAAGAGGACAAAATTTCACCGGGGTCTGACCTAGATAGGAAAATATGAACTTCTTTATTTAAGGAGATTTCAACCTGAAACTTTGTACAAAAGTTGGGATTCATACTGGAATGTCAATTTGCAGAGAATTTCTCTCAAGGTTTGTGCATTTTTCTATATTTGAGTATTTTACACGAATGACGTAAAAAAATCTACATTTGTTGGAGAGTGATCTCCCTTTTACTGGAAGCTTGTTTTGTTTTCATCTTTTTGAAACATTTTGGCATGCAGGATGAGAAAACTAAACTGTTAAATCAACCAAAGACAACAATTCATTGATATCATGGTAATTTATGAGAAAATCTGTACTTTTTAAGGCCCCGTGAGAGCTTCAGATGTACATTTTTTCCAAATTTTACAGCCGACAAGTACAGGAAAAGATCACTTGTCCGATTAAGATTTATTCTTTCAAATTTAAGGATAATTCTTCACTGTAAAAAGCTTCAATTTGCCATGTTGTAGATATGTAAACCTTGCCATTATATACTTTTTGTGCGGGATAATTTAGACAAGAGAAAAACTTTGAGATGAAAGGAGAATTTGCTCGATGCAAGTATTTTCTCTAAATGATTTCCAATCAGTGCAAGTATTGATTCTAAAAAAACATAAATTGGCTTAAAAGGTGTAATCTCTTACATAGTTATATGACTTTGTCTAGATTCTACACTCACTTTTATTTCCTTTTAGTATTGAGCAAATTGAGAAATGTACTTATCTGCTTTCAGAAGGCTATTTCTGACAAAATGGGTATGTGAATTTCAAACCCTGTTAATGTGAACCAAGTCCAAATTAGTTAAAAACAACAACAACAACAACAACATCTTTCCCTTACAAATAGTTGAAAAGAGAAGGTTTGTTTGAAAAGAAAATGATACTCAAATCAATACTAAATGAAAAAAATAACATGTGTAAGGGGGGGTAGACATGAAGAGGGGGGGGGGTATTCGGAAGGACAGTCAGCCGGGTTGGCATGGCTATTTTGGCCGGCAAAGAAAAGTAAACACTGTTTGCAGACAAAGACCAGATGAGATCCCAGTCAAATTTTCTTCTCTCTGTTGAGCTTTACATCAAGGCTTTCAGAGTGAACCAAAAATGACTGGTAATCTTTGAAAATAGTCTGCAAAATAAAAACAATGTACTACTTGATTGTGAGTGATAGTTCTTTTATATTAAGAGTTTCACGACTCTCACTCTTTTATTCCAGTGAGACAGATCTTGAATTGTCAGCGACAAATTACTTGCTGAATGCTGTGATTGGTGCTTTCTTCATCGCTCAGTCTAGACTGTGGATAGTTGTCGATACCAGCTCTTCGTATTGGTCGGTTTTCCTTGTAAAGATGGTCACAGAAGCATGTCTTAGTCCGATTCCTTTAGCCATTGTAAGTGTTATTTATGTTGCATTAAAATCAATTAAGTGAAGATAAATGGCCTCTGTGACTATATTTTATCTATATTCTGTAATGTAAAACCAGGCACATGCCATCTGCATGCTCAGGTTAAATGATGCTTGACATATTAACTGACATCAAACCTGTTACTTGCTCTATGGATTAATCTGAATGATATAAACTTTTTGAGTGCCAAATCTAGCCTATGACGTGCTCTACTCTTAAAGATGTTTCTTACTAACTATATCACACTTATAATTAATGGAATGTTTGTTTTGCCCCTACTCAAATTGATGTAAAAGGTAAAAAGGATGGCTTAAACGTCACAAAGAAAGTATTTTTGCGCCATATTTCCATGATTTTGCGACAATCTTGCATACTTTGGTGGCCAAAAATTGATTAAAAATTATCCATAAAGCATCAAAAAGATACTCCTGTATAAGCAGCACACACAAAATATAATATTATTAATATATCCCTTGAGTATTATTGAAATTATAGCAGTTTTATAATGATAATTAGGATGCAGAATGAAATTCATTTTTAGCATCATTTTTTCATAAACACCAGCATGTTTCATACTTCTCCAGACAAGGCAAAAAGTGGATGGAACCATCTTATGATATCTTATTTTTACTCAGATATAAACAAAAAAACAGCAGAAAATAAAACTTGGTGTTACTCTTGAACATGAAATTTTATTTAGGAGGGACCCCAGTGAGAATTACTTCCTGAGGTCGTTGTATGGTAAAAGTAGTTCTTAAAGAAAATGTAGTCCCTCAAAGATAGAGCTGTTTTAAGTGTTAAACATTGATTTACATGTAGTTTTGCATGATTTTTAAGTTATTTCACCTCTGTTCTAGAGTTTTGAAGTGCATTTTACTATCTCTTTGCAGGAGTTTGTTCTCCAGATGGGGGATGAAAAATATACCGCGTGATTTCTGGGCCTGTATCTTTGTTGGTTCCAAAAGAAGGGTTCCCTTGCTGTGGCTGTATTATCTAAAAAACTGCCTTATCAACCTACATGACAATTGGTTTTAAAAGGAAGTTCTTAGAAAGAGGAATAAGCATCTGTAACTCCATACCTCAACGAACGTTCTGAAAAGAGCTATGGCTTGGAGAAAAACACTGATTTACCATAAACTAAAGAGGACAAAATTTCACCGGGGTCTGACCTAGATAGGAAAATATGAACTTCTTTATTTAAGGAGATTTCAACCTGAAACTTTGTACAAAAGTTGGGATTCATACTGGAATGTCAATTTGCAGAGAATTTCTCTCAAGGTTTGTGCATTTTTCTATATTTGAGTATTTTACACGAATGACGTAAAAAAATCTACATTTGTTGGAGAGTGATCTCCCTTTTACTGGAAGCTTGTTTTGTTTTCATCTTTTTGAAACATTTTGGCATGCAGGATGAGAAAACTAAACTGTTAAATCAACCAAAGACAACAATTCATTGATATCATGGTAATTTATGAGAAAATCTGTACTTTTTAAGGCCCCGTGAGAGCTTCAGATGTACATTTTTTCCAAATTTTACAGCCGACAAGTACAGGAAAAGATCACTTGTCCGATTAAGATTTATTCTTTCAAATTTAAGGATAATTCTTCACTGTAAAAAGCTTCAATTTGCCATGTTGTAGATATGTAAACCTTGCCATTATATACTTTTTGTGCGGGATAATTTAGACAAGAGAAAAACTTTGAGATGAAAGGAGAATTTGCTCGATGCAAGTATTTTCTCTAAATGATTTCCAATCAGTGCAAGTATTGATTCTAAAAAAACATAAATTGGCTTAAAAGGTGTAATCTCTTACATAGTTATATGACTTTGTCTAGATTCTACACTCACTTTTATTTCCTTTTAGTATTGAGCAAATTGAGAAATGTACTTATCTGCTTTCAGAAGGCTATTTCTGACAAAATGGGTATGTGAATTTCAAACCCTGTTAATGTGAACCAAGTCCAAATTAGTTAAAAACAACAACAACAACAACAGCATCTTTCCCTTACAAATAGTTGAAAAGAGAAGGTTTGTTTGAAAAGAAAATGATACTCAAATCAATACTAAATGAAAAAAATAACATGTGTAAGGGGGGGTAGACATGAAGAGCGGGGGGGGGGGGGTATTCGGAAGGACAGTCAGCCGGGTTGGCATGGCTATTTTGGCCGGCAAAGAAAAATAAACAATGTTTGCAGACAAAGACCAGATGAGATCCCAGTCAAATTTTCTTCTCTCTGTTGAGCTTTACATCAAGGCTTTCAGAGTGAACCAAAAATGACTGGTAATCTTTGAAAATAGTCTGCAAAATAAAAACAATGTACTACTTGATTGTGAGTGATAGTTCTTTTATATTAAGAGTTTCACGACTCTCACTCTTTTATTCCAGTGAGACAGATCTTGAATTGTCAGCGACAAATTACTTGCTGAATGCTGTGATTGGTGCTTTCTTCATCGCTCAGTCTAGACTGTGGATAGTTGTCGATACCAGCTCTTCGTATTGGTCGGTTTTCCTTGTAAAGATGGTCACAGAAGCATGTCTTAGTCCGATTCCTTTAGCCATTGTAAGTGTTATTTATGTTGCATTAAAATCAATTAAGTGAAGATAAATGGCCTCTGTGAGTATATTTTATCTATATTCTGTAATGTAAAACCAGGCACATGCCATCTGCATGCTCAGGTTAAATGATGTTTGACATATTAACTGACATCAAACCTGTTACTTGCTCTATGGATTAATCTGAATGATATAAACTTTTTGAGTGCCAAATCTAGCCTATGACGTGCTCTACTCTTAAAGATGTTTCTTACTAACTATATCACACTTATAATTAATGGAATGTTTGTTTTGCCCCTACTCAAATTGATGTAAAAGGTAAAAAAGATGGCTTAAACGTCACAAAGAAAGTATTTTTGCGCCATATTTCCATGATTTTGCGACAATCTTGCATACTTTGGTGGCCAAAAATTGATTAAAAATTATCCATAAAGCATCAAAAAGATACTCCTGTATAAGCAGCACACACAAAATATAATATTATTAATATATCCCTTGAGTATTATTGAAATTATAGCAGTTTTATAATGATAATTAGGATGCAGAATGAAATTCATTTTTAGCATCATTTTTTCATAAACACCAGCATGTTTCATACTTCTCCAGACAAGGCAAAAAGTGGATGGAACCATCTTATGATATCTTATTTTTACTCAGATATAAACAAAAAAACAGCAGAAAATAAAACTTGGTGTTACTCTTGAACATGAAATTTTATTTAGGAGGGACCCCAGTGAGAATTACTTCCTGAGGTCGTTGTATGGTAAAAGTAGTTCTTAAAGAAAATGTAGTCCCTCAAAGATAGAGCTGTTTTAAGTGTTAAACATTGATTTACATGTACTTTGCATGATTTTTAAGTTATTTCACCTCTGTTCTAGAGTTTTGAAGTGCATTTTACTATGTCTTTGCAGGAGTTTGTTCTCCAGATGGGGGATGAAAAATATACCGCGTGATTTCTGGGCCTGTATCTTTGTTGGTTCCGAAAGAAGGGTTCCCTTGCTGTGACTGTATTATCTAAAAAACTGCCTTATCAACCTACATGACAATTGGTTTTAAAAGGAAGTTCTTAGAAAGAGGAATAAGCATCTGTAACTCCATACCTCAACGAACGTTCTGAAAAGAGCTATGGCTTGGAGAAAAACACTGATTTACCATAAACTAAAGAGGACAAAATTTCACCGGGGTCTGACCTTCTTGAGGGAAAATGCATTTACAGTATTTGGGAAAACCCAATGCTTGAAATACAAACATGTTGGTAATCAAAATTGTAAATAGTTTAATGAAAAATGTTTGTTTCTAAACAGGCTTTTAAACTCTATAGAGAGAGGAATAATATGAACAGACAAGCTTTTAGCTTGGCGCGTGCTCATTATAACAACGTAAAAATCTGCTAAGAAATAATTTAGACTAGCAGAGGGCTATCGAATCAGCAAACTTTCAAAATCGGACCCATGAGGTTGGATGAGCTGGCGATGTCTTCGAAAAGATGGAGTGTTAAGACAAAAAACTCACAAATTTAAAGATTTTACCAACTTTTATTGTCCAAATTTGAGCCCTTTTGATTGGCGAACTATTGCACTATCCCAGCCTCTAAATGATGTACGATTTACAGTGCTGACAGCACTTTGATTGTAGTGAGCAATCTATCTTGAACGCGACGCAAGCGCCTTTCAAAAAAACCATCGGTTGGTAGGCAATAAAAGTGACTCAACACAAAGCTTAAAAGCTCTATACACAATTAAGATTATAAATTGAAGTGGAAATGTTTTTTATTCATGAATTCCACCAACAAGTTGATGATAGAATATCCGAACAAAACAAAAATCACGAAATTCTCGTCTTAATCGATAATAGTCGTGTTATCCGCCATTTTAGTTCGTTATGCTTGTACTTCGTGACTTTTACTTGCATACTATCCCAAACGCCTAAAGCAAGCACCACCCGGGGTAACCCGATGCATGGAAATAGGAGGATACCAGAAATTGGAGGTAAACAAAGAAAGACAGATGCAAATCAGGTCTGCATTTCTTTATTGATTATTCCATTTAAAGGCAAGATCGGATGTGTTTACTTCTTTAGGTGGTTGTTCTCTGTAGCTAAGTAACGGTATGTCATCACTTTATTGTCATTCTTAAGCAAATAAACAGTGTGTCATATCTTAAAAGTTGAAAATGCGTATTTCTAGCATGGCGATGTCATTTTGCAGTCAGGTTTTGCCCATATTTAGAACATTTCTGATACACCGACAGATCAGTTATAAAATTTGGTCTTTTTTCGTCATTATGCGCTGTCCTTTTTAACTGGTGTGTGAAAGTAAAACTTGTTTTTGTGTGAATAACGTCTCAATGTATGGTTTCTTTCGGATATTAAGAATTAAGAGTTACTTCAATAAATGATGTGGAGAGTTAAGAGGATTGATACCGGGAACTCGAATATTGAGTAAACTTGAATTGCTGATTGGGTTTAGGAAGGTGTAGATGACGATGTAATAAAGATTTGAAGAATCTTTAAACGTTTATTGGGTTAGAACTATTGTATTATTTCTATCACTTATAACAAATTAGAAGAAAGTTCTTTGAACAAATCCTGTTTTTGGGTAAATTAAGTAATATTTCTTTGCAATAGGTGCAATCAGATGAGATAAGTGGCCACTTTTTGATAAAGAGCATCGAAAGTGCAGCGTAAAACTAGCAGTTTGGTATTTCGTCCGAAGAATGGTGTGCCAGCTTATTTGAGTCTGTGCATAAGATGTCCACCTATTGCAAATATGCCCAAAGCAAAGACTCTGGCCAGCCTGTGCATCTGCACAGCCTGACAAGTCTTCACTAGTGCTTCGTAGATAGATAAGGTCTTAACGTATCTGTAGATCACGAGGTAACTTTAATTTAAGAGTTTGTGGCTGTCTATGCCTCTCTATGCTTGAACCACACCAACATTTCAAATTGTTGGAAATGTCACGCACAGGCTCATTTCTCGTTGTGAAGGCAGGTATGGTTGATATGGTTGAGTAAAGTCTCTATTGCTATACATGCACGCATTTTTTAAAATGTATAAGACATACCTTCTTTTATATGATATGAGAAATTGTAATAATAAAACATTAATGATAACATTTATTAGCTAAATTTATTTAATTCATTATAACTTTTTTCGTATCCAGCGCGCCTCAGTCTATGGAAATTTAATCTTCTGCGTTACGACAGTAGGCTACAGCAGAAAAGGCTGTCTTCTTGCTACGCCTCAGCTAAAGGTCAATTGTTATGAAGTTGTTTTGGTAATAACCAACCAGAATGCACTTGTAGGTCGTGGAATTGTTTGTTTGAATGGGGGTTTACGCCGCTTTTAAACATATTTTCAGTTATATCGCGGCGGCTGGACCACCTAACAATGGAATCCTGGTATTTTTAACTCCAGTACTACCACTACATCCTTTTCCTAGTTTCCAGCAGCTATCCTGCTTCACCGAAAAAGAGATAAAAATATCACTCTTCTAAAAAAATAGGAACTTAACCTTGTCCCTTCACTGAAATCTTGAAAGTAAATGTATGGTGAACTTAACATTTTAAGACAAGCAATAACGTTGGTTTAAGGTCTACGATTATCGACCCAATGGTGGTAGACAAAGAGTCGGAAGGAATGAGTGCCGCCGTCGGGAATCGAACCCGGGACCTCTAGATTGACAGTCCGGCACGCTTCCAACTGCGCTATGACGGCAGCCTGCAGTTCGTGGCGGGAAAAGAATAAAGGATTAAATCAGTTCTAGCGAGCACGTCAAATGATACATAAACGTTCAGTGAAACTGTATTTAATACATGTACATAGATTTATGTAGACTATTCTATTATTTTGTATAGACTGTGCGAAGTTCACGGATGATGGACTGTTCTGTTCTTCATAGCCAACTCGTCTGTTTTTGGGGGGTTTTTTTTGCTGGACATCCAGTACCTTGCTGTGACGCGAAACACTGTTGAATGTTTTGTATTGTATCTGTTTCACTCCATCATTGTGTAATTAGCATGCGTCGAAATCGGCAAAAAGAGTATAGAAAAAGAGGTTGAAATTTCTGGTACGGAAGAAGAGATCGAAGTATTTTGTAAAGTATGGAGAAGACCTACATTTAGTGACTTTAATCACTTTATACCTTTTTTCGTTATGTTGCATTCGCCGTTCGGTATTATATTTAAGGCAGAGTAGCTAGGCCTACTTATATATGTTAAAGGTATGTTACACGTGATATAAATACTTATATTACATTTCATTTTTTTGTTTTCATTGGATTACAGTGATAAAAGATATAAAATGAGCTGTGTTACAAGTTTTAGTTATACTATAGTGACGTGAAGAAAAAACGCCTCAGTGAAAAATTTGCATGTCTTTTACACCAAGGGATTATAGGCCAGCTTTAATAAAACTCTATTTACTCGTGTCAAAATGAAAATATTTCGATGACGTGAATTTCCAAAGCCTTAACATTATAAGGTATTACTAGGTTTCAGAACATTCCGTGCTTCTTCCACACATTATTTTTACGAAACGAAATTACATATGTGTCTTGAACATTCGATATGAAAGTGTTTCACGCAAGATGATTAAAACAAATCCGACAAGTTTTGTTGCAAAGTTTACATAAGGATTATTGTCATCGCCTCTTGAAATGGGATCAATCCCGGAAAAACGTTTTTCAACATGAAAATGGATTGTGCTCACACTTCTTAAATTATTGCATCTTAGACACGCTAGCAAGAGATAATCCGCTAGGTTAGGTCAAGGTGGGCCGCTTGTGACGCCTGTACGGCACGGAAACTTCATCGGATAACGTCAATGACGTAATTGGTGTGTGATAACAAGGTGTCTGGGTAAATACTCACTGGGGAATATGGACAATCAGTTAGCCGAAATATTGTTAGAAATCGCATTGGAGATCGCAGGATCTCGAGATTGATCAAGCCTCGATGTCCATAGAAGGCATTTTGCCTCTTCTTTCTTGAAGATAAATCTCAGTCGTTTATGTCCTTATCACCATCTTTTCCGTGCGTTTTTCGTAACCGTCTTTATAGGTCTTATAATGTTAATGAATGAGCAGTTGCCCTTCCGGAATAGAGGAGTGGTGTTCTATCTAACCTTATGTGCAATTTGCAATGTTCAATTAGCAATAGATAAAACGCTTCATGTTCCAGTCAATGCAGTCAAAACTGGTATTTTCTCTGAATGAAGGATAAACATTTTGAAGCTGCATAACTACTCTTTATCTTTAGTCTTAAAGGAAAATAGACCTTGCCTGTTCTGAAGTGCATTGGATTAGTTTTCAATATGATTGAATATTTTTTAATGTGAAATTCGCCGATTGTAAATAATTGCCCTTTCTTTATGACTGAAGCGATTTTTTATTCACGTCAAAATATTATCAGAGTGCAATAATGCTTCATGGTTAAATAATCAGGAACATACTGTGAAAGTTACATTTAAATCCACCCAGGAAAATTAGACAGTTGCGTAATTATTGGCCAGTTTCATTTTCATGACGCGGCATAACATTACAAAAGCGCGATAATGTGCACATGACCATATGACATTCCGTTTTAGGATTAACGCAAATACATCCATAAATATGGAAGGGGTTGAACAAACAAGTTTTTAACATTTATACCCCCATTTATCCTCACATGCCGACAAACTGTGACAACATGCACCTAGCCAAACGATATCAACCATTCTTTGACAGTTTTAACGCAAATCCATAAATAACTGAACGAAGGTGGTGTATTAAAAAAAATCACACAAAGGTCTCTTTTCTCTGACGACACATCATTAGAAACATTCTGTGAAAGTTTCATGAAAATCCGTACATAAATGAAAGGGGATGTTTTAAAATGAATAGATGTACAGACGAACCGAGACAAAATGATGCTACTTGACTGTTACCTTTTGTCGCGGATGAAAATAATTATTTTGAGATGCCCCTAAATGATTAATTTTATTTGGCAATACTATTGACAATAATTCTTAATAAGTTTTAAATAAAGTCTACTTACAATAATACTGTCGAATTGATAATACATGATTGATCATGTATTGGCGACATTAAACATTGATCAATATTTTGATTAAATTTTATTGTCAATTGCATTGTGGTGTATTTGTTGCTTTACACGGAGCACTCTTGTCTGGCAACACAAACTCCCCTACCGACCGAATAATACATTTCATAAGTCCTACATCCGTATCTTACTCAAAAATTAATGGGCTGGATCTAAACTGAAACTTGTTCTGTGACCCATTAAAATGCGAACATTAAAATTTTGCATCAAAAATATGCTTAGTATATACAAACGATTAGGAAAAAAAGTAACTTAAATTGCCATACAAAATATCTTTATAACTAAGTCGTAAAGTTAGCAGCATCATCAAATTGACAAGGTGAAAAATTTTGGAATGAAATTGAATCAGTAGGATGAATGGCTTTTCAGTGAAATATAAGGGGGTTAATCCTCCAATTTCGCTAATTTTGTTCAGGATGACATGCATATAAGTCCTATAAATAGCTTCATATCTTCTTAAGAACCAGCGACGCATTTAATTTCAATTATGCTAGTGAAATAGCATTTTTACTCTGGCTTAATTTATTTTGAATAAAGATGTTGATGTTATCTTTTTATAAATTTTGGAGCGTTTTTGAATGCTTTTGAGTGAATGTTTGGAATGAATAAGTGGAGTGCTGTGTGAGCGAATTTGAATGGTTTTGATTGAAATGAATGTCAATTTCACCATGTAACTAGTTGTACAAGCTTAAAAGATGTACGATATAAAATGACTTAAACACGATTGTCGTCTAAGTTCACCACTATCATTAAATCGACTTACTCTTAACTTCCAACATCCTGCCTCATAGTACCCAGTATCATAAAATGTGACACTTCCCATTTTGATTTCCTCCAAACATTGATATTTTTCTACATATTCTACAGTAAAAAACCCATTTTCTTTGAGAATATACCGTATATTTTTCATTCAGTGTAAGTCTTTGAAATTTATGCATGATTTCTCAATGATTCTGAGCATATTGTGTTGTTTGAATTAAATTTATCACGATTCTCTGAATTAAATTCAATCTTTTCATTTAAACATAAATGACATCTTTCATTTCATATCATAATTACATCGCTTGATTACTTGACTCAATATTTAAAACTTTGCAGCATCCTGATTGTTTTGTTTTTTAATGAAAAATTGTTAAAAAAACAGACTTGTGTTACATCTGCCTTTCTTTGTTTACCTCCAATTTCTGGTATCCTCTGATTTCCCTGCATCGGGTTACCCCGGGTGAGCACACCGTCCAGGACAGAAAAGCAGAAAGGCGCTTGCTATCGTTTGCTAGCGCTTTGAACGTGGGTCAGGTGCTATAATGCACCTAATTTACAGAGCTTTGAATCTTTCTAATAGATCTTATGCACCACTAATTAAGATTGTTCGTTGAAAAGCCTTTTACTATATTTGACAATACAATTTATTAAGCTACGTTAATTCTCTTCTGTTCTCGACCTTTTAAGGATTTGTTAACATTACCATTTGCTTTACTTTACAACGCATTTTTCGCAAGGGCAGGCTTGGGTATTAATTTATTTGTGACCCGTCACACGAAAAGGGACCATCAGGGAATTCAGTAAAATGAATTATTGAAAAAGAGATTTGATCCAGCATAGGTCAACCAGAAGTCGCATTTAAAAAATTCTTTCATTGGAAGGTAGATTGATCATTTTAGATTCAGAAAAAAAACATGGTGCAAAAAGTTTCGACCCTAGTCAGTCTGCGCATTCCGCGCATTCCGCGCATTCAGAAATTGTAAAATTAACCTTTTAATTCAACTTTATTGCAGTGAAATTCCTATCATTTGCGTTTTGATTATATCCGATTTATTTTTGTTAATGGACTCAGCGCCTACGTCAGAGCTCAGTTTTGTAAATACACCTAAAGTAAGTATTCCCTTATAAGTGGTCTTAGGTTAGTTTGTTTGTTTTGTTTGAATTGCGTTTTACGCCTCTTTTAGCAATATTTTAATTATATCGCGGCGGCTGGAGCAGCTAGCACTGGATTCCTGTTATTTCGCTCACCAATACAACCATCACATCATTTCCTAGCCTCCAGCTGCTATCCCACATAGGTATACCATTATCAACCCATTGAATAGACAAAAAGTCTGTAAGGATTATTGTCGCCATCGAGGATCGAACCCCGGGCCTCTAGATTGACATTCCAACGCGCTACCAGCTGCGCTATGACGGCGGTAGGTGTTAGGTTGGTAACGAGTAATGTGAAAAAAAATATTATAAATGGGAGTAATTTTACACCATCCTTTGCTAGGTACGACACGGAACCCAGGGCGCGTTGTACTAAACTTCTTACGAAAAAATTAATCGAAAGTGAAAATCACAAATTGCATGCTATGCAACGTTCATTGTGAAATCACTTAATTCGCCCCGCATAGATGACGTCAGAAAGGGTGCCATGCACAATAGCAGGGTAAAAAAAATTGTTAATTTCACTGCTTTTCCGGTGAGATTATCAAGTGATAATCTAACGTTATTTCTCGATAAACCACCAAAAAGCATTAAATGACACTATTTTCAATATTTTTTAAGACTTTTAATAATACTACTTTTCTTTTGTGGTTTACTATACAAAACCACTTATGTCATAAAAGTAGAGACCAAGATGAAAGTGTGTAACCCCAATTTAGAATCTTTATTACTCAACGAGAACCTATGTTATGAAACGATTTCAAAGACGATTTTTTGAGTGCCCAATAATTTAAACAGGGTTGATGTTTTGTTAAAACAAATCTTATCTGAAATTCAATTATTAGATCTACCGTTTACAGCAAACGGTTCTGCATAAAAGTAGTAAGTTAGTGATGATAATGACGTAACTTTTAGTTTATAGTTTAGAACATTGTGACATTGGCAAGATGAATGAGTTTGGAGTTATTTTGAAATGAAATTGAATGAGTGTGTGGAGTGTTTTTGAGGTGAAATTAAAGGGGGGTAGTCCAATATCGAGATGAACAAATTTGAGATATTTATTATTTCCTTTTATCAAAATATGCGAACATACTTTATGAGTAGGATTTTATGTTTTTGCGAACGCATAATACTAACGTCAGTGGAACGTGGATTTTTTCCACTGATTAATTTTTTTAAACGTAATTGTTGGTCTTTTCGGTGATTTTGGAGCGTACTTAAATGGTTTGATAGACCGTTTTAAATGAATGATTGAATGGATGAATGAATGAATGAATGAATGAATGAATGAATGAATGAATGAATGAATGAATGAATGAATGAATGAATGAATGAATGAATGAATGAATGAAGTGCCCAGCGAGCGGTTTAGTATGATTTTGGTCGGATTGTCAGTCAATTTCACGATGTTATTAACTGTAATTGAGTGACCTGGATCAATTCTCGTGTTGTCTTTTGCAGTACGCATGCATTCATTCTATCATACTTCAATATTTATCTGACGGTTCATATTTCATTAGAACCCACCCGCTTTGTAAGCATTATTTGTTTCAATTGGGTTAAACCCCGTTTTAAACATTTAATTCCAGTCGACGGCTGGATTATCTCACATACATGGTCTAGTATTTCCCCACTTGTCACCAGTCACCAGTCACCCACTTAGGTTTACGATTATCTATATACACATCCTTTGGAAACAGATCCAAAAAAGATATATGCCACCGTGAGGGTTCGAACTTGTGATCCCATGATTGAATACCGTGAGTCTAATGCGCTATCAACTCCGCTTTGACGATGGCTTTTATTTAAGAGATGAAGAGAGTATCTGTTGATTTTATTGAGGTATGAAACTAAAAACCTTATCACACTGTATGAATACGCGAAGCGGATTCATACATGAAAGTGATTAGGTTTTAAGTCTCATACCTCCATGCAATCAACAAATATTTTCTTCATATCGTATAATTTGAGCCTGTGCGTGACATTTCCAACAATTTGAAATGTTCGTGAGTTGCAATCATTAAGTAGCTTAGACAGCCACATACTGTAATTATAAACGGGTCAGACTGTGCGGATGCAGAGGCTGGTCAGAGTCTTTGCTTTGCGCATTGTTGAAATTGTTGAAAATCTCACGCACAGGCTCATTTAATATGATGAAGCAAACATGCAAAGATTCGTCAGTCTAGAAACAGATTTCTTACGGGGCTAGTATTTGTCCAAGCCTACAAAACAGCTGCGTACTAAAAATTGTTTTCATTGGGGAATGAAACCATTTTTCAACCAATCAGAACGCACTAATATGGATGGACATAGCAAAAAATAAAATTGTTTGTAAAAGGAACAATATAACAAAAGCATTTGAGGTCATAAAAGTACACATTTCTTAGAGGCTTTAGATAGAGAGGGCAAAATCAACTTTAGATCAAAATATTTCTACAATAACGCAACAAATTCAAAGTTGTTTGTACTCATGGGGCTCGCCTCGTCCAGACGATTCCAATGAGTACCCACAACATAGGGTTTAGTTGAGAAATGATAATTATAGAATGGATTTATCCCCACTTATCTTCCTCATGGGGGTTTGTGTGAAATAATGACATAACTTTTCGTTTTTGGAATGATAAGGTTCCTTTTAACTGGTGTGTGTACGAAACTAACACATAAAATGAGATTTACTTGTGTTGGATTATATTTTGTTGCTGGTAAATCTTTGTTCATTGATAAAACTGTGTAATATTTCATTTTTCCATTTAGATTAAGATCACTGTGTTGCACTTTAAAAAAAAATCATCTCCGATATAGTGCATTTCGTTCATTTTTGGGGGCCACGACCCGTTACCTAGATTGACATGTTTTTGAAAGCGAGGTATCGAGCGATGGTGAATAAGGGGTCACCTATGATTGGCCTGAAAATGTGTACACTGAAAGAAAAGCGCAAAAGACACACACATATTTACAGGTAGTAACGTATACGCAGCTTAGTGTAACATTGGTGCAACTCAAATTTACACTACCATCACTTCCTACATTACCTTTGTTTTGAGAAATAATATCTACAATGTTGGAGCCAAATCTTTTTATGTAGCCTATTTTACTTTTTTTTTTACTTATCATTTTATTTTGTTAACTCATTTAAGAATTAATGAATAATCAGTAGACAGGAAAGATTAGAAAAAATGCAAGCACAATCGGAAGCTTGTCAAGGTGCATGTACACCTCATAAACGCAGCAGAATACTCACTACCTAATTTCTAAATAACTGGGATAGGGTGATAGGGTCAGTTTTAATTTCAAATAAAATAAAGACATAATTTTTGAAAAAAAAAAACATAATTGGTCAAACAAATGCACTTATTAAACGGAGAAAAGAAGAATCGTCTGCGATTTCAGAAATTATTTATAATAACTCGGGCTTGTTATGACTTCGTGTTTGCATTCAAAAAACGAATTATGTAGTCATGTTTCTTTTTTTCTTTCCTTTTTTTTCTCCCGAAGCATACCTTCGATACACAAAGGGCTTGTTTGTAGCTTGAAGCTTTGAATGATAAATCTCTTACTTCTTTTTCAAATCTTCTATTCCAAGTACATATATGTGACCCGTCATGCGAAAAGGAACCATCCGGGAACTCTGTAAAAAGAATATTTGAAAAAGAGATTGGGTCAAGCATGAGTAAACCAGAGGTCGCATTTCAAGATTTTTTTTCACTGGAAGGTATATTTATCATTCTAGGTTCAGAAAATAAGCAAAGCGCGAAACGTTTCGACCCAAGTCAGTCTGCGCAGTCTGACTAGGGTCGACATTTTCCGCACTTCCCAGATGGTCCCTTTTCGCCATTCGGAACACCACTCGGCCAATCTCACGATCAACCTCGGATGTACATAGACGAACTACGAGGGTGAATCAACAATTACGTAGACTAGGGTTGCAGAAATTTTGATTTCACAGACTTTGAAGAGAAAACTACATTGTTATTTAATTGAGGCATTTTTCTTTTTGTCGTGTAAATTTGGATGAAAACCAATTAGTTGGTCACCTTTAGCAACCATTCTAAAACATGTAGTCATTTGGTACCGGCGCACGGTAACGACGTCAATATGACGCTGCGGTATTGATAAGTTCCGACTCGAAAGTCGGCGCTTTTCAAAATACTCAACTCAACAATAAACACGATTTCTGCATCGCTTGTCCATTGGATAAGTACTATTTTCATATCCATCTGATGCAAAACGATTAACTTAAATGTGTAATGTGTCTAAACGATTCTGCACGGATGCTGTTCTGTGACAATTACAGATTAAAAGCCGAGGAGACGTTTTTCATTCTCCGAGTGTCATCCTTCAGAAACACTCGCCATTCTTAAACAAGCCTTTTAAACCATTTAAAAAGAAGGCATCTGCTTACATTTGAAGACCTTTTAGCATATTTAATCATTTAAACCTCTCGACTAGGTTTTCCATAGGTCCAGTAGAACATTATTATTGTCTGGTTGTCTCTGGCTGCGCCGGTGACGTCGTTTCGAAGTTTAAAAATCGACGCGTGCTCTTAGTTTACTGACTTTTAATTCGAAACAAGCGAATGGATTATGCTCAAATGTTAAATATCCTAACTCATAACGTCAACACGTAATTAGGCGAAGTTTGGAAGTGTTTGGTCCAATTTGAGGGGACAATTACGGGTAGTAACACTAGGAAGTAACGTTACAAAATGGGTTGCGCCGGTAGCACCTACCCAGGTATATCAAATGTTGGATTTTTTTACATCAGAGTCATAGCAGACTCTTGTAAATTTAATATTTTGTCAACATTAAATGATTTGAGACGTGTACAAAATTTCATTGATTTCCGTTGGGAAATACCAAAGTTATATCAAAAGTCCACGTATTTTTTTATCCACCCTCGTATTTTTAAAAATTACGGGAAACCCTTAGAAATACTCGATGACGTCAGTTAAAATGGAGTAAGCCCTCAAAACTTTGAGTGAAAACGTTCGACGTCGCCAACGCTTCTTGATTGAAGTCACTGACGTGAAACCATTGTATCCTTAAATAAATAACTTTGGATTCTTAAATAACGGCTAAAAATCTTAATTTTTTGAGAATGATTGTCATTCTCAAAAATTAAGATTTTTCAGCCGTTATTTACTGTAAAAAATATCAATCTAAAGTTAGCGCCGGTTCGCTTGTTTTTACACTGTTTCCGCCTAACAAAATGTACAATTTCGTTACATACCCATCCGCCTTACATACATCCGAGGTATGTTGTAGTTTACGGAAATGGCCGAGTGTTGTTCCGAATGCCCTTTTCGCGTGACGGGTCACATATTATAACGCTGTTCAGGATAGATTTGTTTCGCCAAACGGATTTTTTTTCTTTTATTTCAGGCATTTTAATCGACCTATCAAAACTTATTGGAGGTAAGTTGCAAAGCCTCTTGTCAACCAGTATTACCTAGCCCAGTCAAATTATCCGTTGAGCCTTGAACTACATTTTTATTCTTTGAAATTGAGCAGTTTAAATATACACAGGTAGTTACATCGTGCAATTGACGTTTACCTCAATCAAAACCATTCTTTATCGCTCATTCAGCGCTCCATTCATTCATTCCAAACACTCACTCAAACCATTCAAAGACGTTCAAATCCATTGAAAAATATACAATCAACACCGTCATTCAAAATAGATTTTAAAAGAGAAAATTACCGATTTCACTGACAACATTCAAATTATTAGCTTCTATTAGGTTCTCAAAGAAATAGGAAGCTATGTATAGAATTTGTATGCATGTTTTATTAAAGGGATGTAATCAATATCGCTAATTTTGTTCATCCTGTACAAAATTTGCGATAAAGGAATATCTCCCATTTAATTCACTCAAAACTCGCTCCACACAGTCATTCAATTTCATTCCTTAATAAATCCAAAATCATTCAACTCGTCAATTTCACAATGTTGTTAACTGTACATGTTTTTTGAATGGGGTTCTGATAACTAACACGTTGTCTTAGCATGCCGGTTAAAACCATTGTAAAACGCTCACTCAGCGCTCCATTCATTCATTTCAAACACTCACTCAAATGGATCAAAACGCTCCAAAATTAATAGAAATCATTTCAAAATTGTTCAAATAGATCAGCATTTAATTCAAATCGATCAAACGATTCAATGATTTTATTGGCTTGTGTAAATTTCAATGTGTCTGATTGGTCCATGAAACTTCACAAAAAGAAAAAAATACGAATATTTTATTACAGGGAGGTAATAAATATAGCTATTTTTGTTCATACTGAACAAAATTAGCGAAATTTGATTACCTCGCGTGATTTCACTCAGAACTCGGTCCACACACTCGTTCAATTCCATTACAAAATCTTTCCAAAACCATTCATATTGTCAATTTCACGATGTTCCTATCTGTACCCATTATGATTACAAGATGAAGAGAGTATTCATTGATTTCATTGAGGTATGAAACCAAAACCCTAATCACACTGTATAATTCAATTTGTCAAGAAGCAAAAATGTAAAGACTTGTTGAAAAAGAAACCGATTTCTAATGGTACTATTTTCTGAAGACGCTTACAAAATAGCAGCGTACTAAAAATTGTTTTCGATGATAAACAAAACCGATCTTTCATCCAATGAGAATGTCAAAACTTCGATGGGCCCATCCAAAATTAAATAATTTCTTGGTAAACTCGAGTTCTGTGTTTAAAATGCCATACCTAAGGACACATTTGAATCCGAATCCAAAACCACCTTACAGTTAACAATATCGTGAAATTGACAAGGTGAATGATTTTGGAATGAAATAGGAATGAAATTGAATGAGTGTAAGGAGCGAGTTTTGAGTGAGTTTAATGGGAGGTAATCCTATATCGCAAATTTTGTTCAGGTTGAACAAAATTAACGATATTGATTACCTCCCTTTAATAAAATATGCAAATAAATTCTACAGATAACTTCCTATTTCTTCAAGAACCAATCAGACGCTTATAATTTGAATAATTTAAATGAAATCGCGATTCTTCTCTATCCAAGTTGATTTTGAATGACGTTGTTGATTCTATATTTTTCAATGGGTTTTAGCGTTTTTGAATGGTTTGAGTGAGTGTTTGAATGAATGGAGCGCTGAGTGAGCGATTTAGAATGGTTTTGATTGAGGTAAATGTCAATTTCACGATGTAACTAACTGTATTTGTGAGGCTAGTGCGCTAACTGTTCACTTGGCAAACGAGTCACCAGATCTTAATTTGCTGATATCAAAATTGAGCCTGTGTGTGACATTTCCAACAATTAGAAATTTTCGTGGGATATAAAGAATGAGTAGCATTGACAGTCAGCCTCATATTGTTAACATAAAATTACTCTGACGATCTACATATACTCTGAGCCCTTATCTATTAACTAAACGCATAGTAGAGACTCTGGACAGGCTGTGCGGATGCATAGACTGGACGGAGCCTTTGCTTTGCTCATATTTGAAATTGATGGAAATGTCAGGCACAGGCTCAATTATAATTGGTGCGATCGGTAGTAGGTAACCCTTGTTAGCGTAGCTGGAGAAGATTTATACAGTTAATTACATCAAGAAATTGACATTAAACTCAATCAAAACCATTCTTAATCACTCATTCAGCCCTCTAATCATTCATTCCAAACACTCACTCAAATCATTCAAAAACGCTCCAAACTCACTGAAAAACATATAACAACAACTTCGTTCAAAATAAAAAAAAAAATGGGAAAAATCGGGATTTCACTTACTAAATTGAAATTGTAAGCGTCTGATAGGTTCTTGAAGAAATAGGGAGGTATCTATAGAACTTTTATGCATATTTTATTAAAGGGAGGTAATCAGTATTGCTAATTTTGTTCATCCCGAACAAAATTTGTAATACTGGATTACCTCCCATTCAATTCACTCAAAAGTCGCTCCTTACACTCATTCAATTTCATTCCTAAATCATTCCATAGTCGTTCACCTTGTCAATTTCACGATTTTGTTAACTGTACTTATTATATCGTAACCTTTTTTTATTTAAAACGTACCAAAAGTTTCAACTGTGTTCTTTTCTTTTTATAGTTAGGTTTCAAACAGAAGCATCGTGTCTATGATTATGATCTCAACTGTGAATAATGTATCTAGACATGCCATGTAAGAGATCAAGAGATATTCTTTTCGTTTCATGCTTATATGAAAATAAAAAAAACCTATTCACCCTGTATGAAATCGAGAAGCGAACTCATATAGGTCAGTTTTATTGTCCTGACATTGACCTCTATCATTAAAAACAAGTTATCTAAGACCATCTTGACCTTTCATGTACTGTAATCAATGAACGATGAACGGTATTGGATTATAAGTATATTCTAAAAAATGGTAATATGAGTCAAACGTTTGCATTCAAGAAATGTTTTCAAATGTCAATATCTGCTCAAATAAGCCAGATTATACAAAATGGTTATTAGGCGTTTGATTTCATATTTCCACGAACTTAAAGATATATTCCTCTACGTTTCCGAAAACCTAATATTTTGAAGCAAGAGAGAAATAGTTTTGCTAAATTGTAGGACTTTTTTTTCTTGTAACATACAAAAAGCTGCTTCAAATTCTCTTTAAGAAAGTATATATTTAAGCTTTGCCATTTAGAAGTCCAATTTTCGACATAAAAATGAGATTCAACCATTCTTGACACCGATGATATATATACAGGATATTGAATGCGTGATCATGGAATACCGAATTTATTAAACGAGTCACCTATAAACAGATAAAAACGAGGCTTCGCCGAGTTTTTATCTGTTTTAGATGACGAGTTTAATACATTCTGTATTTCATGAGCACAAATTTTATATTCTATTTATATAATAAGACCCAAATTTTCGCAAAAATTCGTCAAAATTTTTGATATTCAACATTTCTATTTTCCGCGAAACTTATAATGCCGTTTAAAACTGACGTCATAATATATACATTATGACGTCATGATCACGGTTACAAAATAGTGTTGCTATTCGCTCTGGGCTCAATTGCATAGTTATTCCACTAGTGTAATAAACACCCGTGTAATATCAAAAATATTCAACGGGATTATTTCACTCCCGCGACGTAGGTCATATTATAATTTCTATTTTTTTCCAGCCTCAGTACCATGTATAGACAAAACAACGTCATGTAGCCAAGATTTATGTGGGAGCTTTATAACAATTACATACGATGTTTGTCGGAAAACTTGTAATTCTTGCGGTGAGTAAACCTTATATTTGATCAAATTGTTGCGGGAGCTTTATAACAATAACATGCGATATTTCTGAGAAATATGTAATTCTTGCGGTAAGTTAGTCATAATTTCACTATATTTTATGTGGGGACTTTATAACAATTACATCAATACTTATCGAAAAACGTGTATTTCTTGTTGTGAGTCAGTCTTATATTTAATCACTTTTGTGCGGGAGCTTCATAACAATTATATTTGAAGTTTGTCGGAAAACCTGTATATCTTGCGACGAATTTTATCACTTTTGCATGGGTATTTAGCCTTAATGTCACATTGGTTATTTATCCCTAAATGTTTTGTTTGGGTTTTTTTCCCTGAAAACTTGTAATTTTTGCGGTGCGTCGGCCTTATATTCAATCAACCTTGCGAGGGAGCTTGAAAACAATTGTATATTATGTATATCTCATTAAGTCTCGTGGTAAGTTAAAACATAATATCTCAATTGGTTTATGCCATAAAATGACGACTCTAGTGGTTATTATGTCTTCACCAGTGTGGAGTCAGCTTTATGTTGCAATTTTAAAAAAAAGCATGTTGTTTGTCCGCAAACACGTGATTCTTAGGGTATGTAATCCTGATCAACAGCCAACTTCAGTATTCTGCGTTATGACTGAACTGGCAGGGCGTGGCTGAACCGTGACGTATTGTGAAACATTGTTGACCTGTCACTCATTATTTTTCGTAAACTTTCGTTAATATCCGCGAGGTTATTAAAAGAGTTCTCTTAAAATCAAATAAAATAATATGATTGTTTATAGTTGGTTCCGTAGCGCAGTGGTCTAAACCGTTTGACAATTAGAGTTAACAGAGTTAACAGAGTTGAACTGCCAGACCAGGTTCAAATACGCACGCAGTCGGATACAGTGTTTTTTTTTTTTTTTCTTTTTTCTCAAATTGTTTTAACTTTAATTCTATGATTAAATAAAGGGACAGGTTTATTGTCTCTGGAATTTCTTTTTTGCAATATTCTATATTGACAGTTATTTTTTCTAGATCAAATGTCTGATTACTTTAATTTTCATGTAATTAATAAGCTGGTGTAACTTATTCAAGCTGAGGTCACGAGGTTTTTGATCGTCAACTTAGCCTTTTTTGTTTCTCTAAAGCAGCACCTAAATGACTCAGTTGAATTATCTTCTTTCGTTTATGACATGTAATGCCAATATTATTATTACTATTTTTCTTATCGTACGATACACTTCATTGCTTGACGTTACTTAGAGAACTGTTCATTCCTTTTTATGGAATTCTTTATCAATTGCTCATTTATTTTGAGGGGTGTGATAATTTTTGCCTGTATTATTTTTCTAAAAAAACAAAACATTTTCTGTTGTGCGTAGGCTACTTATCAATAAGAAACCACTTGATGCTGAATATCAAACGGATAACCCACACAGAACGATGAACAAAATAAAGCAAACTGTGTCGTGCCTATTTATATATAAAAAAAGTGAACTACAGCCATTACAAGTAACATCGTATTAACAAAAAAAAAGAAAAAAAAAGAAAGAAAAAGAATTAGGCGAGAAAGAGATTCGATCTTCGGACCTCTGCATTGCAAGTTCCTGACCTTACACCTATAGCTGTGTCTGGTCATTTACCACAACTGGGCATATTTTGTTATTTGAATGCACTGTTCGCGTATTTTGAATCTATATAAGGAAGTGGGTTCCGAATATCAATGAAGGTCAACAGGAATATTAAATGAGTGACAGGTCAACAATGTTTCACAATAATTTGGCCAGTTTACTTTTTAATAGTTTGGGTTCTTTCAAAAGAAAGTCCGCAATTATCGTGAAAGCGTGTAAATTACTGTATCTTAAAACCAACAGGATATACGTGCAAAGCGAAAGTGAACGCATTTCATCGTTTTGTTTCCAAACACTCGTAACTTCTGCTTGTATTTAAAGAATGCGACTACCTATGAAACTTGAGTAATTATAAATCAAAGCTGATTTACCTTAACCTTAAATGCAATGGACCGATACTTAGGCTCCGCCCTGCCAGGGCATTAATTTTGGATTATACCATGTATTGAAAAACAAACTACTATAGATTTATTTTCAAAACCGAGCTCTGACGTAGGCGTTGAGTCCTTTTCCATAGTTATATTTAAAAGGTATATGATAGAAATTGAACGTTATCCTTCCTTTCAACTTTGAAAGTACTTGAATGAGTAAACATTACGATCTAAGACAAGCAATAAGTTTCATTTGTAAGTTAATTTGAATCTTTTTTTAAATGTATTGGTTCATTACCTGTTTAACCTATTTTGAAGGATAGCACGGAAAATTAACTGTTAAACGTAGATTTCACGGCTCACTGAGAAAAATCTACATATAATGTCAAAAAAAGCTCCAAAACAATATCGTGTAGCCAGGATATCAGTGAGAGCTCGATAACAATCACAAACTATGTGAGTCGTAAACCTTAATATTCATGTGGTGCAACAATCAGTTCCAGTATCATGAATACCGTAGATAAAACAACGTCATGAAGTCTAGATTAATGAGAAAATTTTATTACAATAACGTACGATATTTATAATGAGACGACTATATATTTCTTGCGATAGGTTGGCCATATATTCTATCTATTTTGAAACATACTTTGTGACATATTTATGTGTGTCACTCATTTAATGAGCTAATTTTATATAAAATCAAGACGGGTAGATGTGAGCCTTAATGATAATTAAATTTGAAGTATATTTTTTAACTTGTAATTCATGCTTTAAGTCTTATAAGCAAGCGGCGTAAAAACATTGTTTATTGTACGAATACTTGCTTTTATATATCAACGAAGCAAAACAGCAACAACAACAAACAAATAAACCGTAATTTACATTTTTATTTGTATAGTTGAAGCATATTGACCCGAACCTGGCCTTTATGATTTGAATAAATTTAATACCGGTCGTTTTCCTTCGGCGAAATACGACTTACCCACGGAATTCAATCGTAAAGTAGGAGTGCACGTGTTAGCTCCATTAATCCGTTATCGCCCTTGCTTTTCGCTACAACGGCGATATTTGGTCACCATCATGAACTAGTGAATCAATACATAAATTGAGTCTCCTATTTAATATTCTTTAGATGCGGGTGAGAAAAATACACATTTTCACATTTCTTTAAGGTTCATGTAAAGAGTTTGAGACCCAATTTTAAGGGCATTCATTTGCCAAGAAAAAGCAGTATGTCCAGGAATATTATATATCAAAATGAAGCTATTTATGAGCACAAGCAGTTGAAAAACATCAGACTATTATAACTATAGCGGTATAGCCAAAACATTGTGGAAAAGGGTCATTTTGTACAGAACAAGCAACAGCATGACTGTTGGATAAAATTGGCTCATATTTTAACTAAGTCTAGCCTAAAGTACCATCCAGGTAGTGCTACAACCATTGGTATAAAACTCAGCCCCAAAACGTAGTTATGCAAGCAATTTATTTTGACTTATTTTATAAACACATATGTCATATATGTCATTCTAATTTTGTAAACGTGTAGATCTTTTTATGGTATGGTGTGTTATCACAACATAAATTGACATTAATTTTTTATATACCTGTAAGGTTGTTTAGCAATATATCAATTTCTATTTCACAGAATGATAAATATATAGTAATATTGTCGATCATTGAATTAAAGAAACTATAATTTGAAGTAAATCGCAGAAAATATTTCACAATATTATGGTGTGATGTTGCACCATACCTTGCATCTATTTTGAAAACAGACCAAACCGGTTTGACATGTATGTTGACAAAATAAATGGAAATTGATTGTTTCAAAAGAGCCTTTTGAGACTGAGTTTTATATCTAATGTTCTAGCACTACCTGGATGGTACTTCAGACTGTACTTTGTTAAAATACGGGGCAAATTTATGCAACCGTCATGCAGTTGCTTGTTCTGTACAAAATGACCCTTTTCCACAATGTTTTGGCTATACCGCTATAGCTATGACGGTTTTATGTTGCCTAACTGCTAGTGCTCACGAATAGCTTCATTTTGATATTTAATATACCTTGACATACTGCTTTTTCTTGGCTAATAAAGTGCCCAAAATATTGGGTCTCAAACACTTTACATGAACCTTAAATGCAATGTATGTCATTTGAATGGAAATAAAATTAAACCCCCTGTCTCGGTCTCACATAACAAGGAACAATTGTTTTTGAAATTGAATCATCTGCTCCATGACCTGTATGTAGGAAAACTATTAAGTCGACACGTACCTGCAATTTGTACAGTATAATGGAATGTCCATGCTTGATCGTCACGAGCCGAAGTATTTTCGTAATTGTATTCACGGACCTAATTATTTATTCTGCATAAAGGTCAGGTTCAAGTTAATATGCGCCGCTATACCCATGTTTCAACTTCAATAGGAATACAACCTTTATGCCCTTTATAATTTCATAGACGGTCCCGTATTAGACCTCGCAAGTGGGAGCATAGTTACGGAGAAAACAACAATAAAAACAACACCAACACAAACTACAACACCAACCACTACCTCAACAACAACTCGGCCGACAACGACGCCGACTACAACCCAAACAACGACGACGCCAAAGCCAACGACAACATCCACAACAGTCAAATTAACAACAAGAGCAACAACAATTAAAACTACACAAGGTATTCTGCGTTATTATTGGCCTGGTTGAGCATAGCATAGTCGTGACGTAATTTTGCAAGTCAACTTTCGAATTAATTGAATGATGTCTAATGTTTGGCTGCAATTATAGTTCAATTGCATATAGAACTATACAGTTTGTACATCGTGAAATTGAATTTCATCTCGATCAAAACCATTTCAATTCATGTATCCCAAATCCTCACTCCAGTCACTCGAAATCGCTTAAAAATCGTTTGGAAACACTCCGAAAACGGTCACCATTTCATTGATATTGATTAAATTATTTGACTTTTTTAATCGCTGACGTGTATTCAAAAGGTAAGTAAGTGGAGGTGGTCGATAATTTTGTTCTTTTGGTCGGAATTAGCGAAATTTTATAACCCCTCTTGAATTCTATTCCAAACTTATTCATCACACTCATTCAATTTCATTCCGTAATCATCCCAAAATCGTTCATTATGTCAATTTCACGATGTTTTAACTGTATCTGCAATCCAAAAGGATAGATGTGCTTGTTAATAGTTAAACTTTTCACCGTTTGGTTACCAAAACCATTATAACTTCACATTTTTTTCCAATCTGAAATTACTAGGATTTTAAAAACCACCGACGATTTAATGTTTCCAGGTTTTTTGTCGACTGTCTATAAGAGTGAACAAATACATTGTACATGTATATTTATGAAAAGGCTGTTTTATCTCAGCCACAAATTCAATGGCCCTGAGGCTCCGCGCCATGCAGAAAAAAAAGAAAAGAAGAAAACAAACAATGATAATACAATACCAAAAACAATTATGCAAGCCCGGGAGACGCAATACTTAATCCGTAACTCTCAATGAACAGTAACACTATAAAAGAGTAGCTTGGTATTTACATATACGTTACAATACGCATGGCTATAAAAAGACAAAAACTCAAGGATAAGTAATTAATATGGCAAGCGCCTATAAATGACTTCACTTACACTAGTTTTACACTTATCCGTTGAACTTAATTCTTTTATTGAAATGGCTCACACGGATAAAAGATTTAATCACGCGTGACAAGTCCCACTTATTGGACCGCCAGGGATCTTGATAGAATAATAATTTGAAAAATGTATTGAATTCAGAAATGACCAATTGTATGTAGCGAGTCAATAATGATCAGACACGTGAAGATAGACTGATCACTTCACGCTCTGACCAAATACATTATTTTCCACACAGCCAAGATGGTCTATTTAACGATATATTCTCAAAAGAAACCTGCTAACAGACGGCTTGACTCACTTGGAATTCCGCTTTTTCGTTATTGATAAAATTCATTTTAGTCTGTATTGTTTTTTTTTACTACTCATGATATAATGTTGTCGATATGAAGCAATGTATTAATTAAACATTTGGGCGACCCGTTACTTAAGTTCCGCCCTGCCAGGGCATTTATCATTGCTAATACAAACCGAACTGCTCACTGTACATTACTAAATGTGCACCATAATGATCACTGTACTTAAGTCATCATCGTATCTTTAAATGTTCACTACAACCCCAACACTGTAAACTGTACGAAAATCCGCGTATTACGTTAAAATTGCAATTAAAAGGGTACATAATGAAAAGTGTGATGTACAATGATCATTGTATGGCTTGGTGTAAAAATAATTTCCTGTACAACAAACTGGTCGTCGGGTACCAAATGAGTCGTACTACGCGGGACGTTACAAATGCGAATGATAGGGTGCACATTGAAAAGATAAGTGTACAGTTATCAGTTTGTTGTACAGTGATAAGCCTTATATAATTTGCTCACTGTACACTAAGCTGTTCGCTGTAATTCAAACTAGTCACTTTACACCAAAACTGATCACTGTACACTTGTCCTTTTCATTTGCAGCTGTAACGTCCGATACAGTTTGTAAGGACAAAATACCATCCTCGACATGTAAAGTGAATTCCAACACTGTTTGTGGGGCAGATTACCATTTTACATACGATCTTTGTAGAAAGACTTGTGGCCAATGCAGTACGTAATTTCAATTCAAGGTCTTCGAATTATTATCAAACAATTTCATTAGTGCCTGTAGTCAATGTATGCCTATAAAACACTTTGTACCGAGCAGACGTGACCTATACGCAAAGAATTTAGAATACATGTATATAGAATATCTCAAAGCAATATGGAAATTTTAAACATACAAAAGGATCTTGCTCTGTGATGACGATTACGTTTTTGATAGAATAAATTATGAAAGCTAGTTCGGCTGACAAAAAGAATGTAGTGTCTATTTACTTTTGGAAAATTTTTCTTTAAAAGTAAGTAGGGAATCCCTAAGAGATTTCATTGTCAAACAAGCGAAATCCCCAAAATAATGTAACCTGCTTTCGTTTAATTTATCTTATTTGAGGTCATAAATCGGGACCCAATTTTCCTGATGACTTACGAGTAATTGTCTATATATCTTGCGTTTCGTGACCATAAAAAATATTTATTTAAGGGAATTGCTCCGCCACACATGGATTATAGATTGATTTGATCTGAAACAAACAGTTATCCTCTCTTCATTTTTAGGCGGACCGATATACACAACAAACACGCCACCTATCATTACAACAACTTCCGGTTCGGATATCAGTAACAAATACAGGGAAATAGGTAACTAAACATGGCGGGGAGTCACGTGCCATACTATTCAGAAATCGTCAATAATTTTGTCAATTTATAACCATTTTTAATTCGGTTTGAAGTTGAGAAGGTGGGAAAATGGCAGGAAATCGATTGATATGGCAGATCTCTTAAAGATCTGCAAATAAGAAAGTTATTGACGGCCAAGTTAAAACTTACTTGGTCGTCAATAACTTCTTTATCCGCCGATTTTCGAAAAAATTTTAACACATCCAGCTATTACCTAGCGTTTTCCCGCCTTCTCTACCTCAAACTTTTTTTCAAATCGATCAAGTATTTACAGAATTATTAGAAAAAAAAAACGAAAAAAAAAATTGTGTCACGTGATTACCCGTCGTGAATAAATTAGAATGAAAAAACGCCCGATGAAAATTTTGGTAATAGGCTACACGAGCGTAAAATTACACTACACTTTTTTGTATTTTGAACCATGTCCATTGTAAGGACATGATTACAATTACGCATATTACACAAATAGATCTACGTTATAGAAATAAAGCATCTTTCGAAAAATATCGTTGATGAATGATCATAACATCGAAACTTATTGAAGCTGTAGTTACGATGATTTGATTATGCACCAATAATCAAATAATAAAAAGGGGAGCGAATGAATGACATTTATCTATAGCCATTATACCATACATTCTCTGTTGGTCGCCTTCTGAGTGCGTATGAATTTCAAAATCCTAGTTACGCCTATGTATTGTGTATGAGGAGAGAAACGAACGACATCTCTGCATAGAAATTGCTTGCACTAGACTAAGTGTATCTTATTACTGCAAATGGGCTGAGAGCGTGTAGCAACGCTAATTTGTTACATGAACATGACGTCATTATAGATGTGATGACGGCATTTTTCAAACGGTGTTATATGTTACTTTGTCAATTTTACTTAAACGAACTTCAGGAATAAAGTCGATTTATCAAAAAAATAATAATAAAAGAAAATAAAAAAAAAATGAATAACTAAATAATAAAAAAATAAAACAGATAAATGAATAAATAAATAAAATAATTAGAATATTGATCAAAATTAGTTTTTACAAAGTTTAAAATTTTCCACAAATTCGTCATCTAAAACAGATATAAACTCGACAAAGTCTCGCTTTTAATCTGTTTATAGATTACTTGTTTAACAAATTTGGTATTTAATGACCACTCATTCAATATTCTGTAAATTGTGACATATCTATGATACAAAAAAGTGCTAGCCGTAATGATTACATAGAAGATACAGTCAATAACATCGTGAAATTGACAAGATGAATGATTTCGGAATGATTTTTGAATAAAGGTTCTATTTGAATGAGTTTGTAGAGCTAGTTTTAATTGAAATTCGAGGCAAAAAATCCAATATCAAATAAAAAAAAATAGGGATATCTTTTACCTCCCTTTAGTAAAATATGCACTGAGGTTCTATGAATAGCGTTCTATGTCGTCACGAACCCACCATAAGCAAACAAAATTCATGTAAGTCAGTGAAATCGTGGATCTACCGATTTTTTTCAATGTAGTTGTTGATTTTATTAATTTAACTGATTTTGAATGGTTTGAGTGTGCGTTTTGAATGAATAATTAGAGCACTGTCAATTTCACGATATTGTAAACTGTAATATTTGAGCCTGTGCGTGACATTTCCAACAATTTCAAATATGTGCAAAGTAAAGACTCTGGCCAGCCTGTGCATCTCCACAGTCTGACCAGAGTCTTCGCCATGCGCTTAGTAGTAAGATAAGGTCTCAAAGTAACTATAGATAATCAGGTAACTTTATATTTACAGTTTTTGGCTGTCTGGGCCTTAAAATCTTTACACGTCACGAACATTTCAAATTGTTGTAAATCTCACGCACAGGCTCATTCACTTTTGGCCAATGCTTTGTGTACAGCAGGGTTATACCGTGACGGTAGGATAAGGGTTTAATTGCCATTTTGCGAACAAAGTATTGATTGATAGAATGGAGTTTAACGCCACTTTCAACAATTTTTAAGTTATATCTCGGCGGCTGGAGCATCTAAAAAGGATTCCTTGTATTGCTCGCCCCAGTACAGCCATCACATCCTTTCCTAGCCTCCAGCTGCTATCTCACATAGGTCCACGAATATCAACCAATTGGTGGGAGACAAATAGTCGGAAAGAATGAGTGCCGCCGTCAGGGATCAAACCCGGGACCTCTAGATTGACAGTTCGAGGCGCTTCCAACTGCGCTTTGACGGCGGCCCTGTGAAAAGAATAGCATATCAACGTTTTGAACAAAATTATAGTATCGACATATTCCTCGCTCGTTCAATAACAATATTTGTAATATGACCTACGTCGCGGGAGTGAAATAACCCCGTTCAGTATTTTTGATATTACACGGGTGTTAATACTTTTATTTTAAAAAGGCGTCATAAGTTTCGCGGAGAATTGAAACGTTGAATTTCAATAATTTTGACGATTTTTCTCAAAAATTAGGGTCATATTATAAATAGAATATAAAATGTGTGCTCATAAAATACAGAATTTATTAAACTCGTCATCTAAAAACAGATAAAAACTCGGCGCAGCCTCGTTTTTATCTGTTTTAAGATGACTCGTTGTATAAATTCGGTATTCCATGACCACTCATTCATTATCCTCTATTTATTACCTTATAGAATGTTACCACGATGGACACAGCCAGCAATATGACGGACGTATCTCCGTAACGTCACCGTCAAACCATACGTGCGTCAACTGGGCGTCGGTTGTCTTGTTTAACGGTTATAAGGCAACGTCGTTTCCCGACGGAGACATAAACAATAATTATTGTCGAGATCCGGGCAACACAGGAGAACCATATTGTCATACATTATACGGTAAAGAGACGTGTGGCATCATAAAATGCCCAGGTGAGTTGCAAAACTGACGTATTCCCGATGGAAACCATTATGTATTAGGCAAGTGCGCACGTGACATACAGAGAGTGTTTGCTTTATTATTGACGAATTCATTTGTTACAGTAACATACGCAGTGCCAGGTTGCTTAATACATGTTGATCCTAGGACGACAGTTCACTCAGGCCAGTTTCCATCATTTGTTGAAACAATGTACATGTATTTGAATGGATCTGCGACTTAACCGTCGTAACTACAGCTTGAACAAGCCGAAGTTACGACGTTGTTACGAGCTCTCAGATGTCATTGGGCAGGGCCAGAGATCCATTCTAAAGCAAAGTTTTTGGTTAACGATTTCGTTCACCAGTTTAACTACGTAAGGAACATTCGGTTTGTTCATAATAGTTTGAAAAAAGTAGCGCCGATTTAGGCTCAATTAAGTTTTTCTCAAGACTTCTTTCCGCAAGATCACTTTTCATTTTGTGAATATCGTGATACTACAAATCTTTTTATCATGTGAAGGGAAAAAAATCCCTTTTAAAATACATGAAGAACAGGTAATTTTTAATCGGGCGTATGGATGATCCGCGCAAGTATATTTAGGGTTATTCTTGGGCGGCTTTTGATTTGCGAGACAAGAAAAATTTGATTGGTAGGAATACCTTGGTATTATCAATTAGACAAATTTCCATATAATGCCTTAATTGAGTAGTTTTTTAACTATCCTTGTCAGCTACTCTGCGAACAGGGACGTTCACCATCAGCACTTTCAGTTCTTTGATATTTTAAACGTGTAGTAAAGAAGACGGCGAAATTGATATTTACTTCATTCAAACAAATGATATTCTGGTCACAATGCTCCTCTTTGGTATGATCCATTCAGATCTTTGAATGTTGATGTCAAGGTCATTTGAATAGACCAAGATTAGTCATCATGACAAAGCAGTATATGACTTCTTTTTTGCCCCCCCCCCCCCCCCCCCAAAAAAAAAAAAAAAAAAAAAAAAAAAAAAAAAAAAAAAACGATGTCATCTTGAATGACCTACATTCTTTAATAACCTCATTTGGAATATGTGATCCGTTTTAAAACAGAATCCTTAGCCATTTAAAAAATGACGTTGGTTTCGGGATGAGAGAAATATTAGAATTTCACAAACACATCTTGTCTTCTCTTACATTCAGGTCAGTGTGTAGATTCACCAACAGTTTCCTGTGTGCAGTTCGGTCAGTCTGCGTGCAAGGACGACGAATTTGCCCGGACCATTTGTCCGTTAACGTGCAAGAAATGTGGTACGTACCTTAATAATGCATTTAACTTTCCGTATTCTGAAGACACTTATCTTTTTAGTAATATTTGTTTTCCTGTCAAATGAGAAAGGATAGATAGATGGGTGCCCATCCCAAAATCGTAAAAGTTTGTTAAAGAATACAAAATGAGATAAGGGCAGTAGATTCCTATTTAGCTTTTCCGACCCTACATGGCATTTGTGAGTAAATCATATTACAGTCTGATGAAAAAGACGCGTCATTGAAATTATTCCGTCTTTTAATATTATGTTTAATTAAACATAATTATAATAAACATGTAAATGAAATTATGGCGTATAGAGCCTCTCCAATTTTTCTTTTCGGATAAAATGACGTCATTATGTAATGATGACATCATTTTACAAGTTGCATTTTATGTTACACGTGCATGTAAAGTACTCTATTTCCTTCTCCGATCCGATTCAATATGTACTTATCTTATTCAAATCTTAATAGATCTACTATGACAGTACATTATTTGCAATCCAATGAAATAAAGAATTCTGAGTAGTTTAAACCGTGTCATGTGGGGAAATCCATTGCACTTTAATTCTGTATAAATTGCAATAAGACTTTCTGGAACCCCCCGCCCTTCAATCTGCAAGATCTGTGTTGTAGGAACCCGAAAAACCCTCGTTCCCCTTCAAAAACACGCATTGCTATTTAATCTATTAGATATTAAGGTGGCAATGGACAGCGGCCTTCCGACCTTATATACCGAAAGCGGGTTTTCGATTATTTTACGGCTCTTTTTGCGCGTTGTTTAAAAAGGCCGGTTTTCGTAAGATTCTGCTTATGGAAATAACGCTGATTTTTTTTACCAAGTAAACGCAAAATACGGGTTTTAAACATATCGGACATTAAGAAGAATTAATTGAGTAATTTCCTAAAAAAAAAAAAAAAAAAAAAATAGGATTTTTTGGCATTTTTACACCGTATTATAACAAAAGTCAGGGCATTTTTAACTTTTGAAGGCAAATTATGCGAATGCATTTGATCAAAGAGAAATTTTCTTGGCACCAGCCTTTGTGTAGATGTGTAAGGTCTATCAAAATGTATGTGTTTTATAGCTTTAGGCTGGTACTGAGTTTATTCTAGACCTAAACCGAATATAAACGTTTTACTGAAAAATGGCCAATAGCACTCAAGGGCAGATAACACTAGCCTGAAAATGAGCGTAGAAAGGTACCTTCAAAATTTTATATAATGACTACACAATGTTAATTTACAACATATGTGACCAAGAAAAAAATTCATTGACGTCATGTGTCCATTGCTACCTTAAAACGTTTTCGAATGAATTTGCGATTAGAAAGATGCAGTTTTTGATTTTGGGCTGTCGTTTACAGCGAGTCGACAAAAACAATCCAACAACCCTCTCATCCTAGCTCGATCACCTCAACTTTAAATGCAGAAAAACTTGGCAGAAATAGTTCCTTGGTCGGTCATAAGTACCTCTTACGAATGTCAAAATTGTTATTTTTTGTGTACCATTTGTAAAACTGTATGCCATTTAAAAATCTCGATAGACAGATAAAAAAAATACATGTTTTAAAATAGATTGTGTTATCTTTAAGCACAGTGTGTGTGTATTTCCGTTTATTTATCGTCGCTACCGTAGCACATTCCCGTATGAGCGACGCCCCCAGAAGACGATTAGTTGTTACGGGGGATAGTGTAAGGATACATAACGAAACTACTGCTGAGATCCGCCATGAGTCTTTAACGCGCTCGGTGTAGAGCACCGTCTCATGGGGCCTCGGTTTCGCGTCTCATCCGAAAGACAAATAGTATATAAGCGTGCCAGCCCGGGAATCGAACCCAAGCGGTCGAACCTTAAATGGTTTTGAAGACCGGTGCTCTACCAACTTAGCTAATCGGGGTGACTTTAAGGACAGGAAGTACACTTGAAGCTTTTATGTTAAGCCGAGTATTTTAATACTTTCTTAGATCTAGGGGATCGCAATTATAAGGGCAGAGTGATTTTTCACTTCGTTTATTGGAGTTTAAAGTGCAATTGCCTGAGTACCTGGCTTAAACATAACGTCTTACGGGCGTTATTTGCCATGTGGTAAGACAATTGCACCTTTACACTTAACGCAGTGAAAAAGGCCTTCATCCCTCTATTGCGTCTCCATTATAATTTTCTCAATTATACCGCTTTTTTGGGGGTATGAGATGGGGCGGGCAGGGGAATTGAGGGTGAGAGGGGAGGCAGGGATTGGGGCTCAGGAGCGGGGGGGGGGGGGTATGGGGACAAAGTTTAAGCATGATGACTCTACTACTTTTTCTGTTTTATCTCTTAGTCGACACCCACAGCGTAAAAATGCAGTCGGAACGTTGATTATATTTCATTTACACCTTCGAAAATATTCGCAATGCTTTATATATTTCTTGAAAATCTTTGGACGGAAATGAAATTCTATATGTCTATACAATGCAAAATAATGCTTTCTTTTCAGGTTTTGGTATTGTCATCGAGAGTGGATCACAGTCATGATGCAAACAAATACAGCGTTACAGGCGCCTTAACCCTTTGCTGTTTAATCCCTGCTTTTAACGTGCCTGTGATTTTATGATTGAGAAAACATTGTGAAAAAAGAAGAAATTGCTTCTGACAAGCAATTTCTTCTTTTTCCACACTCTTTTCTACATTACTGAATGGTTATTTTTCAAATTAAATCCACTTTAAATTTTCGTCTGCAAAACCTTTGAATTTCGACAGGTCCATAATTTTGTAAAACAGGAAAGTGTTCAAACAAGAAGTGTTGAAATTTAAAGGGCGTATTTGAGTTTTTTTTAATCAGTTACGTTAAAGGTTTTTTTTTTCAAATTTCTGTAAAGTAGCCTAAGAAATGGAATATCTTGCAAAAGAATATTTCAAAAAGATATTATTGTGAAAAAATTGTCGCGGTAATGCGGTCAAATTATTGTAGAAAACGAAGAAATTGCTTTATAAAGCGATTTCTTCCTTTCCTACATTGTATATGTTTTTTCTTAATCACACTGCAGTTGAGAAAAAAATAAAAGTGAATATTAGATAAATTAAATTGGTAATTTCTTGAGTTCCAAACATGTTACCTAAAGATTTTTGAGAGTGAGGGTGGGTGGGGGTTCGAGTGTCAAAACTTTGTGAAAAATTGCGAAATGTTTCAAGAATTATTTTTATATATCATGAGTCTCCAAGTGAAATTGCCAATGCACGTTTTGTTGATATGGGCTCTTATTGTCTTTTGTTATTGCTTAAGTTGTTGTACTAATAAAATTCTAAAATATAATAAGTCAATTTCTTCATTGATCTAAATCTTTCAAAACGCTCAGCGAGAGAATCTCCCAAGAAAAAATCCTTTTTAGTTGAAATCAAAATAAAACATCCAGAAAATAAACTGTTCTTTACTTGCTAACACAAGAAGCCTGACTTTGGCCTCTTTGGTGTCACCACATCGTAAGAACATTATGACGGTAAACTGTTCCGTAAAAGTTTCAGCAAAATCGCACATTTAGCAAGGGCTATAATCTGTACTCAAGAAAATGTAGAAGGTCTGGTTGCAGAAGTTAAAGGAAATATGGCATTACTTTATATGGACATTGTTTTGAGTATTGACGTTTCTTTAATGCTTTTCGGTGGTTTATCGGGAAATAACGGTAGATTTTCACTTGATAATCTCACCGCAAAAGCAGTGAAATTATCAAAAACTTATACCCTGCTTTTGTGCATTTAATCCTATCTGACGTTATCTATGCGGAGCGAAATAAGTGACGCCACAATGAACGTTACATAGCAATCATGCGCAAAACTACGCGCTTTACGGAAATATGTCCTAGAAATTTCTCACTTGTCTCATTTTTGCATTAAAGAAATAGAATAATCGTTTTTAGTAAAAAAAAAACTACGTTTTAGTTTTAGTTCATTTTGTGAACAACAAAAGCTATATTTTTGTTGTTCACTCAATGAAATATAAATCGATCTTTCACTGAAACAAACGATTATCCTCTATATACTATCTCTACAACAAGTTGTTGTAGAGATATTATACGAGCCTGTGCGTGACATTTCCAACAAATTGGAATGTGCAAGAGGTGCAAACATTGAGCAGTGTACACAGCCACATACTGTTAATATAGTTACCTGAGTGTCTACAGATACGTTTAGATCTTATCTATCTACAAATCGCATAGTAATGACTCTGATCAGACTGTGCGAATGCACAGGCTGGCCAGAGTCTTTGCGTTGGGCATAATTGAAATTGTTGGAAATCTCACGCACAGGCTCATATGTCAATACTCAAAAAAATTCGTTAATTGTTTGAAAAGTGGTGAAGGCTATAATTGATTATCTTAAATGAGACCTACACTAATTTTAATCCCTAATCCCTTTAGAATCAATTTACCACTGTCAATGTAACATGCAGATCAACTTGACTGAAAGTTTGAAAAGAAATATGTCTTAGGTTCTTATTGAAGCAGATCATTTTTCAAAAACATATATCAATTGTTATCAAAATGTAATCGCATTGTTATCATTATAATAGACTATTTTGCCACCTAGTCAATTAAATAACAATGACATGTAATCAGAGATACTCCGATCACAGATTACAATATGATTACTCAAAAATTCGATTACATGTAATCATAATTGCAGATTACGATTAACCCAGGTCTGACAACAAGACTAGAAAAAAAGCTAAATTTGAAATGAAAATGATTTTCTGTCCGAAAGGTTTTTTTTTTTTTTTTTTTTTTTTTTTTTTGTTATTTGTTTCGACCATTTTCAGAAATTGAATAACTGTAAATGTAGAAAAGATCATAGCTCTTCTCATTCATATCGCGTGTGCCAAAACAGTAGAGAGCTTCAAAACAGCTCTCACGCATCGCGACTAGCGACCAACACTCCCAGACCGACGCATCATACCAGAAGTGGTCCTGCGCCGTAACAATACAGATACAGATATATCAATCAAAGTACTGAAAGTACTGATAAGTTGGAATGCGTTCGAGAGGCGGTGACCTCAAGCTTCTAGCGAAGCTGACGCCTCCCGCCCACCACAGGTGATCACATAATACGTCTCGTCTTTTGACGGGCGTATATAAGTCAATGTATTTCAACAACGAGAGACGCTTAAATCGCTATACAGGCCTGAATCTGATGGAAGAAAAATTATACCAAGAGGGACAGAATGGCTCTAAACCGCTCACATGAATTCGATTGGTCCAGTGGATCTTATCCAAGAAACTTTCTGACAAAGATTCATTCAAACTTGCCTAATTGTCGAAGAGGAGACATTATTCGAATTATAAGCAGTCATAATAGACCCTGCCAACCCATTCATTACAGAGGAGACTCAATATTAGCTCTACCTGCCACGCCCATATTTATGGGCTAATGAAAAGTTTGCCAACAATATTTGGAGAAGGTCATCAAAGGAACATTCTTGCAAAGTTTCATTGAAATCTGCCCAGTGGTTCAGGAGGAGATGTCGTTCAAAGATTTTGGGCTCAAAATAAACCCCGCCCTGCCATACCCATATTTATTGGCCAATTAGAATATAGCGACAATTTTGAAAAGGGTCACCCAGGGAACATTCTGGCAAAATTTCATTGAAATTTGCTCAGCGGTTTAGGAGAAGAAGAAGTTTTAAGAAGGGTGACGACTCACGACGGACGACGGAGTCAGGGTGATCCTAAAGCTCCCCATGAGCACGTTGTGGTAAGGTGAGCTAAAAAGGAAGAAAATGGACCATACAGCCGTCTAATGGACACACAGGCGACCTTATACACTCAAAACAGTTCTTATATACTGAGCGCAAAAAGTTTAGTTGTTCCGTTTACGATGGGATATATTTCAAGATCTGATTAATCTTTTACAAAGAAGTTGATATTAATTAAGATCCTATTCAATTTCCTTCCTGAATGCAATGATTTTGAATTGTTAGATGAAACTGGTCAGTCGTAACGATATGATTGTCTACAGACCGGTAGAATGGAAAAGCCACACAGTTTAAACAACGGACGGCCTTCCGTTTTTAACACATTCGAAATAGTTTTTGTCATCAATATCAATTTAGGGTATCTCGGCGCGATAAAAAAGAAGTTGGTTAGAGTATGGGATATTTCTGATGGCTCACTCACGTTCTGTTGACGGCCACGGGGACGTTAATTTAACATGTTCACTGGTAGTTTTTTTTCAGTTGGTTTCCATTAATGAAACGCAAGACATGAATGGTGCACAGAGTTGTTTTACCGATTGCACTCAATATGGATAGCAAAAATATTCCATTGCGTAGCGTAACGTCATGACGTTTTTGTGTAATTTTATTGTCGTTAAACGAGATTTGTTAAAGGAAAGTGGTCCATGCCATGTCAATGTTTATTTGCAACAAATCTCACGTCAATAAAAACACTTGTGACAGAAGCTAAAGTCAATTTCAACATCCCCCAGATATGTACATCGTATGAGATAGGTCAATGCACTGCCCGACTAATTTAACGTCGTCTCAAAAGTTGCTCTTCTGTGAAGGATGCGTATCATTTAAATGTTTAATGTTAACCGGGAATAAATGGAATCAAATGAGACAAAAAATAAATTTGTGCCATATTGCTACACCAATATATCGACCAAGTACGTTAAATTCACGTAAACGTCACTAAAGACGTATGTATGCAAGAAAAAAATTAAAACCTACTATCAAAAGAAAGCAAGTTGGGTGACATGAATATAGCTTAATTGTTTGACTTCTTTGCGACGTTAATTTAAGTGCGACTAATTTTTTTGCGATCAGTATATCATTTTTCAATAAACTTCTTTAATTAGAAGTGTCGCAAATGATTTTTCCATGATGAAAAGCTATTTTCGCAGGGAAGTCTTTTACTTCATGAGTTGGAATCTCAAGACAATTTTTGGACGAAGTTCAATTGTGATTTCGACCTATGTGAATCCAATATTGGGCACTTTCTCGGGTCATTGACAAGTTCTATGATTTGGGTCAATTGGTTGTTCAGTTAGAGTGGAAACTGTTAACTGTTAAAATTTACTGATGCCCGTGACATCTATGACCCCGAAACAATAGCGCTTTTTTTGGGTCATGGGCAATATTTGTGTAAAGTTTCGTTATTGTAGGTCAATTGCTTCTCCGTTTATCTAGCAGAAAGCAAAAGGTCAATGGACTGAGAGACAGACATGATGAAATCAATATAATTATGCTCCTCTTCTTCTGAGTTGGGGGTACAGTTAATAACATCGTGAAATTGAAAGGTGAACGATTTTGGAATGATTTAAGCATGATGTTGAATGAGTGAGCGGAGCGAGTTTTGAGTGAAATTTAAGGGAGGGAATCCAATGTCGCTTATTTTGTTCAGGATGAACAAAATTAGCGATATATAAAACCTATATAAAATATGCATAAAAGTTCAATCAATAGCTTTCTATTTCACCAACAACCAACCAGACGCTTTAAATTTCATTTATGTCAGTGAAATCGCGATTTGGTTCTTGATTATTTCATTTTGATTGTACGTGTTGGTCTTATTTTTCTAATAACTTTGAGTGTTTTTTGAATGGTTTGAGTGAGTGTTTGGAATGAATGAATGGAGCGCTAAGTGAGCGATTAAGAATATTTTCTATTGAGATGAACATCAATTTCACGATATAACTAACTGTATGATGGTGCTCTTAAAAATGTTGATGTGTAAGAAAGTGAAGAAAGCAAGTTGAACTAGATGGTTTGTTTCAAATAGCAAATTGTCTTGGTGTTGGAATTTCATTGGACAAAGATACTCATAATTCAATTAAAGATGTGGTGGCAAGGGTTTTATTGGATGAGTATTGGGTTTTTACAATAAAACATTCATGTAGATAACTACAATATGATGGAAAACAAACGACAATATGTTGCAAAAATATATATTAACTTTAAAAGTGTATCATCACTTTAAAAAAGGTATTTATTTCGTAGCTTAGTGTAATAAGGTCGTTCAGAAAGAGAAACTATACCTTTAAAATAAGCTATAGCATAATTCTACGAAAAATAGGTCGCGACCTTACTAAATAAGCAGATCACGTGATTAGTCTGTGCTATTGCCACAATACTGAGAAAACAGATCGCGACATTACCTAATTAGCAGATCACGTGGTTGGCTAGTGCTAATTGTCAATTGCTGACCTAATTGGACTTGACTTATCACATGATTTCCAAATACAGTAATGCAAACATGTGATACTAATATATTCGTACACAACTTTCAATAAATGTCGTTTAAAACATAAATTAGCGTGATAATAATAAACACGAAGTGATAGTTGTGTAATTGTACAGCATTATTACTTTTTGATGAAATAAACTGTATGTCTTTGTCAAGTTGAGATATACAAAATAGGCCGAAGTGTATTCACATCCTGTTCACGTGATATGTGTTCTCAAGAAACCCGAAATGAAATTATCTTGTGTTCATTTTGCGGTTTTGTTAAATCTAAGTTGGAATTGCTCCGCATTCCAACTTAAAAATACATATTTAAAACGTCGTGAAATTGACACTCATTCTGATCAAATTCATTCTAAATCATTCCCCGAGCGCTCCCTTTATTCGTTCCTAACACCATCTCAAATAGCTCCAAAATCGTTAGAAAACAGTTCGACATCATACAATAGGATTAATATTTAATTCAAATTGATCAAATCAATCAATACGCTTTAATTGGCTGGTGTTGATTTTAAAGTGTCTGGTCAGTCCACTAAGACACACAAACAGAAAAGACAGGCCTACGTATATTTTATCACCCTGAACGGAATTAGCGATTGGCTTTAATTTCACCCAAAACTCGCCCCACACACTCATTCAATTTCATTCCAAAATCATTCACCTTGTTAATTTCACGATGTTCTTAACTCTTCCTTTTAAAAACGGTGAATAGTGTTTTTATATCCCAATTTCTTCTTAAAATTCGCTCGACTGTCATACTGCAAACAAAAAGGAAGGAATCAGTTTGACACAGGTTACTCTGTAACCCGATTAAATGAAAGTCGAAACGTAAGTCAGAAGTAGAAATTGCTTCTTCAGTAGAAACTTAATATAGAATTCTGACATGCACCATCTCATAGGAATCGTCTTCTTAAGACGATCCCAATGAGATATTACAATGTAGAATCTAAATAAATGAAAACAACAGATAATGTAGAATCTAAAAATGAATGAAAACAACAGATACTATTTGTGATTTTGACTAACGTAAGAAGTTTAGTAAAAGAGGCCCCTGACTACAGGCCGTTGATTCATACCAGTGTTCCAATTACTTTATTTACTTTACATCGAACATGTACCCCTCCACGAAAGATATAGAAGGCTGCTTGAAAAAAGTGGGTAAAAACTGCCTTATGTGGGTTAAATATTTCATGGCTTACAGAAAAAGTAAACGAGTGTGTGTCTATACTTAATGTACTAGTTTTTGCACTTGCCAGTAAAAACTGCGTTCAGGATGACAAAACGGTGCATTTTTTTCCAATTATTCCACGCTCTCTGCGCATGTTCACCTGCAAAGTGGGCTATAATTTGTAAACTGTTCGCACCGCTGTGTGATCCTGAACGCAAGTCTGGTGAAAAGGGCCTCTTTTCTGGTATTTGTTTAGATTAATGTAAGGGAAATAATCAAGTTTCATATTTATCGGAATTGTCTCACTCTGACCTGTTGTTGAAAAAGCATCTATTCAGAAAATCATGCAGCTCTTACCCCTCGAGTTCGGAATTTGGAACGCTGGTGGCTAGCTACTCGGCAGGAGATGTTGAGCCAGCCGATCCCTGCCGAGCCCACTTTAGCAAAAATCATTTGAATATCAGTCTGTATTTGTACCATTTTCAAATTACCAGCATTCCTGTTTGTCATCCGAGCCTTCATCGGCTCTAATAGATTTAAGTTTAACCCTTTGCTGTTTAATCCCTGCTTTAAAGTGCCTGTGATTTTATGACTGAGAAAACATTGTGAAAAAAGAAGAAATTGCTTCTGACAAGCAATTTCTTCTTTTTCCACACTATTTTCTACCCTACAGAATGGTTATTTTTCAAATTAAACCCACTTTAAATTTTCGTCTGCATTTGAATCTGGACAGGTCTAAAATTTTGTAAAACAGGGAAGGGTTAACTTCGCAATAAGAGTTCATGATATTACGGCGATAAAAACACATGATCACGAGCGCAGATCATTCCTGTCAGGATGCAAAGGCGTTTGTGACCAATGGATAAATTGTATCCGCTTTACACGTGAAAACGTAGAAACGTGAAAACCATGATACGATTTTTGCAAACGGTTTCGCGAACGTTTCATCTTGAACCCATGACTGTTATTTCAGAAGAGCTTATATAGCGATGGCATGGGTCCTGTCCGTCCGTCCGTCCGTCCGTATACATGTAAACAGTTCTCCTTAGAGACACAAGGTCCACAAGTTTAAGGCTATCGGTCCTATCGGGCTTGCCTGAAATGTTGATGGGGCAAAATGGACATACAATAAGTAACATAGTGAATTTGACAAGGCGATTGAATTTTGAATTGATTTTGGAATGAAACGAAACTGAATGAGTTTTTGGAGCAAGTTTTGAGTAAGAATGCAGGGGGATAGTCTAATACCGCCGATTTTGTTCAAGATTAACCAAATTAGCGATATTTATTACCTCCCTTTAATAAACTATTCGTATCTTTCTGTTAGCGTGCCTTCATGGAACAATTAGTTACTTTAAAATCCACACAAGCCAATAAAACCGTCGAATAGTTTGATCGATTTTAATCAAATATAGATCGTCTTGAACTGTTGTATTTTTTCAAGTAAATTTGTAGCGTTTTGTTCGATTTGAGTGAATGTTTGGAATGAATGAACGGAGCGCTGAGTGAATTAATTATAATGATTTTGATCAGAATAAGTGTCAATTTCACGATGCATTTCATTTAAGGGGGGTAATAAATATCGCTCTCGCTCCACACATTCATTCAATTTCATTACAAGATTATTCAATATCAATCATTTTATTAATATCAGGATGCTAATAACCGTACTTGGCGTGCTTTCATGATCATAGCTACTCTTATTCACAATGTGCTTGTACCCCCTCTATAAAAGAGAAATAGAGGGCTGTGTGCAAAGAATGGGAATCAAACTTCAATGTTGGGGCAAATAGCGCCGTTTAGGGGGATTTGGAATCCTGTCCTGTGTTCAGGATGAAAGAAACGTTACGCAGGCGCTTTGAGATGATACCCCGCTTTGCACGTGCACATACGTGCAAAGCGGGGTATCATTGCGAAAGCGCTTCATCCTAATCGCAGGGCTGGTAGTAGGCTGTCAAACTCTCTTGACATCGCGAGTTAAACCGTAGGCCCCTATTCAAACTCGGCCAACACAATCTATTCTGTGTGAAATTGAAAAAAATAATAATAACAAGTTTAATAGATCTAAATAAAATAATAAAAAAAAATAAATAAATAAAAGTAAAATTTGCCATCAGTTCCATATTATTTTGTTACCGGCCGCGTCTTTTATCGCTTGCTTTGGTTTCGACGGGGTTTAACGCCGCTTTTAAGCAGTCCGTTTTAGTTATAACCGGCGTTGCACGGTTGACTCAACGACACTTATCCATGGCCCGGATTCCTTTCAGGATACAAAAAAAAAAATGAAAACGTTTGGAACAACCCTCTGAAGCAAAATTACAATTAGCCCTTCTGCTTTTCACAATCAGTATTCCTGTTGCGTGCACAATTATTGCAGACAGTGTAGACTAAAATCTGTCTGCACAGTTGTGCAGACTGACATTAGCATTCACTGTCTGCCTTCTTCTTGACTTTTGTAGAAAAGGAAAAAAAAAAAAAAACAGACTCGCGGTATTGTCAAAAAGATAGAATCTTTTTTAAACAAAATTTGAATTCAATATGTTAAAATTGTGTGGTTCTAGAAAAACGAAACCCCCGTTTGTATGTTCAAACCCTCTTGACAGAAATCCTTGATCCGCTGCAGACGCTGCTCGTGAGATGCAGGTTAAACGTTAAATGAGATGCAAAACGTTTCTGGAACGAATTCTGATACAGTGGTTTCGAAGCTACATGTACCTCTGTCACCTCCAGATTCCTCCGGCCGAGTGTTACCTTTAATTATAACAACAAATATAATCAAATAGTTTTCAAAGCTTTCACAATCTGCTTCCATTCTTTTCACAGTTAGGAACACCGTGAAATTGACAAGGTGAATGATTTTAGAGTGATTTTGAAATTAAACTGAGAGAGTGTTTGGAGCTAGTTTTGAGTGAAATGCAAGGGTGGTAATCGAATATCGCTAGTTTTGTTTAGGATGAACATAATTAGCGATATTTATTACCCCCTCCCCCTCTAAAAATATACATACAGGTGAATAGTTTTTCTATGTTTTCACAACCCACCATTCGCTTACAGAATTCAATCATTTCGGTTAAGTCGAGGATTTAATCAACCGAATTTTTATTTGATTTTGTTGATCCTACAATATTTTTGTGTTTTTGGGGCGTTTTTGAATGGTTTGAGTGGGTATTTAGAATGAATGAATGGAGCGCTGAGTGAGCGATTAAGAATGATTTTGATCGGAATGACAGTCAATTTCACGATGTTATTAACTGTAAGTCCATATTTGATTTAGGCTACTATAATCTGCCCATGGTATGAGGCACTTCAGTCAGAAGGGATGTGCGTGAATATATGTGTTTATGGTTTTTTGTTGTTCTTCTAATCATTAAAACTTTGTAACACACAAAAAAAATTTCATCCGAAACACCGCCGGTCTATCCAGCTCATACTAAAGTCAGAAACAAATCAGCGATGTAAATGCCTTTTTATCATGCTGCATTCGTTTTTTTTTTCTTCAATCATGTAGTAGGAAAAACATTTTAAATCACTGCATGGTTTTTTATCATGCTGTGAGGAATATTTTTTTTTGTGCTGCAGAGATTTTTTTTTCACTATGCTCCCCGATTTATTTATTTATTTTTTTTTTTATGTTGTGTGGGATTTTTTTTCATCTTGCTGACGGGAATTTTTTATCATGCTGCTAGGATTAATTTTTTCTGATGGATTTTTCTTTAGACAAGCTACTGTTGTGTTTTTTTTTTTTTTTTTTTTTTTTTTTTTTTATTCATGATGAAGGAATTTTTTTATTACTACACTCCGGGAAATTTTTTATCATGCTGCAGGAAGAATTTTTACCATCCTGCTGCAGTTACGATTATTTCATGATGATGTAGGGATTTTTTTATTTAGAGTTTTTTTTTTTCATATCATCCTGCAGGTATCTCTTTTATTCACGCCTTGATTTTTTTTGTAATGCTACTGGGTTTTATTTTTTCATCAAAATATTTCTATCATTTTTTATCGGGGGGGGGTCGTATTTAAACATGCTTCCGGGGGGTCATTTTATCATGCTGCAAGGAAATTTTCTAAGCATGCTGCAGAGAATTTCAATCGTGCTGTGGGGAAAATATTTTTTTCATGCTTCGTGAATTCATTTATGATGTTGCTGGATTTTTTTAATCGTGCTGCGGGGAAGATTATTTATTATGCTTTAGGGAAAAGTTGCCATCTTGCTGCTGGTAATTTTTTTATCATGCTGCATGGAAAATCTTTCATCGTGATGTGATTTTTTTTTATTTTATATCATGTTCCCGAGAAACTTTTAATCATGCTGCGTGGAAAATGTTTCATCATGCTGCATTGATTTTCTTAATGCTTGGGGAATATTATTTTTATGGGATATTTTTATAATTCAGCGAAGTTATCTCATCATGCTGCAGTGAATTTTTTTATCGTCCTGCAGGAAAAATCGTTTATCGTTGCCGCTAGTTATTTTGCAGCTGAATTTTTATTTTACCTTCCACCGGGGAATTTTTTCTAACATGCTGCGCGAAAATCATTAACATGATCAGAAAAGAATGTTAGTTTTGCTGCATGTAGAACTTTTCGTCGTGCTCTTATGCTGCTGGAAAATTTTCTACCATGCTGCCGGGAAATTTCTAATCATTCTGTCGGGAAATTTGTAATCATGTTTGGGGGATTTTTTTGTTGGCCGCAGAAATATTTTTTATCAACCTGCAGGTATGTTTTTTTTATCATAATGCAAGGATTTTTTTTATGCTGCGGGGAAAATCTGTATCATGCTGCAGGTAATTGTTTTATCATGCTGAACAGAAGATATCGGGGAATATTTTCTATCATACTGATTGGAAACTTTTTAACCATGCTTCGGGGAAAATATCTTATCATTCTTCGTTGAATATTTTTAGTCAGTCTGCAAGGATTATTTTTCATAATGCTGCATTGAAAATTTGTTAGCATACTACGGAAAATTGTTTTCGTCATCTTGCTCTGATTTATTTTTCATGCTGTTTTGACTTTTTAATCATGCTTTAGGGAAAATATTCTATCATTCTTCGGGGAAATTTTTTATGATGTTGCAGGCATTTTTCTATCATGCTGTCCAGAGTGCGTGTTTTTGTTTTTTTTATCCTGTTGCAGGGAATTTTATTACATCATTCAGCAGGATTGTTTTATGTCATGCTTGGGAGGGGGAAGTGTTCCACCGATGATTTTCAAATAAAGATATCAAATGTCTCATCAGTCATATTTTTGGACATTTTCAAAATGAAAGAGACATTATCATTTCAATGGTCAATTTTGATCTACTGTAATATGCAACAATGCATCATCATTACATTTTCACCTGCAGAATTATGTGATTAGACTACATTCTTAAACGCGACAGAACACCTTTTTTTATTTATTTTACGAACGTGCGACACGTTCCTTTTAGTTTTCAATCGAATGTAAGCAAAAGATATGTTGTATTCATCACTATTCCACTGAAATATTGTTTACAAAATGTGTTTTAATAACAGCTTGTTAAAGATTGTGAGATTTGTTGGACCTCTGACCACTGATTAGACCATTTGCAAAAAAAACAACCGTTACTCTTAAGTAAACAATTTACCCATCTTTACTTAAAGCTGCCACATTTATCAATCGATTGCAATGATTATTAAACAACTCATTGATTTGAATAACTGCAAACCAAGACTTGTTATAGCGCAGTTGGTAGCTAGTCGGACTGTCAACTTGACTTCTAGAGGTCAGGCCCTGCGGGTTCGATCCCCGACGGCGGCAATCATTCTTTCCGACTCACCTCTCACCAATGGGTTGATAATCGTAGACCTATGTGAGATAGCAGCTGGAAGCTAGCAAAGGATGTGAAAGTTGTACTCATGATTCTACAGTGAATGTTTCTTGCGTGACCCCTCCCAAAATAGCAAAATTGAACAACGGCTGGTTGTAAATGCGGCACTTTAATTTTACCAGGGGCAGAATCAAATGGGGAGAGGACTCTGGGTCTATATAAAACAATCTAAAATCTTCTTCTTAACTAGGAATTCCGAATAGCCTTTAACATGTTTTTGATACCGGGATCATCAGTTCAGAGGTCTTTATGGAAAAAAAGTATGATTTTATAGTCTGAATGACTGCTTTCGCGGCCACAGAGTACGGATCACAAGATAGGTTGCGGTACTAGGGGTCTTATTGAATGTTTAAGATTACTCATTTTCTAAATAAGGAAGTCATCAGCCTTTAATATATTTAGCATGGATCAATAAAAAAATCATCATACAAGCATAAATCCTTAATGTTAGATCGCATTGGGAGGGGCACGGGAGGGAAGGGTAGGACTTCAACACTGCCTCTTATACACCCGAAGGTTGGCGGTATTTTGAAATGTTCTCATATCTCACTTTAATAGAGCTTAATGATTATCACTTGACTATTTATGTTGGACCACCAGGTGCGGAGCAAGAGTTAGAGGAAAGACGAATGTCGTTATTTAAATCTTTAATTTTCTTCTTCTGATGATGAATCAGAAGGTTTATATCCTGTATCTCGTATAAAATGCTGATGTAATGGCTACTTCAACGGTTTTAGACTTTAACCAAATTTTTGCAGGGTTTTGCAATGGCAAAATGTTTGCATTGTTTGATCATCCTGAACGCAGGCAATGTGGAATATCAAAATCCAACACGGAATACAAAAGAATTGGTGGAGATGCCGGGGATCGAACACGGGGCCTTTCACATGCAAAGCGAACGCTCTACCACTGAGCCACATCCCCTTTCCGTACATTAGAGGAGACAAATGAAGTCTTATTTGTAAATTTAGTTTTGAGGATTGTCCATTGGGTACCAGCAATTAAGGGGTGCTGGTTTCCACCTAATTGACAGATCTCAGATTTTTAAAATTTCTCGTTGTTGTTATAATATTATTTAAGATCCAGTATATCAGAATTGAAAGAATAAATATGTCGAGTAGAGTTGGTTTATGCAAGATGATGTGTCCAGAAAATGAAGTAAAAATGTTGGTAACTGCTAGTTAAAATTCAACCGAGATTCGTTCCATACAATTTCGTTCTTTTTCTTTTCTCATTTGTGATAATCTCACCCCGTTATAATCTATTACATTTTCTATTATTATTTAAGCAGGTTTAAAAAGTGGCATCTTATTCATGTTCAAAATGATGCATATGAAAAATAAAATGTCCGTATTTTTTCACATTTCGTCTTATCTGAATTTTCGAGATAGATGATATTTTATTGGAAGTGGCTAGCCGTACGGGTCCGTACGGCTAGTCTCGTAGGCTAAACGTACGGACCCGTACGGCTGGCTTACAGTCAACTCGTACCCACGGCAACTCGTACCAAAGTCAACTCGTACCCATTTTGGTCAACTCGTACCCAAATTTTGGTCAACTCGTACCCTTTCCAAAAATTATGGAGTCAACTCGTACCCATTTTTTTTTTATTGAAAAACAAGTCATAAATAGCCACTCCTTCATAGAAAAATATTATAATTATAATATATCTATAATATATTTTCAGATATTTGGATAAGTTTTTGTTGTGAAGAAAATGTTTTAAATTGTAAGGTGATAAAAGAGTGTTACAGGGACGAAGATTCAACTATAATTGTTGGTGTTAATGATTCAGTTACCATGTGTAAACTGTTTGTATAATTGAGTTTATTTGGTGAATATATTATCTTAATCAGTTCGAAAAACAAATTTAATTTAATTGTCCGATAATTTTGATAGTTAACACCTCAGAAGAACAAACAGTTATTTGTTAGAAGCAGGTAGTTAATAATGGCTTGTATGTAATTGCTCATCTAGATTTAAACGCTCTGTTATTGTAATTATATATTCTTCACAAAAAGTTCTTTGGCATTGAATACATGTAAGATTCAATTAAGACAAAAATATCTTTATATAATTTAAGTAAGTCAAAGAAAGTGGAACTCAAGTTTTCTATCCACTGAAATAAAATCAGATTTACCATTTCCTAATTATGCAAGGCACGTATCGTCAGTGTATTTTCATAACGTCGTAACGACAGTTGAAGGATACAGTGGTTACAATATTTCAAAATTACACAAGTTTTTTTGTAATACAATATATTGTTTGTATAACTATTTGGTCATTACATCGCAACTACAGCTTAGTCGAGCTGTAGTTTACGGTGTTTTGTCCATTTATTTAATACCGTATTTATTCTTAATCGTCCATCCCCTAAATCACCACCCAAAATCGGCCATTTCAAGACCGATATTTGGTAAAAAGTGACTATTCTAATAATCGCCCATCCCCTGATTTGAGAAAAAATGCCCAGACTATTTTGATGTAAACCTCCCATTTTTTCCACCAAATACTTAATAGTATGTATAAAATTCTTGCAATATCTTCAACGAATACCAAAAATCCTGATGATACATGATTTGGATGAACCGGGATTGATTTACAAGATTTATTGAAGATCGGGAAAAGCCGTTTTTTATCCTTTTTATGTTAGCGATGGTCGTGACTTCATACATGTAATTTACTATCTTTTTATCCAAAATTACGAAATTCTAAAGAAAAAAAAGGATAGAAAAGAATTACCGATGTTTGTTGAATTTTGGACGATTATTACTCGTGTAAATATTTTAGTTTTTTGATATTTTTTTAAATACTTCTCTTGCTTTTTTTCTGAACACAAATCTTTAGTAGACGCCATAGGTAAGTATCAGCCTGTGTAAGATTTCCAGTTTGATATTAGCCTACGATGCCTGCTTTATACATTAGGATATGGGTCAACCTTGAGTGAGACTGGAAGAAAACAACGCAACTTTAATTTGTATTTTATAATTACTAAATAACTACATTACTATATGATTATGTTTCAAAAGAAATGTTATATTTTCATAAATGTGTTTAAAATGCAAAGAAATGAATAAGACAAACTAAAGATATCTATTTAAAGTTATTTTTACTTATTATTATTCAATACCATCAAAGAATAAATACTATCAAATAAAGAATTATTACATCTTTCTTTGGACATTTTGTCCCACTGTCATTATTCTCAGTCTGCTGAAAAAGGGTTGCAATCGACAAAAGGAAATTGACACTTAATATCTTTATGCATTGATTAGGTGTGAACCATAACCACTGACCGATTAATATACATTGAATGACAGATTCAGTGTTATTTAAAGGTGACAATAATTCTTGCTTGATCAGATTCAGCATTTAAAAAGCCAAAAGCATGATATTTCACTCTCTGTAAATGAAAAAATATGCAGACAGCACAAAATAAAAAAAAATGGGTACGAGTTGACTCCATAATTTTTGGACAGGGTACGAGTTGACCAAAATTCGGGTACGAGTTGACCAAAATGGGTACGAGTTGACTTTGGTACGAGTTGCCGTGGGTACGAGTTGACCTGCTTCCGTACGGCTAGCCAGTCCTCACTGGACTGGCTAGCCGTACGGGAGTTTTTCAACCAATCAGAATACAGAACGGGAATGAATAATACATGTTATGTTACTTCGATATTTTTCCGTTCTGTCTGTATGTGGCTTAAAGGTATATAAAATATGTTCAGTGCAAAAGTTTAAGTCTATTACCGGACGATAAAAGCGTAAAAATATATCTTCCTTGATAAGGAAATAATTCGCTGGGCAATCAAATTGTCGCAATGTCGCATTGAACACGGACCCTAAGTCCCTGCATTGAATAATCCTTAAAATACGATCTTCTACAAAACTCTTATTACCGGAGATTTACAATGTTATTATTTTTGTGGGAAAAGGCTAGAAAGAAGGAAATTTTATTTTTCGTTGTCGTTGGAATATTATAGAAATTACACATTTTTAATGACTTTTTGTTTGTAGTTTAAAATCGAAATACGAAAAATTCAAATAACCAAAATCTGCAAGTCGGAAAAGCAATTCAGCGCCTCTTTGACTGTGTTAATGGGCAAACTAAAGGTCTGGGCATATATATGTAAGTGCGAATTTCTTCAATTGAAATTGATACGACAATATTCAAATAAGGAAATATAAAGAATGCTTAATTTTTTACCTTAATTTTTTCAGTGAATTTCTGCATCCGCGAATATTCTTTTTGTATCGGAAAACTTTCGTAACACGTTGAAATTATTCTGGGAGCGTTAACAGGTTATCGTCCGTTCTAAAACCATTTGCACATTAGACACGATTTTCAAAAAAATGACAAACCAGTATGTCTTATATTGAGGTAAAAAAAATCTGCTACTGGCCTAATTAATAGCAATTAATTGCCGATTGGGCTTTCAAAGTCATGAAATAATGTTTATTTCATTCCAAAATGGTGTGAAAAACAAACTCGGGAAACGTAACATAAAATACAGTAGTTAATTAGGCCGCTGATTGCAAAAGACTTAGGTAACAGACCCGGCATTTTACCGTCATAATTGTTGTTACAGGCACTTACGAGTGTTTTATGATAATCTTTCTTTTTCCTAACACGTGATAAAAGATAAATAATCATTGAACAATCGATAGAGGAACCCGCAGATGGTATATAATCGGAAATCAAATGCAGTATATTCTGATTGGTTGAAAAACTCCCGTACGGCTAGCCTGTCCAGTGAGGACTGGCTAGCCGTACGGGTCCGTACGTTTAGCCTACAAGGCTAGCCGTACGGACCCGTACGGCTAGCCACTTCCTATTTTATTACAAATACAAATATTTATAGGCTCTAACTCAATTACAATAAGTGGTTTGGGCCCATTCATATACAAGCAAACATTTTCTAAGATGTAATTTAGTCATAATCTAGATCATCAGGGGTGTGGAAATACGAGTTTTCTCCACTTGTCCCTGGACAAGTAAAAGCGGATTTTCTACTCGTCCAGAATCAAAATGAACTTGTCCGCTAAAGAGTATATAGAAAAAAATGAAAAAAACATTGCCTTTTGATGAAGAAAATGCTGGTATGCAGCATTTTCTTCATTAAAAACAATGTTTTCTACCCTATGATATGAACATTAGGATGATTTCTCTCTTTATTTTTTTTAAGTAACATTCCAAGATTTTCCCTGGTATTTACTTGTCCTTGGACAAGTGGCATAGAAAAATTTACTTGTCCTCAAGTACAAAAGCCCGAGTTGGACAAGTCGGGCATGGGAATTCCACACCCCTGATCATTCTTATCATAATCAATACTGTTGACAATACTGCAGATTGGCCGAGAGCTATAGCAGTCTCAAAAACATTCACAATAATCCAAGGCCATCACCAACAATATAGATTATGTATTTGCCACTAAGAGGTCTAAAATTATCAGGGGTACAGATAAGAGGGGTGAAGCCAGGCTAAAATCTTCCTTTCTCAACAAAGCCCTATGTTGTTGGTACTCATTTGAATCGTCTTGCCAAGACAATTCCAATAAGTACCAGCAACTTAGTTTTGTCCTACTTTAATGAAAGTACTTTGATCTAAAATTCCAAATAGCCCCACTATCTGTAGCTCTGAATTATACATTTGATATTCATGACATTCTTAATAATATTCATCAGGCTGACAATAACAGTATGTATTACAAAATTGAAATAGAGATTTAGATTTCAACATGAGAAATATCAATTTAGTAGGTTTAAGTCGAAATACATGAATAGCAAAAGCTTTTTCACAAGTGGCATAGCCACTCATGAAAATTCAGCTTTTTCTGTTTAAGCAATTAAATATTAATCTGCTTTACTTACAAAAAAACAAAACAAAAACAAACAAAAAAACAAACAAAATAAATGATTATCTGCAATAAGATGCATAATTACTGTATTCTTATTTTAATTTATTTTAATTCAGGAGAGAAAGAGAGAATCTTCTTCACCCTTTTGAAGTTGCATGTGATCATACACCAAAAAGGTACTTTATATATTATGGTATTACAGGGGTGTCATTACACTAGTTGAATAACTATACAAATGAGCTTAGAATGCTTAGCAATGTTATATTTTCCAAGTGAAAGCGATTTCATCCATGTATTTGATGTTAAAGTTAAAAGTTAAAGTTAGGTTTATAGTCTGTTTCTATGCCAGGCATATTCAACCGTCTTCACACTTTAACCCCCGATCATCGAATTGCAAGTTGGCTGTTAACAAACGGCGCACATCGGCAGCCACAGCACTTAGACTTACATTCTCACAGGTACCCATTTATACACCTGGGTGGAGAGGAGCAACTTGGAGTTAATTTTTTGCTCAGAAAAATTCCCGATCCCGGGACCTTTCGATCCCAAAGCCACTGTCCTAACCACTAGACCACGGACTCCTTTGATGAGGTTAATGCTATCCATCTTTATGTGCTGTCTAACTCCCCTTTCCGGTATTAATGGCAGGTGTGCCTCTGTGATGGAATAAAAAACTGTTAGTCATTTTTTAGGGTGCCAATTTTTAAAAGTATTGTGAGTGTTAGATTAAAAGATCTGATAAAACAATTCGCAAAATTGGTTAAAATTGTTTTGCAGAATAATAAATTTCTTTGATTTATCAAACAAATTCAAGTTGTATTATAAATAAAATAAAAAATTTGTGCTCATGAAATACCAAATTTATTAAACTCGTTCAAGATGAACAAAATAAGTGTTATCTATTAACTCCCTTTAATAAAATTCACATTCTTTTTGTATTTGTTTGTCATCGTGGACAAATCTTTCACTAAAACTCCACACCAGCTGTTGAAATCATAGAATAATTCGGTTAATGATTGTTTAAAATGTTAATCGTCTTGAATGATTTCAAAATCTTTTCAAATGATTGTAGAGCGTTTTTTATTGATTTCAGTGAATGTTTGGATTGAATGAATGGAGCAGTGAGTGAATGAGTTAGAATGATTTTGATCCGAATGAGTGTCAATTTCACAATGTCAATAAATGTTGTGTGATAAGATTTTATTCTAAATATATATAGGAAAATTTATATATATATATATCCTCATAAAAGAGTTTAAAATTTTGAAATTCATACTCTAAATATGTGAAATTCATACTCTAAAATATGTTTAACATAACCATTGATGAGTAGTTTACAAAAGCTATTTGCAGTCTTTGTTGCTTATCAAATAATTTCTAGGAACAATAATCTTAATTGTTGAATATGAGCCTCACGCATTTCCTTGATTTTTTTTGCTTTTTCAGTCCAAAAGTGATGAAATTTCATTTGTTTTGATAGCTCTGCTGTTTCTTGAGAAAACAATCTGTAATGCTATAGCCCTGGCATTTCTGTCTTGGTCTTTGTTGTGTGTGGCCTGAAGGCACCTACTTGAAAGTTGCCACACATGTTCATTATCAAAAAATCATTGTATACAATCAAGGGGGGTAACTCAAGATGCATTTTGTGTGAATTATGCCCTTTTTCAACTTAGATTTTTATATCCACTATCGAGCACCAATAGCCAAGTGTAGGCAGTTTTTTCAAGTCTGAGACTCGGTCACAGTGAGGACCCTAAAAACTATCTGTTGTGAGTCCCTTTGACCTTCAAGGATCAAATTTAGAAGATATTTGAAGACTTTTTTTTTTAACAGCCTTCAATTCTTTTCTGGAGTTGAGCAGGAATTAATCAAATTCCAACGCTTTTTATACGCCGCCGGAGGCAGACGTATATTGGCGTCATCTTCTCCGTCTGTCCGTCCGTCCATCCATCCGTCTGTCCATCCGTCCCTCCGTACGTCCGTCCACTTTTCTTGTCAACGCAACTCCTCCTAAACTTCTGGCTGGATCTTCTTGAAACTTGGTCAATGTTATCACCTCAATTGGTAGATACAATTGATACAAATAAAATATTAATTTGTAGGCCTAATATTAGCTTTGCGGATTGCGCATTGGGTACCAGCAATTAAGGGGTGCTGGTTTCCACCTAATTGACAGATCTCAGATTTTTACAATTTCTCGTTGTTATTACTATAATATTATTCGAGATCCAGTATATCAGAATTGAAAGAAAAAATATGTCGAGTAGAGTTGGTTTGTGCAAGATGATGTGTCCAGAAAATGAAGTAAAAATGTTGGTAACTGCTAGTTAAAATTCAACCGAGATTCGTTCCATACAATTTCGTTCTTTTTCTTTTCTCATTTGTGATAATCTCACCCCGTTATAATCTATTACATTTTCTATTATTATTTAAGCAGGGTTAAAAAGTGGCATCTTATTCATGTTCAAAATGATGCACATGAAAAATAAAATGTCCGTATTTTTTCACATTTCGTCTTATCTGAATTTTCGAGTAAGATAGATGATATTTTATTAACAATACAAATATTTATAGGCTCTAACTCAATTACAATAAGTGGTTTGGGCCCATTCATATACAAGCAAACATTTTCTAAGATGTAATTTAGTCATAATCTAGATCATTCTTATCATAATCGATACCAGGGGTGTGGAATTCCTATGCCCGACTTGTCCGACTCGGGCTTTTGTACTGGAGGACAAGTAAATTTTTCTAAGCCACTTGTCCAAGGACAAGTAAATACCAGGGCTAATCTTGGAATGTTACTTATTTCTTAAAAGAATTAAGAGAGAAATCATCCTAATGTTCATATCATAGGGTAGAAAACATTGTTTTTAATGAAGAAAATGCTGCATACCAGCATTTTCTTCATCAAAAGGCAATGTTTTTTTTCAAATTACTCTTTAGCGGACAAGTTCATTTTGATTCTGGACGAGTAGAAAATCCGCTTTTACTTGTCCAGGGACAAGTGGAGAAAACTCGTATTTCCACACCCCTGATCGATACTGTTGGCAATACTGCAGATTGGCCGAGAGCTAGAGCAGTCTCAAAAACATTCACAATAATCCAAGGCCATCACCAACAATATAGATTATGTATTTGCCACTAAGAGGTCTACAATTATCAGGGGTACAGATAAGAGGGGTGAAGCCAGGCTAAAATCTTCCTTTCTCAACAAAGCCCTATGTTGTTGGTACTCATTTGAATCGTCTTGCCAAGACAATTCCAATAAGTACCAGCAACTTAGTTTTGTCCTACTTTAATGAAAGTACTTTGAACTAAAATTCCAAATAGCCCCACTATCTGTAGCTCTGAATTATACATTTGATATTCATGACATTCTTAATAATATTCATCAGGCTGACAATAACAATATGTATTGCAAAATTGAAATAGAGATTTAGATTTCAACATGAGGAATATCAATTTAGTAGGTTTAAGTCGAAATACATGAATAGCAAAAGCTTTTTCACAAGTGGCATAGCCACTCATGAAAATTCAGCTTTTTCTGTTTAAGCAATTAAATATTAATCTGCTTTACTTACAAAAAAACAAAACAAAAACAAACAAAAAAACAAACAAAATAAATGATTATCTGCAATAAGATGCATAATTACTGTATTCTTATTTTAATTTATTTTAATTCAGGAGAGAAAGAGAGAATCTTCTTCACCCTTTTGAAGTTGCATGTGATCATACACCAAAAAGGTACTTTATATATTATGGTATTACAGGGGTGTCATTACACTAGTTGAATAACTATACAAATGAGCTTAGAATGCTTAGCAATGTTATATTTTCCAAGTGAAAGCGATTTCATCCATGTATTTGATGTTAAAGTTAAAAGTTAAAGTTAGGTTTATAGTCTGTTTCTATGCCAGGCATATTCAACCGTCTTCACACTTTAACCCCCGATCATCGAATTGCAAGTTGGCTGTTAACAAACGGCGCACATCGGCAGCCACAGCACTTAGACTTACATTCTCACAGGTACCCATTTATACACCTGGGTGGAGAGGAGCAACTTGGAGTTAATTTTTTGCTCAGAAAAATTCCCGATCCCGGGACCTTTCGATCCCAAAGCCACTGTCCTAACCACTAGACCACGGACTCCTTTGATGAGGTTAATTCTATCCATCTTTATGTGCTGTCTAACTCCCCTTTCCGGTATTAATGGCAGGTGTGCCTCTGTGATGGAATAAAAAACTGTTAGTCATTTTTTAGGGTGCCAATTTTTAAAAGTATTGTGAGTGTTAGATTAAAAGATCTGATAAAACAATTCGCAAAATTGGTTAAAATTGTTTTGCAGAATAATAAATTTCTTTGATTTATCAAACAAATTCAAGTTGTATTATAAATAAAATAAAAAATTTGTGCTCATGAAATACCAAATTTATTAAACTCGTTCAAGATGAACAAAATGAGTGTTATCTATTAACTCCCTTTAATAAAATTCACATTCTTTTTGTATTTGTTTGTCATCCTGGACAAATCTTTCACTAAAACTCCACACCAGCTGTTGAAATCATAGAATAATTCGGTTAATGATTGTTTAAAATGTTAATCGTCTTGAATGATTTCAAAATCTTTTCAAATGATTGTAGAGCGTTTTTTTATTGATTTCAGTGAATGTTTGGATTGAATGAATGGAGCAGTGAGTGAATGAGTTAGAATGATTTTGATCCGAATGAGTGTCAATTTCACAATGTCAATAAATGTTGTGTGATAAGATTTTATTCTAAATATATATAGGAAAATTTATATATATATATATCCTCATAAAAGAGTTTAAAATTTTGAAATTCATACTCTAAATATGTGAAATTCATACTCTAAAATATGTTTAACATAACCATTGATGAGTAGTTTACAAAAGCTATTTGCAGTCTTTGTTGCTTATCAAATAATTTCTAGGAACAATAATCTTAATTGTTGAATATGAGCCTCACGCAATTCCTTGATTTTTTTTGCTTTTTCAGTCCAAAAGTGATGAAATTTCATTTGTTTTGATAGCTCTGCTGTTTCTTGAGAAAACAATCTGTAATGCTATAGCCCTGGCATTTCTGTCTTGGTCTTTGTTGTGTGTGGCCTGAAGGCACCTACTTGAAAGTTGCCACACATGTTCATTATCAAAAAATCATTGTATACAATCAAGGGGGGTAACTCAAGATGCATTTTGTGTGAATTATGCCCTTTTTCAACTTAGATTTTTATATCCACTATCGAGCACCAATAGCCAAGTGTAGGCAGTTTTTTCAAGTCTGAGACTCGGTCACAGTGAGGACCCTAAAAACTATCTGATGTGAGTCCCTTTGACCTTCAAGGATCAAATTTAGAAGATATTTGAAGACTTTTTTTTTTAACAGCCTTCAATTCTTTTCTGGAGTTGAGCAGGAATTAATCAAATTCCAACGCTTTTTATACGCCGCCGGAGGCAGACGTATATTGGCGTCATCTTCTCCGTCTGTCCGTCCGTCCATCCATCCGTCTGTCCATCCGTCCCTCCGTACGTCCGTCCACTTTTCTTGTCAACGCAACTCCTCCTAAACTTCTGGCTGGATCTTCTTGAAACTTGGTCAATGTTATCACCTCAATTGGTAGATGTGCATGAAGGAAAGATTTTACGGTTTGTTGATTTTTGCCTGCGTTATGCCCCTTGATAACTTAGTCTCTGGGTCTACTTTACTTGTCAATGCAACTCCTCCTAAGTTTCTGGCTGGATCTTCTTGAAACTTCGTCAATGTAATCACCTCAATTGGTAGATGTGCATGAAGGAAAGATTTTACGGTTCGTTGATTTTTGCCTGAGTTATGTCCCTTAAAAACTTAGTCTCTGGGTCCATTTTTCTTGTCAACCCAACTCCTCCTAAGTTTCTGGCTGGATCTTCTTGAAACTTGGTCAATGTTATCACCTCAATTGGTAGATGTGCATGAAGGAAGGATTTTATGGTTCGTTGATATTTGCCTGAGTTATGCCCCTTAAAAACTTAGTCTCTGGGGCTTATTGGCTCAGTTATGCCCCCTTAAAATTTAGTCTCTAGGGCTTATTGAAATTGCAGCCTTTTGAATGCAACTCTTCCTAAGTTTCTGGCTGGATCTAAATGAAACTTGGTGGATGTTATAACCGAAATTGGTAGATGAGCATGAAGTAAGGATTTTATGGTTCATTAATTCTACCCTAAATTATGCTCCCTTAAAACTTAGTAGCTAGGGCTTATTGAAATTGCAGCCTTGTGAAGGCAACTCCTCCAAACTTTTTGTCTTGATTTAAATGAAACTTGGTCATTTTCAATTTGGTTCTGTCAAAATAAGTAGTGTCTACAATTATTTTCGTGAAACAGCAGCAAAGTGGCGGCGTATTTTGTGACGATGGCACTCTTGTTTAACCTTTAAATAGAGATTAGCTGTGAATGAACATTCAAAAACTAGATCATTGTTTAAAAAAAGCCTCACAAAAGGACCTCCAAGATCTGAATATATATGAACCCCATTTTGTTGATGTCGGACTTAAACTTTTAAAACATGCTCTTATTCTCTATTTTAGTCCAAAAGCTGATTATAAAAGATGTGTCAAGGAGTACAAACGCCCAACTGTTGGTAAACAAGACGTCAATCCACATGACCTTCGACCTTCAGGGGTACTGATTATGACGGTTAATTATCTGATTGACAGGTATTATGCCTCTCCCCCCCCCTTAACCTAACTTTTGACCAGTCCAAATTGATAGAAGTTTCAGAAAACTGTTGAAAATCCATGTTTATAGGTTTATCACCATTTCTTGGCTCTAAAGAAACAATTGAGGGAAACATTCAAGAAAATGAAGAAATTGCTTATTACTACTCTGGTATGCAATTCATAAATTTTCAGCAAAGATTTTTACGGGAAATGTAAATGATTCCTTGTCCGATAATATACGGGCCCGTTTTACTAAACTTCTTGTGATAAAATTGATCGTAAGTCAAAATTACAAATTGTACCTGGTGTTTTCTTTTATTGTTAGATTCTGCCTTGCAATATCTCATTGGAATTGTCTTTGGAAGACGATTCCGATGAGGTAATGAATGGCAGAATTCCAAATTTAGTTACTACTTCAGAAGCAACTTAAATTTTTGACTAACACAAAAACTGATTGTAAGATGTTAAGTAAAACAGGCCCCAGGAGTGTGGAATTCCCATGGGTAACTCGGCACAGGTTTTCTTCCTGGGGACAAGTGCATTTTTTAAGGCCATTATTTTTGTCCATGGATCAAAAAAAAAAAGCCAGGGCAAATCTTGGAGATTAATAAGCATGAGCAATTTTTCAAATATTTGCAAAGATTTTCCTCACAAAATGAAAATAAATCAAATCTTTTGTAATTAAAACTACTATTCTGACTGCATTTTGCTTCAATAAGCGGTAGTTACAACATTTATGATGCCAATCCCTCTGAATAGTTGAACAAAATAATGAAGGTCAACCCTCATAGACTAGCTGTCATATAATAATAAATGAGTGTTTTGAGGGTCAATCAAAATGTGACCCGTCATGCAAAAAGGGACCATCTGGGAACGCTGTAAGATAAATATTTGAAAAAGAGATTTGGTCCAGCATAGATCAACCAGAGGTCGGATTTCAAAAAGTCTTTCAATGGAAGCTAGATTTATCATTCTAGATTAAGAAAATAAGCAAAGTACGGAAAGTTTTGATCCTAGTCAGTCTGCACAATCAGCGCAGTATAACAAGGGTCAACACTTTACGCATTACCCATATGGTCCTTTTTCGCATGAAGGGTCACATATATTTTGGTGAACAATGGCGACCTTTTACCATCGTCATGTAAACAGAATAATGGAGGTAAATCCTCATTGACTAGCTGTCATTCCACGATAAATTAATTTTTTAGGGTTGATCAATATTATATTTTGATTGACATCATTGATCTTTCCTTATTGTCATTTACATTATCATTATTGTCCTGCACATCTGTGCAGTCTGATCTTAGTCTATACTGTCCGAAACAAATACAATCAATGCATGGATGAACCTTATTTTTGTTTCAGTATTGCAACTAGAGGGGTTTCCTGGAATGAAATCTACGACTTTATGTTTGATAGACTGCGATCAGTACGACAAGATCTGGTTATCCAAGACATACAGGGCAAAGAGGCGATTGTGATTCTTGAAAAAGTTGTGCGCTTTCACATTTATTCTGATTACAGGTACAGTATATGTACAGTCAATCTTGCTCGAGCGACCACGCCCATTAAGTGACCACTTTTATTAAGCAACCATCGTAAAAAGTCCCTTTGCCTAAAATAAAATTTCTGAAAAAATGGTCATTGTTCCATGTAAAATTGTTAATCATTGAATCTTATGATGTTAGAACCCATTAGAATCGTCTCATTGAGATGATTCATATGGATTCGAACATCCTTGGATTCAGTTAGAATTATGTAACAATCTATATATGATATCAAAAAGACGTCTTTTTTCATCGTTAAACATTGTATTAAGCAACCGTTTCCATAAGCCCCCAATTTTCATTTGTCCCTTAAGTGGTCGCTTAAGTTCATTTTGAACAAAATTAGCGATATGAATTACCTTCCTTGAATTTAACCCAAAACTCCCTCCTAAAGGCTCATTCAATTTTTATTCGAAAAAATCATTCATCTTGTCAATTTCACAATGTTTTGAACCATACCTTGTCTTTGTTGTTCTGGTATATAACTAAGAAACTGTTTAAACTTCAAAAATATGCTCATTAATTTTTCAAAGAGAAACCTACCCATATTGGAGGAGATAAACCCTTAATGCATTTTTTAGCCAGCTGGCAAGGACCAAGACATTGTTGACAAGAGATGTGCATTTAAGTGATGAGGAAAGTATTTGTCGAGTTGATTGAGAAATGAATAAAAATACCTAATCACACTGTATGAATATGTGAAACTTTACCACAAATGAAAATAAAGCTTTTGTTATTAACAAGATGAAATATTAATCAGTCTTACTCTAAGCAAACAATTTTTCCATTTCTTTAATGCAAAATGAGGCAAGAAGTGATAATCACTGGACGCCATCATTTTGCATGAGATTACGAGGCAATTTCACCATATGTCATTGAATATTTGTTTATTGTGCTCCAATCACATACATCAGATAGGGTGAAATAAATGGGAACAAGGTACAGTGGTCTCGTGATATCTCGAACACACACGGGACCATCAAATTTGCTCGAGTCATCGCATGATTCGAGTTAATGCCAGTAAGTAAAATTGTCCTCAAGAATTCCGTTTCACTGCGTTTTAAACTTATCTTTGCATATTTTGCCTTAAAAATATGCAGTACCTATGTAAAACTCCTCTAGGAATAGTTTTAAGAAATATAACTCTGATTAAAATGATTTGTTTAATCGGTCGATTTAATTTGGTCACATCGTCAGCGTTGAAAAGTGAAAAATCCATAAAAGTCGGTGAAGGCGTAGGCGTCAATGTTGTAGGTGTCTATTCTCTGTTCATAGGTCATTTGAATGACAATAGTTAAGCTTTGGCAATTTTAATTAGAAGCACTATAACAAACATATTATTTCTTCCTTATGATATTTTTGTCACCATCGTTGCTTAAGGACGAAATTTCAGATGTTTTATCAGTCAAAATATAGGCGAGGTTGAATGGCAACAAGAAACAAAGAAATAAGTTTACAAACTTTTTATTTATTTTTTTTCTCGACATCACCCTAAAGTTTTATTCAGCAGCAAACAAAATTTAAGGTGAAGCGGACTCATTACAATTCAAAATCAATGCATTTTCTTTCACGTTTTTGTGCCGAACACCGTCGAAGGGAGACAGAAATAGCTGAAAAAAGAGTAGTTACGATGTTTCGTGAAAACGTGAAAAAGGCCTAAAGGTTTTCTTTACGATGGGAAGAAATAACAAATACACAATGTTAGTTAATTTAGATGCAAAACAATGGATGTCAGAAAGGTGCGAACCCCTTTGCTCAAGGGAATGCAGTAAAATTTGACAGCACGACTGAGATTGCTGCTCGAGCGATCGAGCAATCGCGCGTTCGAGTTAGTGCAGTATTATCCAACAAGAAAATAGAGTAAGACGCGTCGGGACCGGCAGACTAGCTTGAGTCTTCGCATGAATTCGAGTTTTCGCCCTCTCGAAGTAATGCGAGACCACTGTATAAGTTTTTGATAATTTTCCTGGTTTGACATTGAGGTTATCAAGTGATAATCTACCATTTATTCTCAATAAACCACTGAAAGGGTTCAAGAAAAAAAGATCTGACACTGAATCTTCCTCTATGTCTTTTTATCCACAGACTGTGTACAGAGCATATTTCTATATTTGACCAGAAAATCAATAATCAACACACACAGGAGTGTCTTAAAAGACTCATTAATCTGTATAAAAGACAGGGAACCAGTCAACAGGAAGTGAACAATTCTGGAACCAGTCACACAGGAAGTTGGGAGAATTCAAATTTCTGCTGCAAGAATCAAGCTGAGTTTGAAGCTACATATTTACTGTTTAATCTTGGTGATGTGGATGCCTTGAATCATTTCTATACACTTGACAAGGTTTTAAGGTAAGGCACCATTATAAATTTCAAATGGAAAATTGAAATGTTGGTTCTAAATAAAGTTTAAGCTTCACCTCAAAATAGATTCTGTTTGCCAGTACAGAATATGTTGTAGAGCTTTGAACCCATTTTACAGAAAAGAAATTCTCAGGTGGCGGGTTTGAACCCCAGCTCAGCCAAGTTTCATCAGACATCTGACAAAAGTCCTTGTGACACGAGTCATTTGTCTCAAATCAGAGGGTGTCTGATAAACAGGGTTTAAAAAAATCCACTCGTCTGCTTGTATTTACAAATAAGAAATTCTGAAAAATTTAAATTCTAATGTACCGTTTTCCTCTAATAAAAGCACCCCTACATTTTTTATCCAAGCAAACCCACTTCAAATCCCTAGCTTTTAGGAACTTTTTGAGACTTCTTCTATGATTTGAGATGGATTTCCTCTAAACAATCATTTATATGTATTTATATGATTGTTTAGAGGAAATTTACCTAAAATCAAAGGGAAAAGAGTCTAGAGACATCAATTTTAATGATTTTTTAAATCAGAAAATGCATACTAAATAAATGCTCCCTGACTATGTTATGTACAGCTCCCAGGAGCGTTTATTAGGAGAAATAAGGTAGTTGTAATTGTGAACCCCTTGAGAGAAATTTCTAAGGGTCAAATGCATGCTATGTACATGTAGGCCTACTATCAAAAATTGTACAAAACAATAACTTACTAACTATCTTTACAAGAAAAGGTCCGTTGACTCTAAAACCCTCAAAATTCTTCTCATGATTTGCTCTTTCTTTGTTCTTTTGATCCCTTTTGAAACCTGTTTTGACCCCCAGAGTTTGATGGTTTACGGGTCAAATGACTCCCTAATTTCCAATACTAGCACCAGCCCAGCAAACCTTCCAGTCAGTAATTTTCTTGTTAATAATGTAAGAATTCTTATGGAGCCCCATGCTCTAATAAAATCCTAACTTTCTTTTCAGACATTGGGATTGACCATATTTAGCTCCACTGGCCAAAGGCCAGCAAGCTATTTTCATGGGGGAGTGTCTGTCATGTGTCTGTCAGTAGGTAAACTTTTTCTTTAAACATCTTCTCCTCCCAAACTGTTGGGTGGATTTCAATGGAACTTGGCATATTTGTTCCTAAGATGATCCTTTACTTAAATTGTTCGGGAAAGTTTGAATGACCCCCAAATATGGGCTTGGCAGGATGGAGCTTTTTTTCATGTTAAAAACTTAAAAGATCTTCTCCTCCAAACCCATTGGGCTGATTTCAATGAAACTTGGCATGGATGTTCCTTGGGTGTCCTTTTACTTTAATTGTTCAAGAAAGTTTGATTGAACCCCAACTATGGGCATGGCAGGTTGGGGCGTTTTTTTCACGTTATAATCTTAAAAAATCTTCTCCACCCAAACCAGTGGGCGGATTTCAATGGAACTTGGCATGTTTGTTCCTAAGATGACCCTTTACTTTAATTGTTCAAGAAAGTTTGAATGACCCCCCCCTAATAAGGGGGCAGCAGGGTGTGGCATTTTTTCATGTATAAATCTTAAAAAATCTGCTCCCAAACCATTCGGCTGATTTCAATGAAACTTGGCATGGATGTTCCTTGGGTGACCTTATTCTTACATTGTTCGAGAAAGTTTGATTAACCCCAAAATATGGACGTGGCAGGCTGGGGCACTTTTTTTCACGTTAAAATCTTTGGCATAGATGTTCCTAAGGTGACCCTTCACTCAAATAGTTCAAGAAATTTAGATTGACCCCCCAAATATGGGCATGGCAGGGCGAAAGTCAGGGTATTTTATAAAGCTAGTTGAGCAATACAGGCCTTATTGGGCCTCTTGTTGATATGATTTTACAAATTGTTGAAGCCCCTACAAAATCAGGGTCTCAAATAATTTAACAGAGGATCTATGCATCTTTTCCCCATTCAAATATATTTTTTCTTTTACATTTTAAGTTTATTATGGGCTACTGAAAGAGAATGGTGATTCTTTTTATTTATTTTCACAATTGATTTTGGTGATGACTTAGTTCTTGTAGATATAAATCTCTTTTTGCCAATTTTCATTTTCATGACATAAATTGATGGCTCAGTAGAAAACAGTTGTAACTGCCTATATGTTTATAGGCAACAACTGTTTCACACTGACCCATTGAATTTTTAAAGCTTAGCCTCTAATAAAACCCTATTCCTTTCTGATGGAAATGTAATGATTCTAATAGAACCCCGGGATGAGTTTTAGAGCTGTTACAGTTAGTAGATTTTAGGAGATTTTCTGAATCTAGTGTTTTATGAAAATGTGTTTCTGATTTGCGTAATCCAAAGGGGAGAATGAGCCAGGTATTCCAATTGGAGTATATGAATATAAGTATAAAGCATTTAACTGTTTATTTCAGAAAGGATCCAACAGTTAAACTTGCCTATGACATGAGTATTGCATATCTACTGAATAACTGGGTCAGACTGATTCGTCTGGTGAAAAAGTTGACGTTTCCTGTACATTTGTGTGTCATTGGTAGACATTTTCAACAATTACAGAGGTATTGTTTAGATTTATTATGTATTACAATGAAAAATTGTGCAATAAACAAAATTGTCTTAAATATAAATCCTTATCTCATAGTTTACAATTTATTGTGTGATTCTAATTCAAATTGAAAGGACTAAGCCAATAGTACAGACTGATTATTGGTCATTCTTTAACCCTCTTGGGTAGATTTTTGAGATATAAAAATGTCAGATTATCATTTGATATATTCACCACCTAAACACTGAAATTATCACTAACCAATACCCAGCATTCATTTATTTTACAGTATAGTAGTTACAGTAAAGAACATCGTGAAAATGTCAAAATGAATGATATTGGTTTAGAAATTGAATGAGTGTAAGCAAGTTTTGAGGAAATATAAATGTATGGTAATCAAAATGAACAAAATTATCGAAATTTATTACATCTCCTAAGACCACCCTCGCAACAGAACTTTTTTACAGTTTTAGATAATTTATGCTCTTCTACTAGTGACTTTTTAGTAAAGGAAACCATATTGCTGGGTGATTTTAATACAGATGTGACCAGTCAAAAAAGTTGTTCACTTTTAAGTCCTTTACATGTTTTATTGAAATGTTTCATCTTAAACAGTTAGTTGGGGTTAATCAAAATTTCTTGAACAATTTGAGTGAAGGGTCACCTTAGGAACATCTATGCAAAAGATTTTAACGTGAACAAGAGCTGTCGGAGGACAGCGAAGCTCGACTATTCCTGGTGCTGGATAGTAACAGCAAATCAATATCCACATTGGAAATTCAATAAAATGAAAGTCAAGAGAAAAGAATCTTTGTCTAGAGGCTGATATTATTGTCACCGAAGCATGTGCTGAGTTTCAAAGCAATAGCTTTAATAGGAACAGAGATACAACTAACATAAAACAGTTGCACATAAAAACATAACCAAGATTTTTAAGGCCGAAATGGGTTAAAATTCCTCTAAATTAAATATCAGAGTAATGAATCTTTTTCTGTGGGCTAATATTATGGTCAAAGAGCATGTGTAAAGTTTCCAAGCAACAGCCATAGTAGAAATAGAAATACAACATTTGCATGTAAAAACTTAACCAAGAATTTCTAAGTCCAAAAAGGGTAAAAAATCCACTAAATCCTATACCAGAGAATTGAATCTTTATCAAGAAGCTGTTGTAATGATCATTAAAGCATTTGCAAAGTTTCAAAGCAATAGCTTTACTACAATTAGAGATATAACTGACATGCATACATGTTCTATGACTAGCTTTCTATGTCTTAATGAACCGAATAAAATCTTCTCTCCTTGAGATAAATACTTTTAATAAAAATATTATATTTATACACAAGCTTTCGGCGGCACAGCCGCTACCATCAGAACCCAATTCATAGTATTCACCTGATGAAGGCGGCTGTGCCACCGAAAGCTAGTGTCTTCATGAATCTATCATAAGCTTACAAAATTCAATTGTGTCAGTGAAATCATGGATTTTATCTATGGATCTTTAGCTCGGCTGTTTTCAGAGAAAACCAAAAGTATTGCTATAGCCTCTGTGTCGTCGTCATTGTCGTTGTCGTCGTCATTGTTGTCATCGTCGTGCGACATTTTGTGATATCTCTTGTTATACTGAAAGCTTTTACTTGAAACTTGGCATAGATGTTCACCATCAAAAGAGCAACTTATGCTATCAAGAGGGATAACTCAAGATGCATTTTGAACAATTTATGCCCCTTTTTCGACTTAGATTATTTCCAACCATCCAGCACTCAACACCTGAGCGCAGGCACCCGTAGGCGGTGCTCTTGTTATTTTTAGTGAAGTTGTTGATCTTATCATGTTACTGGTTTTGGAGCTTTTTTGAAGGGTTTGAGAGAGTGTTTGTTATGAATGAATTGAGTGCTGAGTGAGCAATTCAGAATGATTTTGATCAGAATGACAATCAATTTCACAAGGTCCTTGACCGTGTCTAAGCAGAGTCCAATAAGTAACACCACCATCAACATTTCAAAGCAATCACATGCAAAATGACGTGTTAAGAAAATTTGACCTGAAATGATCACATTTTGTCTCATTTTTTTGCATTATATTAAAAGATTGTTTTTGAGTAAGAATGGTTATGTTTTTTTGGAGAACAAATAAATATATTTCCACTCTATGCTTCACCACTCATGAAAGTATTGCCTTTGTTCACTTAATGAAATATAAAATGATCTTACAATTAAACAAATGGGTATCCTCTATATCTATTTTGAATATATTTTAAAAGTCTGAAAAGATGCAATCAGGCAGTGTGGACTAAGATCAGACTGCATCTTGCACAAAAGTAAACTTTGCTTATTACAATATTGGATAATGCAGCATATAAGCCTTGACAAAGTCAGGTTTTAATTATGGTAATTTTTTATGAGAAATCTAATTCTTTGGTTATAATGATAATTGGATAATCAACACTGGCTATATTGATTATTGTTATATCAGATATCAGAAATTATAAAAAAAGACCTACTGGTAGTTTCATTTGCAGCCATTCACCAAACCAAAATAATAGCTTACTGTTTGTAAATGGACGAAAATGAATTAATTTAACCCTTGTCATGCTGAACCCGGAATATTCCTGCTTTGACAGGAGGTATAGGCAAAGATCAGCCTGCACATTTGTGCAATCTGATCTTAGTTCATACCACCTGAATTTCATTTTTAAACCTGAAAGGTCTAAAACAATGCATTTTCGAAATCAATACTCACTCACATTTGGTAACTTCAAGTGCTTTTAGCACTTTGATTTTACATCTCTTTTGCAAAGATTTTTATTCAGCATGACAAGGGTTAACAAACCCAAATTTCATCATGATAAATTTTGTCAAAGAATGTTCAAGAAAATATTTTAAAAATTCAATTTGGAATAATTAAGACTTCCAATTCAAATGATTGATATCATAAATGTATTTTCTTTTCAGACAAGCTGTATATTCCATGAACATTGGATATAGTAGTAAGAACCTGAAGTTTCCCCTTGACAAGCTGACAGAGTTACTGTTCTTGAATACAGACACAGAGACGCAAAATCTGTGTCAGAGACATGGTTTATCAGTTATCGGGTCATATGTACATTTCTTCAAGTCAAGCTATCAGTCATCGGAAAAGGTATTTACAATTGATCTTGCTCATTTGACTATCCCTTATAACACTTCTCATGCTGTCATAGAGCAGTAGGTAGCATGTGGGACTGTCAATCTAGAGGTCCCAGGTTCTATCCCCAACGACGGCACTCATCCACTCCCAACTATTTGTCTCGCACCAATTGGTCATAACAAATTTATCACAAAGCTTTGACAGACATGCAGGCTGATCTTGGCCTAGACCACATGCTTTCTTTTTGGACACGGACACAGAGGCTCAAAGTCTATGTCAGAGAAATGGCTTATCAGTTTTTCGGGTCATCTGTGCATTTCTTCAAGTCAAGTTTCCAGGACTCGGAAAAGGCATTTGATGAAACACTTGCCCAGTGCCTTGAGTCCTTCCTCAGGACACACCCCTCAAGAATTCAAATGTTATAAATGACCTATGAGGTGGGAGTGAAATATAATGGATATTTTCGATATTAATACAATAGTGGAATAGCTATGCATTTGAGCATAAGCATAGTTATATTTTTTGTTGTGAAAATCTTGTCATAATGCATTTTGATGAAGTCAATTAGTAAGCGGCGTAATATGTTTCGCAGAATAACTTGAATAAATAAATTTCTTGAGTTTCCTAGATTTATCACCAAAACAATCAGGCCATATAATACATAGAATATCAAGCTTTTACTTATAACATAACTTATTTATTAAACATATCATTTAAAACAGATATTAACTCAGCAAAGCCTCGTTATTGTCTTTTTACAGATGACCTGTTTGATAGATTCAGTATTCAATTAACACTCTTTCAATATCCTTTGGTCATTCTTTACTACCTGTGCAGGTTGAAATTTCATGCTCTACTCAGGTGGTGCCTTTTCATACAAAGCATATCATTTACATTTTACATATCGCTAGTTCAACACAAACAGTTGTAACTGCCTATTGACATTATAGGCAGTTACAACTGTTTTGCGCTGAGCCATCAAAATGGGAAGATGGCTTTTGTGCAGTAAATTTATTCTGTCATGCAGAAAGAGACCCTTGTGATGCTTATTTCTTAAAAAAAAAAGATTGAAGTACAATGTAATTTATTTTGTGGAAGATTATTTGATGAAATGCTTTGATTACATTTCAGACAGAAAGATTGAGCTCTGATTACATAAAAGAGAGGTTGAGATGTTATTCAATACCAGATATCCTTCGTGGACACAAAGACAGACAGAATGTTGTTGGTTCACAGCTCCAAGACTCTGATGACTTGTGGAGAGATTTACAATCAAAGTGCTCTGTGAAATGATATTGAGGACAATTGTTTGTTTTCGTGTTTAAGGTATTTGAAAGAACATATCTTCTGATTTCTCGTTCACAAAAATGAAAGATTTGTCAATTTTAGATTTAAATTTAATGCAAACAACTATGCTATTCTTTTAATGCAATGTACTTTGAGATAGGCCTTGTTATTATAGATAAATTAATTTTTAACTGAACTGTTATCTGAGAAAATTCGATGGTATTGTGATCTCCTTGGCACATGTGTTCACCATCACAAGAGCAAAACAGACTATCAAGGGGTAACTCTGGAAGCATTCTTGTTAGAGTTATGACCCTTTTATGACAAAGATTTTTTTGCATTATGCCCCACCTGCAGCCTCAGCTGGCCTTGCACCTGTAGGGGACACTTGTTTTTTCTTTAACTTAACAAATCATTTTTACATTTAGTCTTAAAGGGAAGGAACTATTGGAGATATTAAATATATTGCTTGTTATAAGTGATTATTTAGTGTTTCTCTCGCTATTTCCTGAAGCCAGTTGTCAGGGGTATCAAAAAAGGAATCACCAGGAAAAAGGTTAAAAGTACTTCTTTCATTTGAAACAATGAGGAAAAAAACATTTTGAATTTTTATCTTTTTAAAAGATGAATTTAATATTGAATGTTGTCTTTTTTTATCAAATTGTCTTTTTAAAGAGTAACATTTACCAGGGGAGGCAGGCATTATGATAACAATTAAGTTGTGTTTCTTTTGAAAAATATGTGTTATACTCTTTGTTTTGTTGAAATCGTTTTAGGTTCTTACCTTGATTAGACTAGGAACATATTTTCCGTGTCTGTCCGTCCATTGTTTAATGACATGTACTTGTGAATGTTATTTCAAATCTATAGTCAGGGTAATGCTCTTATTTGGGATGAAGATACAATTTACAATTATTCAATTTTTAGTGTCGTGATCTTCTTAATAACCGCAAGTGGTTTGGCATAAGACTTCCAATCTGGAAGTCGTGGGTTCGATCCCCGGTTGCGGCAAATACCCTTTCCGACGTTTGTCTTTCACCAATTGGTAGATAATCGTAAACCTGTGTGAGATAGCAGTCGGAGGCTAGGAAAGGGTGTAATCGTAGTACAGGTGAAGATATACCAGGAATCCATTGTTAGGTGCTCCGGCCGCCACGATATAACTGCAAAATTGTTGAAAGCGGTGTAAAACCCATTCAAACAAACAAATCTTCTTCTTAACGTGATCCAATTAATCATATTTAAACTTCTAAAGAGAAAAGGAGGGGATTCATTGATTTCAAGTACAGTCAATATTGCTCAAGCGACCACTTCTATTCAGCGACCATATTTTTTAAGCGACCGCTTCTTTAATTCAAAATATTCTTACAAGTATGTATTATTGGTTTTATAACTATTGAAAATGAATCCTATGTTGTTAAAACTAAGCAGAATCGTCTCAATGAGACGATTCTTTTGAGTTTTAAAAACATGGAATTTCCGAGAATTTTGCGATGATATGCTTATCCAATCAAAAAATCACGTTTCTCATTTGTAAACAAACATGTTCTAAGCGACCATTTTCTGTAACAACCGCTTTTTTGTGGTCTCGTTAGTGGTCGTTAAACTCAAGTTTAACTGTTTATAAAATTAAAACCCTTATCACACTGTATGAAAACGCGAAGTGGAATCATGCATGAGTGTTTTTAGCTTTTTTAGTTTTGTTCCTCCATGAAATCAACTATTCCTCTCTTCATATATTTAGATATAATACCTTGAAGCAATCCAAGCATGGAAAGTACTGACATTGGACGTTTTTGTTGCCATACTAGAGTGATTCTTCCATTTGTTGAGAAAAGAGAAATTTTACATGTAAAATTACGATAAAGGGAAAATGACCTGACCCAAGTTCACATCTTGCTTCAGATATACATTTCTCATCATGTATCGTCGACCGGCAACCAAAGCCCTGTAATTACAAGGTTTCGTTAACTTTCGGCATTATGCCGGGTGTAGTTAAAGAGTGGTTGTCTGATCCGTTGGGTATAAAGGGAAGACATGACTATAAGATGATCTAGGTTATTATTATCTTTTTGTAATGCTTATCGTTTCTTCGTAATCTCATTATTCAAATTATGGAGTTATCTGCTTAAAAAATTCTATAAAAGAATAAAAATTAATTGTTCCGCGATTTTCATTCTGAAATAGAAAAAGAAAGGGTAAGTGTCTTTATAAACACGTAAAAAATTGCAGACAAGCGTCTCGAGATTGGCTGTCGCGTGTTTAAAAGCAAAGTAAAACCCCTTTTCATAAACCTTTATCGCACGACCTGGATGCTTTTCTTTACCTGCTAGGGCTATATCATGTTTATTCCGGTATTTCCATTAATTGGCCATTGCTTTATATTTATTAGTAGTGACGGGAGGTTACCATTTCAGTTATTCCATTCACCAAGTTTTCATGAGTGACCTCCCACAGACCATTGGGAAACAAGGGGCAAATTACTCACTCTGCCTGAAAAGAAGTTCTACGTAATCAAAACGTTCACCTGATATCAGAATTAGATATGATTTCGCTCTTAAAAGATGTAAGTGAGGTTTAAACAAGTTATGTAGAATCCTTGTTTCTCGCAATTTTAAAAATGCATAGTTGTCAGACAAATACAACTCTTTAAAAAGAGTAAATTGAACCTTAGTGAGCACTACTATTTTGAAACATCTGACAGGATTGTTCTTACGCGGTATTAACACTGGTGAACGTAAACGGCCACCAAAAATATAACAATTTATCGATGATGAGACAAAAATCTTAAGGAACTACTTCACACAGAAGCTTTCAACTTAGCTGTGTATTCAAAAGTGTTTTAATTGGGAAATAAAATCATTTTTTGTCCAGTCATATTGCACTAATCTTGATGTATACAGCTAAAATTGAATTACAGTAAAACTTGTGTTAAGCGACCACCTAAGGGACCACCAAAAAGCGGTCGTTTATGGGAATGGTCGCTTAATACAAAATGTTATAATAAATGTGACAGTTCATTTTGATCGCATTTATAGATTGTCGGTCAAGTCGTACTGAATCCTATGATGTTTAAACCCTTTAGAATCGTCTTATTGAGACGATTCTAATTGGTTCAAACAACATAAGATTCAACAATAACCAATTTTTCGATAAGAATGTCTTCTTTTTCAGAGATTTTGCTTACGTCGAAGGGACTTTTTATGGTGGTCGCTTAATAAAATTAGTCGCTTAATAGACGTGGTCGCTCGTGCAATATCGACTGTATTATAGAATGGGAAGTTGTAGTTTTGGGGTCATCAGTGTCCCACAAACACATAGACCAAATTGCATAACAAAAAGTTTATTAAACCCAGTGTTAAGTCAAACAACAAACCTAGATTTAGAAGTCAAAAACGTTTGCGCATGTTTGGTAAATGTCACCCTGCTTTGAACATGCAGTTTGCACTCAGGTGCAAACCAGGGTAATTTTTTTAAACATTTAATAAAACTCAGTATTTCAATATTGCGGCAAAAAATCCCTTTTTCAAGAAAACGATTATTTTTTTCGATTTCTTGAAAAAGGCAATTTTTGACGAAATATTGAAATACCGAGTGTTTTATTAAATGTTTATTATATTCCCTTCGGAAAAATGTTGTGGATATTTTTTTAAGTTTCGATATTTGATTGCATCTTGAACACAGCAAAACACAGAGTTATGTAATAGGGTTCTTCTGTTTTTAGCTCAATGTGCTTAAGGTTTTGAGCTTTTAGGATCACCCTGAGTCTGTCTACCATGTGCGCTGTGTGTTTAGGGTATAGTATTGTCAAGTTCCTTAAAACACCCCCCTAAACCCTTCAAACGTCCCCCTGAACCACTAGTCCAATCTCAATAAAAGTTTGCCAGAATGTTCCGTGTGTTACCCTATTCATGAATCGTTCATTCAATTTTGATTTGTCCAAAAATAAGGAGGTTGAAGGACTTGATTTATTTTGACCTTAAAATCTTTAATCATCTTCTCAGTAACCAATGGGCAAATTTCAAACAAAATGGCAGATCCCTTTTGAAAAAAAAATCTTGTTCGTGAAATTTTGATCAAACCCAAAACATGGATGAAGCAGGGCGGGTCATAGTTGATCTTGACAGTCTATCTGTTAGGTGAGGTTTGGCAAAAATTGTTTGAGAAATTTTGATAGAACCCTAAAATGTAGATACCTATGAGAGGAATTCAACTAAACTTGGCAGAAATGTTCCGTAGGTGACCTTTCTTAAAAATTCTTTGTGTATTTTGATTGACCAGTCTAATCATTCGGAACATCGCTCGGACTTTTCCGTAAACTGAAAAGTACCTCGGACGTAAGTGTAGTAATTTTTGGTCATTTTTCGGTAATTCGGTTCCTGGTGGTAATTCGGTTTATACGCTTTAAGAAAAATATATTCCTTTAAAGTTTTCCAAGCGTCTTTGAAAATCATTTTAACATGTTATAATTTGAAATCAAAACGCAGTAAGCCACTGCGTTTTGTTTTCAAATCATAACATGTCCAATTTTAACCTTACGTTGACTTTATTTTTCGCAACGTCATCCTCAGTTATGTTTGTGACGTCATATAAACCCACGTGCGAAATGACGCGCTTTCATGGCTGCGCCCGTATTATTTCCGAGGTCTATTCCGTAGAATCGCCGAGGGTTCCCGATTGCAGTCAAATATGCCCTGTGTTCAGGATGAAAAAATTCTGTTTGCACTGTTTTGTGCATTTCCGATCAAAACCATTCTAATTTGTTTAATCGGTGCCTCATTTATTCTTTCCAAACGCGCACTTAAACCATTCAAACCACTCCAAATTTACAAATGTACGTAAATGATTAGATCAACAACTGCATCCAAAATAAAAATCGCTATTAAAAATCTGCAATTTTAATGATACACATGTTACTCAATTTTGTAAGTGTATGAGGGTTGATCCAGAATAAACCCGTAAAATGGGGTTATAAAACTAGGAAAATTATAAATTGAACATTCATATAGTGCAACATCTGTGTAATAAATATGGAAATTTTCGAATGTGTAAGTTATATAGCGGCTATATAATGACTGATCTAAGACATAGACCCTGCACATAGGCGGGGGCATTCGGAACATCGCTCGGACTTTTCCGTAAACTGAAAAGTACCTCGGACGTAAGTGTAGTAATTTTGAGTCATTTTTAGGTAATTTGGCTCCTGGTGGTACTTCGGTTAATACGCTTGTAGAAAATCACATTTTGTTAATTCTCTCCGATCATCTTTGGAAATCTTTTGGGCATACTATAATTTGATGACAAAACGCACTGTGTTTTGTTATCAAATTATACTATGCCCACTTTCATTCTTTCGTTGATATATTTTTTTTTGCAACGTCATCCTTAGCGGATCGTTTATGTTTGTGACGTCATATAAACCCACGCGCGAAATGACGCGCTTTCATGGCTGCGTCCGTATTATTCCCGAGGTCTATTCCGTAGAATCGCCGAGGGTTCCCGATTGAGGCGGGGGAGCAAGAACATGAAATGCGACGTCATTGATTACTCGTTTTCTTATAGTCTCCATTTGCTCGCATGCCTTTCTGTGCCTAACAAATTTAGTTACAGAAAGTATCAATATTCCATTTTAAATTCAAATTCGTGTACAATTTTTATATGAATAGTATTATTCTTCAAGTTGAGACCCAAATGCAGGGCTTGATGTTTGGAAATAATGTTAATCAATGTTAATCAATTTCGACGACTTCATTCTTTTAAACTTCATTATACCATTCTTTATCCTCTTATAAAGTCCGATCCCATTTGTATATACGATGTAACTTAAGAAAAACTTATCTTTTTGACATAAAAGTATTTTTTTAATTATCTTAATTTTTGGATTGTTGTATAACTCATGATCTTGACAACATTCGAAAAATGAACGGAATTCACATTTTAGTGCTGACGACCAGTTACTATTAGCTCGAATGGTTAGTCTTTTTAAAATATCCTGTGTCCATAAAATCTCTCCCAAAATTTTTTAAATTGTGACAATTGATTCCTTATTTATGTCTTATTTACTTCTGGCACGAAATTTCAAATAGAATTTAGGAACACTTTCAGAAAATTTGATTTATGTAACAGATTTTCATTATTCTTATACCCTCCCCCGCCTAAGCATACCCATGCTACTATAGAAACGAAATTCAAGGCCGCTTAATAGGATTTTGCATAAACAATAACATTTGTGCTCTTCCTAGATACTGAATTGCACACACAACAAAGTATACACTGAATAAGCTAGAAATGCCAAAGTTTTAGGCCTTTTATACGAATTTCTGGATCATCCCTCGTATGATTGCATAGAAAGCTATTCATAGAACTTGTATTCATAATTTATTAAAGAGAGGTTATAAATAAAGACAATTTTTTTCATCTTGAACAAAATTAGCAATTTTGGATTACCTCCCTTTAAATTCATTAAAAATCATCACAATCATTCAATTTCATTCTGAAACTATAACAATATCATTCATCTTGTCAATATAACGAAGATAATACGAAGACTTTAGAGTGGGGCAATCTCAATGAATAATTATTTTGTTGTCTAATTTACAAAACGACCATTTTACAGGCTTTGTATGAATGCCTCCCCAAGTGCAGTCAAGGGAAATTCATAAAATACTTGCTTAAGACAGGGGCTTACAGTTAGCTACAACCTGAAATTGACATTCATCTTAATCGAAACCATTCTTAATTGCTCTCTCATCGCTCCATTCATTCATTCTGAACACTCACTCAAACCATTCAAAACGCTCTTAAAAAGATGACTAAACAAGAGGACCATGATGGTCCTAGATCGCTCACCTGTGTCTCTTTGATCACTGGGACATCACATCAAGTAAAAAGGCAGATGTCATAAAGAAGATAATTTCTACAAGTTTCACAAAGTTTGGGCCATATTTGTGGCCATTAGAAGTATTTTAAGTAAATTATCATTAAGACACCTTTACCTGTGATATGGCATGAATCCTTCCCATTTTCAACAAACTTCTTTCTTTTGACCTGGCAAACATTCTGACCAAGTTTCATGAAGATTGGACCACATTTGTGGCTTCTGCAGCTCTTGCAAGAATAATTTTCATTAAGGCCCCTTCCCGTGATATGACACGGATCTTTCCCATTTTCAAAAGAGTTCATCCTAATGACCTAACAAACATTCTGACCTAGTTTCATGATGATTGGACCATATTTGTGGCTTCTAGAGTGTACACAAAAAATGTCATTAAGGCCCCTTTTTCCCGTGATATGGCACGTATAAATCCCATTTTTAATAGGGTTCATCCTTGTGACTTGACCAACATTCTGACCAAGTTTCATGATAATTGGACAGTATTTGTGGTTTCTAGAGTGTAAACAAAAAAAATGTCATTAAGGCCCCTTTTCCCATGATATGGCACGAACCATTTCATTTTCATGAGGATTCATCCTTGAGACCTGACAAACATTCTGACCAAGTTTCATGAAGATTGGGCCATATTTGTGGCCACTAGAGTGTAAAGAAAAAAATTGTCATTTAGGCCCTTTTTCCAGTGATATGGCATGGATCCTTCCCATTTTCAATAGGGTTCATCCTTTGACCTGACCAATATTCTGACCAAGTTTCATAAAGATTGGATCATATTTATGGCCTCTATCGTGTAAACACTTAAATTGTTGACGCATGGCGAGGCACGACGCACACCACACGACGGACGACGGACATTCACAAAAGCTCACCTTGAGCACGATGTGCTCAAGTGAGCTAAAAAGATAAGATCTTCAACTGCATTAAAATGAATTAAGCTAAATAATTCTCCATTTCAATATCAATAATTGAAATTGTAAGCGTCTGATTGGTTCTTGGAGAAATGTATGGCAATTATTTATCTACCAAGTTTGTTCATATCAAGACCCTTGAGTCACATTTGGGCTCCACCTGGACGCATCCCTTTCAGCTTATCTGAGCACGAAGGGTGAAAATAGGAAAACCTTCAAAAATCTTCTTTTTTGAAACCAGTAGGCAGACAGCTTTTATATTTAGTATGTAGCATCATCTTATGGACCTTTTCCAAGTTTGTTCATATCAAGACCCTGGGTTCACATTTGGGGTCCACCCGGGTGCATCCCTTTTAAATAGAATCAAAGAGCAAAAAGGCATATCTGTCTTGCTCTTTGCTGAAAACGTTCCATGGTAGTAATCTTAGACAATTATCTTCTTTTTGACATCTGCCTATCTAACTAATGTGATGTCCCAGGGGTCAAAGAGACTCAGGTGAGCGATCTAGGACCATCTTGATCCTCTTGTTTCATTATTAGGATATAAGAAGTGAAGGGAATAGCTTTCATTTAGTTTACCACGTACCATGTGAGAACAATTTGCTCATCCCTTACTATCTGATCAACTTTCTGTAGCCTCCTGAAGTGACAGACTAGGATCTTGCAAGTGAAGAAATTTGTTATCTCTCTCTCGCCCTCTCTCCCCCCCCTCTCCCTACCCCGCTCTCTCTCTCCCCCTCTCTTTCTCCCTCCCTCTCCATATCTCATTCTTTTTCTCTCTCTATCTATATATCCCTCTCTCTTTCTCTCTCTTTATCTCTCTCTTTATTTTTCTTTCTTTCTTTCTCTCTCTCTCTTTCTCTCTTCCCCTCTCTCTCTCTCTCTATCCCGCTCTCTCTCTCCTTCTCTTTCTCTGTCTCCTTTTCTCTCTCTCTCTCTCTATTCCGCTCTCTCGCTCTTTCTCTCTCTTCCACTATCTCTCTCTCTCTCTACTCTTATTGATTATACCAGTTTTTATCTATCTATCTCTCTTTCTTTGGCTCTTTCTCGCTTTCTTTTTTTTCTCTCTCGTTCTCTTTCTTTCTCCCTCTCTCTCTCTCTCTCTTTCTCTCTCTTTCTCTATCTCACACTCTCTCTACTTCTTTTGATTTTACTTTAAATACCAGGTTTTTTTTTATTGAAAATGTTATCAGTAGTATGTTGCGATGCATCCTGATTAGAAAAAAATAGTCATATAACATTAAAGTTGCATAATTTGTTAGTCTGAGAAATCTTTTTCAGAGTTCATTCACTAAATATTGGAATGAATCCAATCTTTTCAGCTAGGACGCGTTCGTCTGTTATTTCTAGCCAATATAACACAAATATGCCATTTAGCAGCATTATGTACAGGCCGTATATTCCAAGATTTCTGTAAACAACATATTGCATCATGCAGTCGGTCTTCTTGTATCATTATCCATCCTAACAGATTACATGCTGTTTCTTTGTGTCCTAGATTTCTGTCTGTATTGATAAGGTGTATCAAGTTGTTGATGGCATCTATCTTACAGACTTCATTGTTTGTTTTAGAATATAGTAGGTACTGTAAAAAGTACAAATAGACTCGGGAATCTACTAGAATCCAGTCAAACAGCACATATCTATCTTCATCACTAGATCCAGGTGGTGTGTACACAGAACGATACATCTCTAACTGCAAGGCTGGATGGACGAGGTTGGCTTGTGCTGGCAGGAACAGCAAACACCCTGTTGTACATCTCCGTCGAAAATCTTTGTTTGACAGTTGAAACCTACTAAACAGATTAGTAAGTTACTTGTTTTCGTACATTTGATAGTGATGACAGCCACACACCGACGTAAAAAATAACTCCAAACAAGTTTCACAATTCAGTAGAATCTCCTCAGATTTGTCCAACATGTCGGCTTGGAGAAAGCAAGTAGCTAGAACTAATTCAGAAGATATGAGATCAGAATTTTCACATTTACCGATGGATTGTACAAATGCTGGCAACATTGCAGTAAGACAGCCTACCCCTAGTTTATTGTACATAGTCGATGCAATACTCTGTGCTATTTGTAGATAAAAGTGTGGCATTATGACCCGTAGAACCATTCTAACGTCATTTGATAACTGATATTTGACCATGTCGACTCTAGTCAAATACTGATACAGACTGCATAATTTTGCTAGGCACTGTTCAGGTTCTTTACTTCTCCCGACAGATTTTAGATAAACGTTTCGATATATGTACTGAATATTTGTTATATTCCGGTACATGAGTTGGTAGATGGTTCCTGTGCTTTTAATGCAGGATAAGTCAAGATTTGTCTCAGAAATATAAGGTCCAATATTGTCACACTGGAGAGATAAAACAAACCCTGCTCCACTTTGTAACAGATCTGTCAGGACTCTATCTACTTTAACAAGAGCTTCTTGATCTAGTCTGTCAAACATATTTTCTTCAGGTATGAAGAAATTAGGACAATTACCCTTTCTAACCCATTTCAGAAGGACAGCTAGACAGACACGTACGCCTTGTATGAGGTTACCACGTGTCCAAAGTCCAGGTCTAGAGTTTTCTAGAACGTGAAATAAACACGTTTTACAATGATAGGAGGAAATTGATTTCTCTCCGGCTATTGGTTGTATGATATCCTTTTTTATCATCTTGAGTAGAATGTAGCACTTGTGTTGTGTTGGATTAAGGCTTAACATTAGCTCTCGTTCTTGGAGTGAAAAAGAAATTCTCCATTCTATGTGTTTGTTCTTAGTTTTTGGATGACCTACACCTACAAAGAAACAGCCAAACAGCCGCATCTTATGTATCTGTGTTTCGGTCGGCCACTTGCATGTGCGAACTCTACTAAGCCAGGAATTAGTTGTCTCCGGAATCCCTTGACATATGAAGGCTGGAACCAAATCTTTATCCATAAATCCATTTAGACCTGACTCTGTATCGGCTGGACCGTTTCTTTTCCAGCCCGGGTTTTTGAAGGATACATGTTTTAAACATAGCCTACCTAATGTGTCAGTATCGAGACTCTCATTTACATCATCACTCAATTCGATTTGATATATTGTTAACGGAACTCTATTAAATACATACTGTAGTTTGAAATATCCTGGTTTTGTGTCAACGTCCGATATCATAAGTAAGGAGTAACCATATTCTGGCGCATCTTCTATCTTCTCTACTACTGGTAAAGATTCGTGACAATACAACATATCTACATCTGATTCAAGTCCAAACGTTTTTGTTCCTTCAACGCTACTTCCAAATTGATATACAGACAGTTTACCATTGCTATGGACAGTTCCGAGTAGTTCCTCAGTCATAGCTTGTTCCCAATATAATTCCCTGACATCTTCAGACGCACCAATACTATCTAATATCTTGTACAAACGTACAGACAACTGTGTGTAGTTATCCTCCATTATTGCTACTTGACTACCTAAAGAGAACAGAATATTTCTTTATTTAATTCCTTATCGAGAAAAAAAGCCATACTCATTATCCTGCTATTTCAAGTTTGAACATTATGGGTCAAGTTTTCCTTAAAAAAAGTCTAAAGCAGGTATTGTAGGCATAGATCAGACTGCATGCCTTTGCAGGTCGATCATAGTCTATATTGTCTTATAATCAGATTATAAATCGATTCAAATACAGCGTGTCGTTTTTATATGACTCTAAGGTAGATCAAGACTATGTTGGCGTCGCCGAATCGCTTGTGACCAGATTGAAAAAAGACTTACGTTTTTTTTAGACTTGCTCTTTGTTGAAAACTCATCCGAATGGCTGAGCAGTGGCGTTTTAGTATTTAAATATAGTCAAATCATCCCAGTATTTCCCTTGTCTACGACAGATATGACTATGATCGACCTGAATAGTTTGTAATGGTCCGGGTTGAATGCAAATAAATATTTCATATTTCTTAATCTTTTGTTTAAAAAGGCACTTCGGTCTAGATGTAAACGTTCATAAATCTTGACAATTTTTTTCGATAAAATACGTAATCAAACGACGTTCTAATGTTACTAACATTAACATTTAGTCCTGAAAATACCCACGAGCGGTCGACTCAATTTTTCACTACTCGGTCGAAAGAGAACAGAAATCGCCGACGTGTCGGTGTCTCCATTTTCTTTGACTTAAGCAAAATTATATAATACATGCTTAGTGTTTTCTATGAAAAAAAAAATGTCTAACGAGGTTGGGAGAATTGATCATTGACGAGGCTCTGCCGAGACAATTATCTATTCTCAAAACTGAGTTAGATATTGTTTTCATACAATACACTCAGTACGTATTATATTTATCTTATAACCTCTATTTGTCTTGCTTCTTTTTCGATGTTTCTAACTGAGATGCAAGTTTCTATAAATAACTACATCATATCGTTGTTCTAAAAATAACTATGTGATGTCATAAAAAATATCATAAGGGATGTTATCACATGGGTATTTGTATAGTTATAAGATAAATAATGTAAACAGTTAATTTTATATGAAAATTAAGAATAATAGTTATACGGCCGGAAAGAAAATGGATATACGGACGGAACAAAAAATGAAAATACGGACGAACAGAGGAAAAATAATGAAAACAAAAAACGACTTATTCAAGTGTCATATAAAACGCAGCTTAATAAGTTCAATTATCAAAGTGCAGAAAGCACTGGAGCGAGTATTCATTTGAAAATATCATTTTTAAATTTTCGAAGTTTCAAAATAAAATTCAGATGGTATAGACTAAGATCAGATTGCACTTATGCACAGGCTTATCTCTGTTTAATACATGTAGCAAAAGCAGGAACATTCTAGTTCAGCATGATAAGGGTTGAATTATTCCTAATCCGATATTTGAAAAGTGAGATATTTACCTTAGTTCCGTAAAATTGGAATTAAATCGTATCCTCCATTTCTCTTTCACCAACTGAATTCTTCGTTGTCAAGCAACTACAATAACAAGGAAGTTAAAATATACAATGGAATTCCCTCTTGGCTAACCAAGAATTGAAAAGAGTTTTCATTATGTGTACTTTTAACCTACTATCAGACGATATAAGTAGACTTCTGTGTGAGGGTTGGGAACGACAATTAAACAAGTTTGTTTGTATGGGGTTTAAAGCCACTTTCAACACTATCGTAGTTATATCAGCAGGGCTGGTGCATCCAGCAGAATCCTGCTGTCCTTATACTTATAACCGTGCTACCAGTTTATGATTCCATTTAGGCTCACTGTTACTACCAAGGGCGTAACTACCATTACTTGCGTAAAAGGAATAAATCCTTTTTCGAAAAATATTGTTGATGAATGATCATTATATCGAAATTACAGCTAATTTAAGCCGTAGTTACGATGTTTTGATTATAAACCAATGCTCAAAATATAGAAAAGGGATCAGACGGAAGACATTCATCTTTTGTCGTGTAGTCAATCATATCGTTTACATTTTTTGGTGGTCACCTTTTGAGTGCGTAAAAATTTTAGAATCCTAGTTTCGCCTATGACTACTACTTATTAAGCTTTTATTGGTGGAAGACAAGTAATTTGTGTAACAATGACTTTAAGAGTTTGACAATATAAGTCGGATTTAATTTGTTCGAATCATCAGTCGATCCCACGGTGCCAGGATCGTCAGTACAACGCATTACCGATCTATCTTACCGGCCAAAAAATGCAATTGGTTGTTACAAGTAATTTCTATCTTTTTCTACAATACTTTTGGAAGAATTGTTACCGGTCCAATGTATATTGGGATATTTTGTGTATTGGACAAAACTCATAATTACGATACGTTCGGATTTATTTTTATTATTTTAATCTTTAATTGAATCCATTCGACAGTTCTTTTTTTTTCGTACATTGTAATTATAATGAAGAAATCTTCACATTTAAGCTTCATGATGATAAAGGATAGAAAGAAAGTATTTTTCGTTTCATTGAATTATATTTTGTCCAAAAAAGTTTCCTACTTTATATTTTTTTTTTTTTCATTTTATGTTTTTCTACATCATTAACTTGTCTGTATCTGACTGAGTTTCTAATTAAGAGATTCTCATTATTATCTGAAACCCAGTGGAGCGATACAGGCCCTCTTTGGTCTCTTGTTCATTTATTTTTTTTTTTTCTGCATCAGAACGATTTGATCCGTTCCACAGTCTATGCGCCCATTGAACTTACATTTAAACACATCGAAAAATTGACACTCACTGCAATCAGAACCATTAAACATCATTCACTTAGCGCTCATTTCATTCATTCCAAACACTCACTCCAATCGACCAAAAACTCTCCAAGTCTTTAGAAAACGCTTCGAAATCGATCAAATCGATCAACATTTTATTCAAATCGATCAATGCTTTTTACGATTTTATTGGCTGGTGTGGGGTTAAAAGTGTCTAATTTCTCTAAGAAGACACCTAAATAGAACATTACGTATAATTAATTCAAAGGAGGTAATAAAAAATGCTAATTTTATTAATCTTGAACAAAATTGGTGATATTGGAATACCTGCTTTTAATTTCGTTCAAAACTCGCCCCACACGCTCTTTCAATTTCATTCCAAAATCATTCCAAAATTATTCATCTTGTCAATTTCACTATCTTGTTAACTGTAAATATTAAAAAGCCCAATTCTTGGTCGAATTATTGCAAAAATCACAGAATGAAACGCATTAAATGGTGTTTTATAATAGCAATTCTTAAGAATGTATTTATCCATTCGCCATTATCTATAATTCAGCATGATCTTAGATTTGAAACGTGTAACATTTACCTAGTTCCACAACATTAAAATTAAAACCACGTGTCCTCCATTTTTATTTCACTGACTGACTAGTTGTCTAGCAATTACAATAATAAGGAAGTTAAAACTTAAAATGGAATACCCACTTGGTAAACCAAGAATTGAATAACGTTATATCATAGCCGCAGCAATAAAATTGAAAAAATTGTTAAAAGCAGTGTCAAACTAAAAAACAAAATTCAAATGATTTCTGATTATTATTTTTGAGCAATAAAAGTGAGAGTTTTGAATAAAAGAATAGAGCCCTGAGTGAGAGATTAAGAATGATTTTTGCTGGATATTAATGTCAATTTTATGATATCAATAAAGGAAGTTTATACTTAAAAATACCAAAGCACTAAATTAGACATTATTTGTAGTACAAATATATATGAAGCAATTTTCGTGTTTTGATCTCATATTAAGTTCTCTATGTTGTCTCTGAATTCCAAAATTTGTACAATGTTTTATGTTAAGCCTAAACTACTATGCTCAAACCTTTGTACAATCATTGACTCTCATCTATTAGTGTTTGAAACAGTGTTTTTCATTAATAACGAAATTAAGTATGGATAGCCTCAAACTTATTTCATACAATTGCCGGGGTCTTAATAACAATAGAAAGCGTTTTGATCTTTTTGCTTTATTCAAAGAGAAAAAAGCAGGAATTGTCTGCTTACAAGAAACACATCTTATAGCTGATATGGAAAAAACCATTCACTCTGAATGGAATGGTGAATGCTATTTTAGTCATGGTAAATCTAATGCAAAAGGAGTTGCAATTTTACTAAGAAAAGAATCAGGAATCAAAGTAAAGAATATGAAAAAGGATGATCATGGACGTTTTATTATATTAACATTAAGTCTTTGCGATGTCGATTTCGATGTCGTGAACATCTATGCACCAAATACAGATAGTCCCAGTTTCTTCCAAGACGTGTTCCTAGCAATCAATACAATATCACAAAAGAATAATTTTATACTATGCGGCGATTTTAATCTGGTACTTAATCCTAAATTAGACTACAAAAATTATAAGAACACAAATCTTAATAAAAATGCACGAAATTTTTTAGTCTCAAAAATACAAGAAATAAATCTTATTGACACATATAGACATATCAATGGTGACAAATCAGCCTTTACTTGGAAAAGACTTAATCCTTGTCAGCAAGGAAGAATAGATTTTTTTCTTTTAACTGAATCCTTGGAAAAATTTCTTCAAAATAGCAATATTGATATAAGTTATAAATCGGATCATTCTATGATAGATCTGGATATGAAATTCTCAACATTAGAACACGGTAAAGGTTTTTGGAAGTTTAACAATAGCCTTCTGTATGATTCGGAATATGTAAAATGTATCAATAAGAAGATAGACGAAATAATATTGAAATATTATATACCAGTTTATGATAGAAATGAAGTTTTAAATATAGATAAATAATATTCACTATTAATGATCAATTATTTTTAGAGTTACTCTTAATGGAACTCAGAGGAGAGACTATTTCATTCTCCAGCTTTAAAGTGAAAGAACAAAATAAATATGAAATAACCCTTGGCAACAAGATTAAAAAAATTGAAGAAAACTTAGATGAAAACAATAAAGAGATATTGCTGAATTTGCAAGAGGAGCTACAAGAATTAAGAAAGATAAAATTAAAGGGGGCTTTTGTCAGGTCCCGTGCTCACTGGATCGATAATGGAGAAAGAAATACAAAATACTTTTGCAATCTTGAAAAACAACATCTAAGTACTAAGAATATGCCTTTTATTGAAACTGAAAATGGCACAATAATAAATTCTCAAAAGGAAATTCTTAAAGAAGTGAAATGTTATTATCAAAAGCTTTATAGTAGTCATGCTCAGACAAAACCTACCAATCTTGAGATTGAATTCAAGGATTGCTTAATTCAAAGACTAAGTGAAACTCAGAAATTATCACTTGAAGGATATTTAAGTTATGAAGAAGTTACAGCCACATTAAAAAATATGAAGAATGACAAAAGTCCGGGCTGCGATGGCTTCTCTACAAACTTTTACAAAATATTTTGGACAAAAATAGGACATTTTGTTGTAAGAGCATTAAACGAAGCCTTTAATGCTGGAAGTTTTTCAAAAAATACAAAAATTGGGACTATCATATGTATTCCTAAGGAAAATAAACAAAAACAATTCCTTAAGAATTGGAGACCAATCACTTTGCTGAATGTAATCTATAAATTAGCATCAGGATCTATAGCAAATAGGATAAAAACTACTTTGAACATTCTTGTATCCCGAGATCAGACAGGCTTTATAAAGGATAGGTACATTGGTGAAAATACACGTTTGGTCTACGATATCATGCAATACTGTGAAGATAAAAAAATAGCAGGACTACTCATGTTAATAGATTTTGAAAAAGCGTTCGACTCTATTGAATTTAGATTCATTGAAAACACACTTTCATTCTTCAATTTTGGAGAAATGATAAAAAAATGGATAAGGCTATTTCTATATGATACTGAAGTTTGTGTACAATTAAATGGATTTTTATCGGATTACTTCACAGTTAAACGCGGCTATAGACAGGGTGATCCTTTATCTCCTTATATTTTTATCCTTTGTGCTCAAATTCTAAATTACAAGATAAAGAAGTGCAAGAATATCACTGGTATAAAAGTAAATGGAGAAGAATATATAATCTCCCAATTTGCAGATGATACAACATTATTGCTAGATGGATCAGAACAAAGTTTAAATGCTGTTTTGGAAACACTCAATGATTTCACCAATTTATCTGGTCTTAAAGTAAATTTTGACAAAACAAAAGTAATATGGATTGGGGCAAAGAAATATAGCACCCATTCTATTAAAACAAGGTGGAAACTCACTTGGGGAGAAACACAATTTAAATTACTAGGAATCAATTTTGAAGTTAATTTAAGTAATATGCTCTTTCTAAATTTTGAAACTAAAGTTAAGAACATAGAAAAATGTATAAGCTATTGGAAAAAACGTAAGTTAACCCCTCTTGGTAGAATAACAGTCGTTAAAACACTTCTCTTACCATTACTTACACACCTTTTCATAAGTTTACCCACACCTGATAACGCCTTTATCAAAAAATTGCAAGAGTCTTTCAATAATTACATTTGGGATGGTAAACCCAAAATAAAAAACACAGTTGCTATTAAAGATCACACAGATGGGGGACTAAAACTACCTGAAATTGAAAGTTTTGTTCATTCAATGAAAGTGAAGTGGTTGAAAAATATCGTATTATTTAGTGAAAAGACTTGTTATCGCCTTTCCCAAAACTTTATTGATATGGAAAAAGTAATAAACTTGGGAACAGACTACTGCAATGGATTAATAAAAAAAAAATAAAAATATGTTTTGGCAAGATGTTTTGAAAGCGTATGCTATCTACATGGACAAATTCACATTTAAAGACTACCAGGATATATTAAATTTCCCTATTTTCTTTAATAGACATGTACTTATTGATTCAAAGTCAGTATATTATAAAATTCTTTATGAAAAGGGTTTTCGATTAATTAAAGACCTACTGCTTCCTAATGGTAATTTTGTGAGTTTAGCTACTGTACAAAACCAGACAGGTACTAAAGTAAATTTTTTAACCTACATAGGAATTCAGAAGGCTATTAATTCCTTTTTATGTAAACATAAATTTGAAAAAAAACCTAGCATTCTCAAAGAATATCACAATCCTAGTATAACCTGTTACTTTAGACCAATATTAACTAATAAAAAATATCAACAGTATGTTTACAAAATACTAATAGATAATGTTGAAATTCCCACAAGCAAAAGTAAATGGCTTTCAATTTACTCAGATATAAAAAATAGTTGGAATAATATATATACAAATGTTTTTCAAATAACCGAAGATAGATATCTACAGTGGTTACAGTTAAGAATTGTCCACAGAATCCTACCCACAAATACACTTCTCTTTAAAATGAAATTGTCAGAAACTAATATGTGCAGTTTCTGTGAATTAAGTGTTGAATCCCTAATCCACTTGTTTTATGAATGCATTAAAGTTAAACCTTTGATCATTGAAACAATCAGATATATAAGGCATTTTTACCCTAATTTCCATCTTATAAGTCAAGACGTCATGTTAGGATGTGGTGAAAGACTAGTGAAAATCGATATCACTTTTCTCTTATTTAAGAAATATATATACACTTGTAAACAGAATGGAATAACCCCTTCTATAAGAGGATATAAAAAAAGTCTAACACTGGCCTGGACTATTCTAAATCATACCGAAGCTAACACAGCAGAGAAGGAGACTTGGGCAATTGTGAGAAACATGGCTGAGAGTCAATAATTGGATGAGGTTTGGAGCAATCCTATTCAATAAATAACTAAGTTAGTTCTTACTTAAAACATTAACATATTGTACTGCGGAATTTCTGACATATATCGGCGGGATACCCACTTATTTTCTTTTTTTCGATGTTATTTGTTGTTGTTATTTTGGTAAAAATCCAACATTATGAAAGTATGTATGTATAAACCATGTTTTACTCAGTAAATAGTATATATAAATCTATGATTTTACCCATAAGACATGTAAACCCTTGTTTTATACATGGTTATAATATGAACTACGTCGCAGGAGCGTAATAACTCGTTGAATATTTTTTTTTATATTAAACGGGTGTTATTACACTAGTGGAATAACTATGCAAATGAGCTAAGAATGAATAGCAACGCTGTATGGTAACAGCGAAAATGACGTTATAATATGTTTATTGTGACGCCAGTTTTAAACGGCGTCATATGTTTCGCGGAAAATTGAAATGTTGAATTTTAATAACTTTGACGATTTTTCGCGAAATATAGGGTCATATTATAAATAGAATATATATTTGTGCTCATCAAGTACCGAATTTGTTAGACTCGTCGTCTATAAACAGATAAAAACTCGGCGTAGCCTCGTTTTTGTCTGTTTATGGATGACTCGTTTGGTAAATTCGGTGTTCAGTGACCTCTCATTCAATATCCTCTATGTATCTATTCATATAAAATTTCTTTTTTTGGTGTACCTTTTATAAATTCAGAAAACAATCTCTACAATTCAATCTCTGACTTAGTCAATTTATAATTAAAGTGATGAAAGGCTTAGAACTTGATGTAAAAGTATCTTAAATCAAAGTGCTGAGAGAACTGATAAGTTGGAATGCGTTCAAGAGATGATGATCTCAAGCCACTAACGAAGCTGACGCCATACACATTCATTTATTTTTGTGGTTTGTTTATTGTGTAAAAATATTAGCTTTTATTCTCATACAAAATTCTACCAAAGGCCGTCTGAGACCCTAATTTTGTATCTTATTGACTATTACTTTTTTCTTGTTTTCAATATTGGTTCATAATTGCTTTTATCTGCGAAGCTTTGCGTATGAATTGAACGTATTGTAACAAAATTCTGTTATCCCATTCTAACGCTTGCAGATGAAAGATTTATAATCAATCTTTCATGCGTAAGTTGTCGTTGTCGTAGCAGCGTTACTTAACAGAAAACTTTGATACATTGAAATTTCATTTCTTTACTATAGAATGATTAACTGTTTGAAAAAGTGGTTCACACTTTGCGCTTACCTAATAGGTAATACTCCCACTTTTTATTGTTTGCGATTTTGCAGCTTTGTAGATGCTTGTAAATGATGTTGTGTTGACCGAAAATACTGGAATTTTCAACGGAGTCTTTACTGAGACATTTTTTTTTATTTACGTATAATGAAACATTCTAGTTAATCTTTATTCTTTGCCTTCCTAAAACAAATAAAGTTAAGCAATCGTTTTTAGCCATGATCAAAAAAGGGTTAGTTCCTACGATAGATATAATCAAAGCACTGAAAGTACTGATGGTGAACGAACCTGATGGCATTCTAGAGTGATATATTAAATTCAATTAGAAAAGAGAAATTACGAATGTAAAAAAAAGTGGGAAGAATTGTCTCGACAAAATTTCCGTTATTCGGAAATTTCACTGCAAATTCAAAGAAAGGGAAAGAGAGGAAAAATCCTGTTAGAAAAATATTCGTTAGAATATGAGATGTTACTCTGTGAAAATTTCTTTTACACACTTGAAATAGGTACATTTATTGATTAAACATATATGGAGAAAACGATTTAATCCTATCTAAAACTGTCTTTAACCTATATCCAATGGTGTTTGTTTTTACAAAAGTAGTTGTTATCATGTTTAAGCTTATTTCAAGTAAATTTGTTGTATTTGTTTTAACTTTTTTAACTATCTTTGTTTCTTCTCAGAGGATGAAAAGGTCTTTGAGTACCAACCAAAGAAACACCTATGAATATCAGTCAGTCCCGAACTGTACTCATTATTTAAAGTTATGATTTGTTAACTTACCAATAGTATTTTGAACCATAACTTGAGTGATTAGTTTTTATCATATTTGAAGCCATAACCACTTCCGTGGTTGACACTTATGTCGTTATTCAATTTTATAACACTGCAGAAAGAAAAATATTTAGGTATATGTTTAAGGAGGTCTAGTGCCCTATTACTATAATTCATGGATAATTTCTGTTTAAGGTTTAGAAATTAAAGTATAACTTTTTATATTAAACAATTGCTCCATAGTAAATTGCATACTAAAAGTCTTTAAAAATATTTTTTTTTGTAACGTAATTTCTACATCAAAAGCGAATAAGAATCTTATTTAAGAAGTTTATTTTTTAAAGGGCGGTAATAATTGCATGACTATGTCTATGACTATGTTTAAGTATAATACAACGTTTTTTTCCTTCCGACTTTCTTTCCAAAAAGAATTGAGAATCCTTACAATTGTCGGTTTATTTTTTGCACGAGAACCTATTGTTTACCTTCAAGAGTTTGGATGCTTGTAAAATCACTCACTATCGATATCTTATTACAGTATTGCGGCTGATATTAGACTTCTGCTCGGAGCTAGTTTTTGCTTAAACTGTAGTTAACAAATTCTAAACGTATTTTGGGAAGGATGGGGCCATTTTTTATTCATCGATTAAGATTTTCATGATTTCTGTAAAAAACGCAGTGACTTTTCCAGAATAATTCAACAACTAAACCCGCCTGTCGAATTGTACACAAGTACATGACGGATCTTGTCCCCCCTTGACCACGGCAATATCTACTCGTCAATTGGAGTGGTATCTAGGGTTGAATATTTAGCTATCATTTATTTAATTTTCAAATAGAATTTTGAATTGATATGGTTTTACAGATTGAAAAAATGCAAAGTAGAATGGCCCCCAATGAAATATCTTCCGTGCCTGTCGTATTTGGTATTCGGCAATATTCGCTTCTGAGACAGACGAAAACGAAACGTTTTCGCTGGGAATAAGTTCACTGAATATTCGAGTGTATCCTTACAAGCCCTACTTCAGCCAACGCAATTTTACAGAAAAATCTTAATAGCGGCGTTCATCCCTATTTAAATAAAAGTACAAGAAAGGTTGTACATGTAAAACACATGTCGAATCATTCTTAAAACCCGTCTCGAGACTGACTGTCGTTAGTTGAAAAGTTATGTAAAACCGCGTTATCGTTTCTAATGACACAAGGTGTCTTGATGTGTCATTCGTCTCAACTCGGCCGATTCCTCTAACCTACATTTAAATCGGAGCCGTCGGAGATCGCCCGAGTATTGCCGAATGTAAGTTCAAGAGGACATGACCTAAATAAACACGTATTTCCGGCTAATTACTACAAGTTGCACCAGCGAAGGCCTGGGTCAAAAACATAGTATCTGTCTCTACGGTGTCTAGACACAAACTTTGTTTTTGCTTTAAACTCTCTACAAGCTTACGCCGATCAAAAATTCCCTTGATAAACATTGCAAGATCATTTTGTGTTTTTCAAGGCGAATTTTCATTATTTTCACTTGATAAAGAATAATAGTATCACGCCATTAAAGAAGAAAACAGTGATTTTGCGGAGAAAAATATTGAAAGATACTTAATTGAATTTTAAGAGGCGCTACTTTATTTCAAATGTATTAACATCCAACAGGATTTTCCCGACATGGTATATAACACTGGTGAACGACGTTCGTTCACCAAAAATTTAATACCACTACATTCTGCGACAATCGTACGATTATCACAGAGCTAAAGCAAACTACAAAATGATGGTGCATCCATTCCTTCCGGTATATTCTTTTATTTCACTATATTATTCTTGGGAAATTGGCATGTTTAAAGCTAAATAATCGGAAAACCCTCTGCTAGAGTAACAAGAGTCCCATAGTCACAATTTACACCGCCACTCTGCTGCTGTTTCACAAAAATACTTGTAGACACTTTTTTCCATGACACGGCTGAAATTCACCAAACCGTGACTTTATGCGCAAGATCAGTTTACTAGGAACATTCTGTTTCATCAAAATCCAACCAGAAACTTTGGAGGAGTTGTGATCACATGAATAGTGGACGTACGTACGTACGTACAGACGGGCGGATGGGCGGACGGACGGACAGACGAAGATGAACACGCTAATATTCGACCGCCTCCAGCGGCGTATAAAAATGAAATTCGAGAAAATATTATGCTTGCACAGTCAGAATCTCAAAATTTATGACTAGCCTTAAGGTGTTGTAAATTACACTATACGACATGTTTCTTGAAAGCCAGAAATGTTTCTTAGAGGCCAATTTTAATCGTACGATTGCGATACGATCAAATTTCGGTAGGAGGACCTTTCTTAAAGTGGCCCCTGAAGGCAAAACACGTGGGGGTTGGTAAACTCGTTCAGATATTTGATAAAAATAGAGACTGTAGTTAACTTGTGATAATGTTCAATGCTGTTTAAATGTTTGTGCGCGTGCGTATTTTTTGCAAAAACGAATTTATGTCTAAGCAATTTTAAAGAAAATGGACGAAAGCAGAAAGGGAAGATAAATGTTTGCCTATAGACCCGTAATTTAGAGTGAGTGATCAAAGGTAAATCTTGTCTATACAGGTATAGACAAAATTGACCTTTGATCACTCACTTAAACTTGTGGATTTATACATTCATCGATCCTTGCTGTGTCCACCATCAAGTGAAATTGTCGCGCGATTTGGAAATGGGATTCCGTTATTTTTAGAGAAGTAACAAAAAGAGAATATATACTGGAACGGGTTTTTAATACAGATAAATAATCTGTAGATGTTGCGCGTTTCTAATGATAGTTACACTTGAACTAATGGGTTGAAGTGTATTATAAGGTCGTTCAGAAAGAGAAACTAGGGCTCTAAAAGAAGCTATAACATAATCTGCGAAAAAACAGGTCGCGACATTACCAAATAAGCAGATCACGTGATTGGCTTGTGCTGTTACCACAATTCTACGAAAAACAGGTCGCGTCATTACCAAATAAGCAGATCACGTGATTGGCTAGTGCTTTTGTCAAAAGCTGACTGACCTTATTGGACTTGACTTATCACATGATTTCCAAATAAAGTAATGCAAACATGTGATACTAGTAAATTCGTACGCATCTTTCAATAAAAATCGTTTAAATCATAAATTAGCGTCTTAATAATTTACATGAAGTGATAGTTGTGTAATGATACAACATTATTACTTCTTGATGAAATAAACTGTATGTCTATTTCAAGTTGAGATATACAAAATAGGCCGAAGTGTATTCACATCCTGTTCACGTGATATGTGTTCTCAAAAAATCCGAAATAGTTTTATCTTGTATTCAGTTTGCGGTTTTGTTAAATCTAAGTTGGAATTGCTCCGCATTCCAACTTAAAAATAATGTTTATGTATTGATAACTGATTGGTATGAAAATAAAAATTGAAATAGATCAAAGAGTGAAATACATTTCAAGCTATGATATAACTGAAATCCTGTTGAAAGTTCTTGCTCTTTATTGAATACTAGATGCTTGCTAAATTGTTCTCTATGGACTGTTTTTCATCTAAATGCCTATGTAGTTTAAGATTAGGGCCATAATGAATATTCTCCAAGTATATTGACCTTCTTCAGAATACAACATAGCTAAATTTGCATAAAAAAATAAATAAAAAAAAAAAAAAAAACACACACACACAAAATATTTTTGAAATAGATACAAAAACTGACACTTATACTATATCATACGCTCCAATTAAAAAAGAAAGTATAGCTTATTTGAGAAAAACTAAATAGATCTGTAAACCTATAAGTAGAAAAAAAGAGAACCTGCCCTGCGTTCGGGATGGGAACGTTAGCGAGGCGCTTTCGGGATGGTGCCTCGCTTTGCACGTATGTGAGCGTGCAAGGCGGGGTATCGTCTGGGGGCCAGCGAAGCGTTTTTACGTCCGGAACGCAGAGCTGATGAACAATGAAATGAAAATAGATTGAAAAATAAAAAATAGGTCAATATGCTCTATGGAATAATTATAGATCGTTTCTATGTTTCAGTGACTGTTAAATTGTATACTTATCATATGTTGGAATAAAAAAAAAAAAAAAAAACGTTATATCATATGATTTTTTTAACCACTACCATACTTTCTATGTATCATGCGCAAATTTGGAGCATTTAAATTTATATTATAATTATGATTATCGAGTGTCATAAAATTTAAAATACAAATACAAATCCAAAGGAACATGTGAAATGCGAATACATTTAATCGTGTAACGGGGAAAGTCAACGTCGCGTTCTGAAAATTAAGGTATTCCTAGTGTGAAGATCGGAATTGAATCGTTTAATTTCGGCTATTTCCGTCAATCAAAGCGCGTCGTTTTGCACGTAAGTTAGATGACGTCATAATCATCGACGTTCCCGCTAAAAAAGACGTACAGTAACTTAAACGCAATGGAAATTTTATATAATCTACCAAAATATAAATTTTATTATACTTTTATTGTTTTGATTGAGTTTTCGGACCTGTTGCCAAATATTATTCTGTACAAAAAATACCTCGACCAATCAAAATTATTTGCAGGAAATTGTCTTTCTTTAAGCGTACCGACCAAAGGACTGCCGGAAGTCACACCCCCGGAAACCGATTTCCCGGAAAAATTAGAGAACAAAAATTTTTTCGCTTATACACGAAACAAATTCTCTCTACCTTTACTAAAGGCATTTACACGAAATTTTCATTTGATACATTCAAATCATAAAAAGAGCAACCCAAATTATCATGGAAAATGCCTTTATGTATAATTGTACATATTATGTCCCTTTTCAATCATTTTTTTTTGTAAATCAGTCGAACGTTTATACCATCAGAAACAATATAAATAGGCCCAAATAAAATATGGTTACATGTAACAAACAAATTGTTTGTCGTGATCTGGCATGCTAAAAAGGGACCGACTATATCTTTTTGCAAAATATTCCAGTTATTGAACGAGTATCATACACAGTTCAACGATCCATTTCATACATAAGGAGAGTTACCTTTCATACTCCAGTATATGAGAGAATAATGAAAGCAAAATCAATGCCGAAGAAAATCCTTCCTTTACAATAGCAAAAGCCTTTTTCTTTAAAAGAGAAATCTTACTTTTTCCTGCGGGAAAAACCCTTTTTTCGTGGTTTCTTGCTATTATTTCAAAGGCAAATGGACACACTTTGTAGTACTGACACTAGAGATTAAGGATTTAATGAAATGCGAGTAATTTTATAAGAACAGTGAACATTTTCCAGCATTTTTAAATTATAATTAATGGTATTTACAGATTAATTTTACTTAATTATTTTGTTAAAGACTCGAGCGCGATTAGAGAGCTTAACAAGAGCTGTCACTGTAAGATGACAATGCCCCCGACACCGCTTTGATTTAGAAGTTATGGCCAATGTTAAAGTTTTTGGACGGAATGACGGACGGACAGACGGACAGACGGACAGACAGACGGACGGACAAGTCAAATTTATGATGCCTCCCTATCGGGGGCATAAAAACATAATTATGGTCAATAATTAGGTTTATTTATTTCAAGGGCGTATAACTCTTGGTCCATTTTCTCTATTTTTCCACGGTGAATTGTTTTCATACTTTTAGACTGAATGCCCGAAGTATTTTAGTAATTTTTGGAAAATGCATTTGAGATGCCCCATCAATACTTTTTGAAAAAGAGGAATTTCTTTGACAGTCACTGTAGCCCAAATACATTACAAAATAGCGCTTTACTTTGTTTCCGACCTGAAATGTTGGCTAACTATGCATTATTTGATTTAAATTATTTGTTCAAAACTAACTTTTTGTAATTTACAGCATTTCTACCAAATATATTACACGAAATATGTCGAATGATTATACTCAGTTAGTTTCGCAATCATCATTTTAAGATAGAGCCCTTCCTATCTTATGGCCGATAGCCCCACCCACTCAAGAAAATGGACTTTTTTAAATATTTTTCTAAACGGGACGGTGAAAGATATTTAAATTTCAGACATACCTTTGGTTCACACTAGGAATACCATAACGTAGTTTGGACATTTTTGTGTGACTTTTGTATTTATCAATAAAATCATTACTAAAAGACCAAAAATTGAAAGAATCACATCGTATTAACACAAACGAAAATATATTTTTTCTATAGAAATTCTGATTCAATGCAACAAGTTAAAGGTATAAATAATATATGTGGAAAATAGCAATTCTTAATTATTATCGTCAAAAAATTGACAGTGGGACATTTTAGGTGACTTTTGTTTTTTCGCTATGCATCTTAACGGCGCTTCATTTTTTTTACATAATTCTAATCTATAGAGAAAATGTATTTTTTTTTTATTTAAAAATGAATAATGAACTTTACATTGAACGGTTCATACAAGAACGCGACTTCACTAACATCGTCGTTAAAGTGGGACGGCTCTTATTTTTTTAATCTATCATTCGTGCGATCTTCATTTTTCCAACTACGTTTTAAAATTTAACACTGATGAAACCAGAAACATGTTTACTTCGTATAGATATAAAAAAATATGTATACGGCCAAGAAATTAAAACAGAAAAATGAAAGACCTCGACCCAAGGTAAGTGTAACGCTGGACACTTCGTTTTACATCATTTTAATACGTTTAGAAGGCAAAATAACCTATGCACATTCATCATTACACGGATCTTACCATGAAATCATGTAGCATCTTATTTGATGCAAGTTCGGAGTATATTTCATTAATTTCCGACGAAAAATAAGGATTTTATCAAAAAAACAAGCTAACAATGTCGACGTTTTTGTTAAGTGTCACCAGTATCTTGCGTAACTTCTCAATCATTTGTGGTCTAGACAGACGATTTGAAATCGACATCGGAAAAAATAAATAGTAAACTCATTTTATCGATTTGGGTGAAATTTTGATCATAATGAGATTTCGATGTGTTTTAGGGCAAATTTTGAACGGTTTTTGAGTGGCTTGATTGAATGTGATTAAATGGAGTGCTGTATGAGTGATATTGAATAAGTTTGATAGGGGTGTGTGTCAATTTTACGATGTCATTAACTGTGAATGATATATCTGTTCAAACCACATAGTTCACACGAAGATAATAAGACGCCAAACTGAAATCTAAAATTAAATCAAATTTAGTATAAATCCTACCTGAAAGATTGAACTTATACAGTAAAGAAGTAATTGCCACAGTGTATCCAACCTCTTTCGATGGCTTTGTCTTAAATTTAATCAAAATGAGTATAAATTGTACCGGAAAGATTGAAATTATGAGCTAAAGAAGTTATTGCTACAGAGTACCAAACTTATTGCGACGACTACGTCTAATGATTAAATCGAATAAGAGTATAAATTGTACCAGATTTATTGAATTTATAAGGTAAGACATATTCATACACTCGGCACACCATAAGTTTACGCTTTATGACATCATTTTGAAAAAAAAATAATGAAAAATAAAATAAACTGCCTTTTAAGATAGTTCGCTCTGCTTTTCCTACTTTTATCTTTTCTTTAAACAAATTTTCGATTTCGATAAAAGTGCTTTTTTTCTCAGTGCCGTATGAAAATAGGTACCAAAATGTTTGGATCCCTTGATCCTGCCTTTGAGTTTCTTGGAAATAACATCCTTTATTTGAAGTTAATATTTCTAAACATATAAATACTCTGAAAGCCATTGATTTATGTTTTGTTTTAAAAGTTACGATGACCCTTTCCACTAAATTATCAAAAAATATGGAAATTCGATAAAGTAAAAGAAAAACATGACATCTTAATTTGTTTGCTTATTTCCGTTTATTTATAATCGCTACCGTAGTAATGCCCATATGAGCGCCGCCCCCACAAGACGGTTAGTTGTTACGAGGAAAGGTGCAAGGATACATGACGAAACTGCTGCCGAGATCCACCGTGTTTCTTTAACGTACTTGAGGGCTACTAATACATGCTTTACAGTAAAATAAATATATTCCCAATATCAAACTTTTTCTGATACTGTCATTATTAATTTGTGATATAATAAAGGATATTTTGATATGAAAAAAATGGGTTCGCACTTTTACATTTTTTAAATATTTGACTCCCATGTTTAAAAAAAGGGAGGTAATTCAATTAAAATAACCAAATTTCAATACATAATTATGAATATGGGAAATAACATTTTTTTTATATTTTGATTTAAGGGATACGAAGTAGGAGTTCTTTTTACCATTTCCAGAAGTTTTATTTTCTGTAAGTCCGAAAGACGGGTAAGGTGTATTGTTGAGTACATGCTTGTCGTTTTCTCTGACTATTCAAAAATAGGAAAAAGCCTTAAAATCGGTGGGAAAAAAATTGAATTTATACAATTTTTTACGTGTTTTGTCAACCTTATATGCAGCTCTTTCAAGAAACATAGTTTGAATTTCGTTTAATGACGTTAACACAACCTCAAACGTTTTTTAATGGCGTAAAATCCAATTCGTATGTCCTTAAAACGAACTTTAACCGCGAGGTCTATATACGATTTTCCGCCACGTAATCTTTCCACATTAAACTTAACGATCTTGCACCTGTTATGACATTATTGTCAATGATAATCAACAGTATTTAAGTTAAAAAGTGTTTTAGATTTTTGGTAACACCCTGTATCTTAAAATGTTATCCATTTTGCCTTGTCTTTTTTACTCTTTCGCACAAACATATCTTACAGGTCAATTATTATCTATGAATGTTTCCCTGCGCTAAGGATGACACAACTGTTTAAACTTTTAACAAATTATACCCCGATTACAAGTGTACATGCGTGCAAAGCGGGATATAAGTTACAAACGCTTTGTACCTTTATGTAATCGTGAACGAAGGGCCTTTATGTAATCGTGAACGAAGGGCAGGTTTAACCTTCCCTCTGTATGAATTACAGCATTGATTTTAGTAAGCCTAGCGAGTTTAATCCTATAACAAGCCCTATAACATGCCCCCGCAAGTCTAAAGAGGGTTTAAAAGATTCACAGCAGTTCTTATCCGGTTTAAAACTCGAACTTTCCCTGATTCGAAAGGTTGGTTATTGTAAACAGACTTAACTTTGAATCTTTTTTCAGGAAAGAAGCGAATTTCGTATGTGATAGTTGACACCCCATATATAAACAATAAACGTGTCTGGCTAGTGTGATGCAGGAAACCTTAGATCCATTGATTACATTAATAAAACATTATCAATTAATACATTCTGTGGATTTCTATTCTTCTATCGATAAAATGAAGCTTGTTAAAAGATACACGAACATTTCTTAAACTGTGTGTTTGAATTTTCCTTTGCAAGTTTAAAGTTGTTGATTGTTTCAGAGAATGGATCCGTTGTCTCTCATAAACGTTCAACGAGCGTTTTGTAAATCGCCTGTTAACGAGTTATTATCATATCTTAAATAGGTGGTGATTAAACACGCAACATTAAGACTTAGATCCGTCAGTGCATCCTCACAGTCCGATCAAAGTCTTTGCTTCACGTTGAATAGATAACTAAGAGCTCATAACATAATGTGCACAATCTCTTGATTCCTCTACTGCGCTATGCCACACACATATGAAATTATTGAAAATGTCACACACAGACTAAAAGAATATTTCCTTTCTATGCGATATTTTAGGAAGTGGAACCGTAATAGTTCCGCAACATGTTTGGACTTACGAACTTTTACAATGTTGACCGAGGTTTCATAATGCAAATAGTAGGGAAGCCCGGTAAACACTGTTAAAGTCCAATACTTCCGAAAAATTCCGGAACTTTTACGGGTCCTATACCTTAACTAAGTCTGGTACAAAACAACTGCAGTGTCGCATATCATTAAGAATGGCTTAATCTAGTGTATTATAATCCTTATCCTGCTTGGTTTAAAATTTGTTAAAATCAAAATCTCATTTTTGAGAAAATTTAATCTTTCTGGCTCAAGCTTTTGCTGGTTGTGTAGGCTAAGATCAGACTGCAAGCCGACTGATTAAGTCTAAACTGTCTGTCAAAATTTTGGAAATATGCTTTGCGATTTAAGATATAATGGGAATATTGTTACGGGACCGCTGATCTAGGGAATTTAAATAGTCAGTGAACGGGTTCTTGGTTCGAGTCCTCGCATGGACTGCCCTAAAACTGCTGCTTCTTCATAATGGAAATAGTTCGCCGGATTTCTTGTTCGGTCCCGAAAGAAAGCTCAGCCTCTAGGGAAATTGGATTGAATGTGAAAGAAGAATCGAGGGATAATTAAGATTAATCATCTTATAATAAATAATCATCTTCAGCCATAAATAATTTTAGTTTGTCAAGTAACAAATGGTTTCTATCAACAATTATTCTTTAAGGAATGGCAACGAGCAGCGGCTAGGTTTCTTATCCTCGAATTCGGACTGGACTGAGCTCCAGCCCAAGATTTGCAAGGGTTTATAAAGTGCTACAGGGCCGAATGGCCAAAGGATGGATTGGAGCGCGGCCGTGACCAAGTTGCTGCCAAGAAACCGCGTCGCGGTAAATAGGTCAGGGGGTCGGAGAAAACGGTAGCACTACTTAAAATAGCGAAGCAGTAGCGTTCTCTAAGTAAGAAACTTCGCCATGATTTAACTAAACCAATTATCGGGAAAAATTGTGAAAGAACTGTCAAACCCTTACAAGGATCGAAGAGACTATGAAAAGACCAGACGTTGACTTTGTATCACGTGACATAAACAAATCTCTCGAAAAAGCTTGTCGGTCACCAAAGACTCGGGTAGAAAAAAACACCGGGTTAAAAATAGATAACATGCTGCATTTAATATGATTCTCTGAGAGAAAAATGCACCAAACTGCGAATAACAGGCGATAGCAGCTCTATCCCTAGTTTAGTATTCATAAAATGGTCAAAACGCAATCATGCTCTTAACTGTAGCTTGCTCGGAAACGTTTAAAGTTGCAGTCAAGAAATGGCAAGTTTTCGGAAGGAAGCTTGCTTGTCAATCAAAACAATGCAGAAAAATAATAGAACCAAAATACCACAAGCCATAAGAAGACACTGACAGCTGTCTGCACGGGGTGTTTTCATATACATGTGGCCTCTAGGTCAACATCGCATTACTTGTTTCGTGTATGCTAGAACCTACAACCAAGGGCTTGAACAGACAGCTTTTTAGTATGGGAATGGATTACACTGAGCAATTGCTATGCAATCTTTACACAAACTGACCCCAATAAAAGAAGTGGATTCTTACACACAATTGGAACTAAAATACAGGATATCCAAATTTGAGCAAGTACAAACAACATACGAGCCTGACTTGAACCGAGTTAAATGCAGCTGATCAGAAATTACTTCTTTATCGGTAATCAGCAAGTGAACACATCATTTTGTTATTGTTTATGATTTTCTTACAAAAGAAAAAACAACAACAACAACAAATAATTTAGATGATAAGAAGTGAAGGTAATGGGTTTCATCTTTTTCCATATTTTACCATGTAAAAGCAATGTGATCCTCCCTTTAAAGTCATGTTTATATCTCATCACCCTTTGTAGCCTCCTAAAGTGCCATACTAGGACCTTGCAAGTGAAGAAATTCGTTTGATCTCTCTCTTTTGAAAATGATGTCTAGCCGCCGTCATAGCGCAGTTGGTAGCACGTCGGACTTTCAATTTAGAGGTCCCGGGTTCGATCCCCGACGGCGGCACTCATTCTTTCTGACTATATGTCTCTCACCAATGGGTCGATAATCGTAGACCTATATGACATAGCAGCTGGAGGCTAGGAAAGGATGTGTAGTTGTACTGGCGAGAGAAATACTAGGAATCCATTGTTAGGTGCTCAAGTCGCCGCGATATAACTGAAAAATGTTGAAAGCGGCGTAAAACTCCATTCAATCAAACAATCAATTGAAAGAGATGTCGAATTCCATTCAATATTGTTGCATATGAACATAATTTTGCTACATAACATAAATAGGGGAGGAAGTCAAGTTAAAATTGTTCTACTATGGTGTATATTGTAACAATGACACTAGTTTTAAGGCTTTAGCATGAATTTAATGGTTTATACATTTAAGAAAATCGTGAAATTATCTCTTATTCCGATCAAAACCATCCTAAATCGCCCAATCAGCACTCCATTTATTCATTCGAAACACTCACTCAAACCATTTAAAAATTTCTGAAATCAGTTAAATTATAACATAAACCTCTGCACACAAAATAAAATCGCAAGAAAAAAATCCGAAACTTCAATGTTATTTACGTTATTCATTTTTTATGCCCTTAGTTTAAACATATTTTATTCAGAAAATTTTTTTACAGACAGTATAATGAACAACATATTTTGTGAAAAGGATTGGAACGAAAGCTTGGAAAACTTATATAGTTCCTCTCCTAACAACAGCCATCGTAATAAAAGGGTCTGTATTCAGAATTTCAAAACAGGTAATACATATTACAGAAAAATATGTAAGATTAGTGATACAACAATAATACTATATGTAAAAAAAATAAGGGTTGAAGGTTATTGGTAAGGTTATTGGTAAGTGCAGAGAAGGGCCTATTTGATTTTTTTTTTTTTTTTTTTTTTATTTTATTTCCATTTCAATGCTGGAGTACATTATTGAAATCTTTCACTCCTACGTATAAATTCATGTACAGCATCAAACAACAATTCGTTATTCCTATAAGAAATGTTTTCATCACCAAACAAAATGTTTTTAATATCAACAGTGGATAGTTCTTCCACTGATTGAATGAGAGATATTCGTATGTCTGAGTAGAATCTGCATTTTAGGAAAAAATGTGTGCTAGATTCGATTTCGCCACATCTACAGAGAGGAGAATCAACAATATTTCGATAGAAGAGGTGTTGGGAAAGAGAACTACAATCGTTTCTTAAGCGAGCATGAATGGTTTGCAGTTTCCTGTCTCCGTAAAAAAATAACTGATTCGGAACTGGCTTGCCTCTATTCAGTTCGAGTTTAAACGATGCCAGTGATTCGGCATTTTTAATTTCAGGTGGAAGTTCATTCCATTGACTTATAACTGACGGGAGAAAAGACATTTTATATTGGTCAGTTTTACATGCAATACTTTTTATCTGATTAGAATTACGAAGGTTATACGAAGATGTGCTTCCAACTGTATTAGGAATTAGCTCACAAAGGTAGTAAGGAGCTAAACCAGATTTCATTTTAAAAAACATTAAAAGTTTATGCTTTCGCCTCCGTTCCCTCAACGTTTCCCACCCAGATTCCCTCATTAAATTTACAATTGAGACCAATTTGCTGCACCCTGTTACAATTCTTGCAGCTTCATTTTGAATTTTTTCTAATTCTTCTTGTTGGCTTATATTAATGTTGTCCCAAATTACGCCCCCGTATTCCAGGATTGGTCTGATAAACGAAAAATAAAGTATTTGAAGCGAGAGGCGATCTAACGTGTATTTAAGACGACGCATTGAATTGATTCTAGTCCAGGCTTTTTTGCATATATTTTGGATATGAAGACTCCAATTCCCATCGTTTGAGAATGTTACACCCAAGTGCTTATGATTGACAACTGATGGGATTTCGATATTATCCATATGGAGACTTGGATGAAATGGCTTACTGCGCTTTCGTGATATGACTAAGGATTCTGACTTCTTTGGATTAAACTTAACCAACCATTTATTTGCCCATGCATTGACTTTATCGATATCAGATTGCAAGATGCTATGCGCTTCATTTGGATCCCCGACAATAATCGATAGACTTGTGTCATCTGCGAAAAGGTTAATAGATGATTGGATACTTTCAACTATGTCATTAATGTAAACTAGAAATAATAAAGGGCCTAATATAGATCCTTGTGGAACACCAGCTTTAATATCACATAAGTCAGATGACCCCCCTGGAATTATAACTCTCTGTTTTCTTTTGGAAAGGTAGTCTTCGAGTAGACATAGCAAGTTGCCTCGGATGCCTGCAGATTCTAATTTCAAGATAAGTCCTTTATGCCAAACTTTATCAAAGGCTTTACTTATATCGAAGAACACGACCCGGATTTCAAGACCGTTATCGAGAGCCTTACCAATTTGATTATACAAATGCGTTAATTGGTTGACGGTTGAGTCTCCTGGCAAAAAGCCAGACTGTGCAGGAGTGAAAAAATTATTAAATTTCAGATGGTTATATATGTGTTTAAAGAGTATTTTCTCAAATACCTTTTCAATGGTATTTAATAGTGAAACTGGTCTATAGTTAGATGGGAGAGATGAGTCACCACCTTTAAAAATTGGACACACATTAGAGATTTTCCAAGAAGAAGGAAAAATGCAACTCTGAAGACAAAGATTGAAAAGATTACATAAAGGCGCACAAATTTGAGAGGCTGATTCAATAAGGACTCTATTGTCAATTCCATCTGGTCCATGTGCCTTACCAGCTTTTAGTGTTTGAATAGTATCGTGTACTTCAGTCGTTGTAACAGCCAATATTGCAAGAGAGTTTTCAACTAATGTAGGATAATCATTTGGCAGTGCTTGAAGAGAATCATCAACGTATGATTGACTAGTGAAATATTCATTGAACACGTTTGCTTTTGCGTCATCTTCAATAACCATTGTACCCAAAACGGGGTCTAAGATTGGTGGTAATGCTTTACTGGATGAGGAAGGGGAAATAAAGCCTTTCAATATTTTCCACCAGTTTTTAGATTTAACATTACCGGATTTCAAATTGTATGACAATCTCTCTATATATTCTTTTTTAGTTGTTTTGATAAGAGAAGTTGTTTCATTTCTAATTCTTTTGAATTTTGACCAGTGATAATCTGAATTTATTTTTTTTGCCTTTTGATATGTTCTTTTCCGCTGGCGAATTTTCCTTTTAATGTGAGTTGTTATCCATGGTGGGTCATTTGGGTTAATTGTTATTAATTTGCATGGAATACTCATTTTTGCATGTTCCATTATTGCGTTAGAAATATTAACAGCGCACGTATGTGGATCATCACCAGAAATAGAATCCCAATTAACCCCAGACAGCCCCCTTCTTAGCTGATCATAATTACCCCGGTTATAATTCCAAACTAACCTGTCAATTCTTTTGATTTTAGGCTTAAGATAGTTAAAAACTCCGAAAGTTGGACAATGATACCTTAAATTAGAATCATAACATGGCTCTCCTACTCCTGATGCCCTTTTTTTATGCCCTTGATGAGTTCGAAAAACTATTCAAAGAACCTGCATTCTTAATTTATTAAAGAGAGGTTATAATTATAGTTAATTTTGGTTCATCTTGATCAAACATATCGATATTCGATTACCTCCCTTTAAATTCATTTAAAACTCGTTCACAATTATTCAATTACATTCTGATATCATTCCGATATCACTCATATGTCAATTTTACCATGATGTAAACTGTACGAATACTTTAGATTAGGATAATCTCAATGATGAATTATTTTGTTGTCTATTAAGAAACCATCAGTTATAGTTGCTTGCTGAATACAGGTGGCCACTAGGACAGGTTTAACTGTCCCAGTTGCACTGCTAATGTTGCAGGTCAAGAAGGCATTCAGAGATCCAAAGGCCTAACTATCAATTATACACAGTGCGCACGTGCTTTATAAATTGTCTGAAAAAATACTGTCAGTGAAAGATCATGGTATTTTGTAACTACAGCTTTAATAATAGAGTATTGATTCGTTAAGTTAAACGTATATACCTATAGTACGTACAAATGCAGACCAATCTTATTTATAAGGGAGGTAATAAAATACAAAATGTATCACTAATTTATTTTATTTTTAACGAAATTAGTGATTTCATATATGTTCTTTTATCAGCGTTAGAGGACAAGGTTTACTGCTGGTTCTTTTGGAATGCGAGCGAATTATCATTTCAATTTATGAGTTACAAAGTGTTTTCGAAATTTGCTCAAGTCAACTGATTTTTAAGACTATTTCTGTTTTTTTTTTTCCTAAGTTATCAACATTTCTTAGTGAATAAAAAGAGTGATATAATATTCAAGTTGTAGCATGTGCTAGTCTAAGAAAATCCTTCCATGATCATTTACTTAATATTGTCATTGAAATGAATCCACTCATTTCAGCTAGGACGTGTTTGTTCGTAATTTCTAGCCAATATAACACAAATTTGCCATTTAGCAGCATTATATACAGGTCTTAAACTCCAAGATTTCAGTAAATATCGTAAAGCATCCTGCAGTCGATCTTCTTGTACCATTATCCATCCTAACAGATTCAGTGCCGTTTCTTTGTGTCCTAAATTTCTGTCTGTATTGATGACGTGTATCAAGTTGTTGATGGCATCTGTCTTACGAACTTCATTGTTTGTTTTAGAATACAGTAAGTACTGTAAAAAGTACAAATAAACTCGAGAATCTACAAGAATCCAGTCAAACCAGTGGTCTTTATATTTATCACGAGATCCAGAGGGTGTGTACACAGAACGGTACATCTCTAACTGTAAAGCTGGATGGACAATGGTAGCTTGTGCTGGAAGAAATAGCATACATCCTGTTGTACATTTCCATCTCAATTCTTTGATTGACAGTTGAGATCTACTAAACAGATTAGTAAGTGCCTCGTTTTCGTACACTTGTTGGGTATGACAGCCACACATCGATATAACAAATAACTCCAAACAAGTTTCACAATTTAGTAGAATCTCCTCAGTTTTGTCCAACATGTCGGATTGGTGAAAGCAAGTTGCTAGAACTAATTTTGAAGATATGAGATCACAATATTCACCTTTACCGATGGAATGAACAAATGCTCGTAACTTTGCAGTATGACAGCTTACCTCCAGTTCACTATACATAGTCGAGGCAATACCCTGTGCTATTTGTAAATGAAAGTGTGGCAAGATGGACTGTACAACCAAGCTAACGTCGTTTGATGACCGATCTTTAAAAATGTCGACTGTAGTCAAATATTGATAGAGACTGCATAGTTTGGCTAGGGACTGTTTAGGTTCTTTACTTCTTCCGACAGCTTCTAGATAAATATTTCGATGACTGTACTGAATATTTGTTATATTCCGGTAGATGAAAGCGTAGATGGTTCCTGTTCTTTTAATGCTGGGTAAGCTGAGATTTGTCTGAGAAATGTAATTTCCAATATTATCACACTGGAGAGATAAAACAAACCTTGCTCCACTTTTCAACAGATCTCTTAGGACTCTATCTACTTTATCAAGAGTTTCTTGATTCAGTCTGTCAAACATATTTTCTCTTGGTATGAAGAAATTAGGACAATTGCCCTTTCTAACCCATTTCAGAAGGACAGCTAGACAGACACGTACGCCTTGTATGAGGTTACCACGAGTCCAAAGTCCAGGCCTGGAGTTTTCTAGTACGTGGAATAAACATGTTTTACAATGATAGGAGGAAATTGATTTCTCTCCAGCTCTTGGTTGTATGATATCTTTCTTTATCATTTTGAGGAGAATGTAGCACTTGTGTTGTGTTGGATTAAGGCTTAACATTAGCTCCCGTTCTTGGAATGAAAAAGAAATCCTCCATTCAATGTGTTTGTTCTTAGATTTTGGATGACCTACACCTACAAAGAAACATCCAATCGAACGCATCTTATGTATCTGTGTTTCGGTCGGCCACTTGCATGTACGAACTCTACTCATCCAGGAATTAGATTTCTCCGGAATCACTGGACATAGGACGGCTGGAACCAAATCTTTATCCCTAATTCCATTTAGACCTGACTCTGTTTGAGCTGGACCGTTTCTTTCCCAGCCCGAGTTTTTGATGGATATATGTTTTAAACATATCCTACCTAATGTGTCAGTATCCTGAATTTTACCACTCAATTCCATTTGATAGATTGTTAATGAAACTCTATTGTACACACACTGTAGTTTGAAATATCCCGGTTTAGTGTCAGCGTCCGATATCATTAGTAAGGACGGACCATATTCTGGCGCATCATCTATATTCTCTACTACTGACAAAGATTCATTACAATACAACACATCCAAATCTGATTTAAGTCCCAATGTTGTTGTTCCTTCACTGCTGCTTCCAAATTGATATACAGACAGTTTACCATTGCTTTGGACAGTACCAAGTATTTCACGAGTCATAGCTTGCTCCCAATATAATTCCCTGACATCTTCAGACGCACCAATACATTCTAATATCTCGTATAAACGTACAGACAAGTGAGTGTAGTTATCCTCCATTCTTGTTACTTGACTACCTAAAGATAACAGAATATTTCTTTTATTTTAATTCCTGCTCGAGAAAAAAGCCATACTCATTATCCTGATATATCTCAATTATGTTATAAAGAGAGACAAAATTTTGGTTTATTTTGACCAGTATGGGTCAAGTTTTGTAGTCTAAAACATATATTGAAGGCTTAGATTAGACTGCATTTATCATTTTCAAATTTTCTCTCCGAAAACCTTTTTGAAATCAGTAAAAAAGCGGCGACTAGTCGGCGAATGGTCGTTGCAACGGCATATCCAACAGCAAAATTTTCTAGGATGGGCTACGCGAGGTTTACTTTTATATTTTAGTGATTGTTTGCCGATTAGTCGGCGAGATATTAAAGACCGATTAGTCGGCGAGATATTAAAGACTTGAGGAGATGCATCGACGAGTAATCGCCGGCGATCAGCGGCCTGGCTACATCCTGGTTCTGTATAACCCACTGACGTAGTTTTTATCTTCGAATGACCTTTTTACATTTAGAAATTAATGAGTACTCGACGATAACTTGTCAGCGTAAATAATGTGTGCTTAGTTTTGCAATATCACATAAAAGATCCACGACGCCGATTCCTATTTGTATTGGCCATTTAGGAAAAAAGCCGTGGTCATGCGTCATCAATATCAGGAAAAGAAATATCTTTTGTACTTACATTTACCAGCTGATGCGATGATATCTTATTTCTCTTCAGGCGATAAGACAGAATTTGAATGGTTGAGAAATGAAGGGTGCTTACGATACATCTGCGAAATGGAACTGAAAAGGTCAGAAAAAAGTCAAGGTGTTGAACAGACGGAGCCCGGCAGATGATAGGCCCTAGCTACTTTATCGCCGGCGAATAGTACAAAGTTAAAGCGCCACTGAACCGAAAAAGATAAATCTCACGGACATGTTGCCCATCTTAAAACCTCGCTCTGGAATCTGCCGATGCAACGAGAAGTCGACGACTGATAGCTGATTTTATCATCGAGTCCACAAAATGTCGCCTTAGTGTTAATGTGACAGTAGATTTTGATATATTCATGCAATTTTTGTTCGTTGCTTGCAATGAAAATGTAATCAAACGACGTTCTTATGTGACTTTAACATTTTTTTTTGTTCTGAAAATACTGACGGTCGGCCGACCATAATTTTCACCAGTCGGTCGTTTAAGAACAGAAATCACCGACGTGTCTGTGTCGCCAAAGTTTGTTTGACTCTACTATACATAATGTAAGCAATGGATTTCATGTGAAATTACCCTTATTTCGTGATGCAGCAAAGTTTCACAAAAAGGCGACGATATGTACAGAGTCACGTGATGAGGAACATTAGAACTACAAGACTCTCCATAATTAACGGAGAGGTTAAAAGGAATAGACAGACGGACAGACGGACGGAACAAGAAATGAAATACGGACGGACAGAGGAAGAATAAAAACCCAAAATACGACTAATTCCAGCGTCATATAAAAGCTTAATATGTTCAAATATTAAAGTACAGAGAGCACTGGATGCATTGGTTGTGAGCGAGTATTCATTTTGGAAATCTCATTTTAAGATTTTCCAAGATTTAAAATGAAAATCAGATTGTATAGACTAACATCTGACTTCACTCATGTGCAGGTTAATATCTGTTTATACCAACAGTCAGAGCAAGAACATTCCGGGCTCGGCATAGCAAGGGTTTAATTCTTCCTAATCTGATATTTTCAATGTGAGATATTTACCTTAGTTCCGTAAAATTGGAATAAAGACGTGAATCCTCCATTTATCGTTCACCAACTGAATTCTCCGTTGTCTAGCAACTACAATAACAAGGAAGTTAAAATAAACAATGGAAGTCCCTCTTGGTAAACCAAGACTTGAATTAAGTTTTCATTATGTGGACTTTTAGCCTACTTTCATTAGATATAAGTAGAATTCTGTGTTAGGGTTTAGCTACCAGCTTATGATTCAAATAAGACGTATTATTTCCACCAAGGGCGTTACTATCATTACGCACAATACGCTAGTGCGTAAAAGAAATGAATCCCCTTTCGAAAAATAATGTTGTTTTGATTATTCACCAATGCTCATTTGAAAAAAAGGAGCGAACGGAAGCGAATCATCATTTGTCGTGCAGTCCATTGTCCACATTTCGCGTTGATCCTAAACATTATTTGGTGGTCACCTTTTTGAGTGCGTAAAACTTTTACAATCCTAGTTACGCCTATGACTACTACTTATTACGCTTTTATTGGTGGAAGACAAGTGATTTGTGTAACAATGACTTTAAAAGTTTGACAATATAAGTCGGATTTATTTTGTCTGAATCATCAGTCGATCCCGAGCTGCCAGGATTGATAGTACAACGCATTACCGATCTAGCTTACCGGCAAAAAATGTAATTGGTTGTTACAAGTAATTTTTATCTTTTTCTACAATACTTTTCGAAGAATTGTAACCGGTCCTATGTATATTGAGATAGTTTGTGTTTTGGTTTGCTTGAATGGGCTTTACGTCGCTTTGAACAATTTCGCAGTTATATCGCGGCGGCCGGAGTACCTATCAATGGATTCCTGGTATTTCTTTCACCTGTACTACCGTTACACCCTTTCCTAGCCTCCGACTGCTATCTCACATAGGTTAACGATTATCTACCCATTGGTGAGAGATAAACGTCGGAAAGGATATTTGCCCTCACTGGGGATCGAACCTACGACTTCCAGATTGGAAGTCATATGCCTAACCAACTGCGCTATGGTGGCGGCAGTTTGTGTATTGGATAAAACTCATAATTACGATACACACTGATTTATCTTCATTAGATTAATCTTTAATTGATTCCATTCGACAGTCTATCATCTTATGATATAATTATAATAAAGAAATTTTCACATTTAAGCTTTATGATGATAAAGGATATGAAGAAAGTATTTTTTGTTTCATTGATTTATATTTTGTCCAAAAAAGTTTACTACCACATGATAATTTTTCATTTTATGTTTTTCTCCATCATTAACTTGTCCGTATCTGACTGAGTTTCCCATTAAGAGATTCTCATCATTATCTGAAAGCCAGTGGAGCGATACAGGCCCTCTGGTGCCTCTTGTTAATTTAATGTTTTTCTGCATCAGAACGATTTAATCCGTTCCACAGTCTATGCACACATTGTACTTACAGTTAAATAATTCGTGAAACTGACACTCACTGCGATCAGAACCATTCAACATCATTCACTTAGCGCTCCATTCATTCATTCCAAACACTCACTCAAATCGATCAAAAACGCTCCAAATCTTTAGAAAACGTTTCGAAATCGATCAAATCGATCAACATTTTATTCAAATCGATCAATGCTTTCTACGATTTTATTGGCTGGTGTGGGTTTTCTGATTTCTGTAAGAAGACGCCCCAAAAGAACACTACGTACAATTTATTAAAAGGAGGCAATGAATATCGCTAATGTTGTTCATCTTGAACAAAATCGGCGATATTGCAATGCCTGCCTTTAATTTCGTTCAAAACTCGCCCCACACGCTCATTCATCTTCATTCCAAAATCATTCCAAAATTATTCATCTTGTCAATTTCACTATCTTGTTTTCTGTAAACATTAAAAAGCTCAAATCTTGGTCGAATTATTGCAAAAATAACAGGATGAAACGCATTAAATGGTGATTTATGATGGCAATTCTAAAGCCTGTATTTATCCATTCGACATTATCTTAAATTCTTCATGATTGTTTAATATTTACCTAGTTCCACAACATCGCAATCAAAACCACATGTCCTTCATTATTCTTTCACCGACTGAACACTTCGTTGTCTGGCAACTACAATAATAAGGAAGTTTAAACTTTAAGTGGAATTCCCAATTGGTATACCCAGAATTGAATTACGTTTATCATACGAGTTACGACACTTGGGAATTACATATTGAGGTAGTTGAACAGTAATGGATCCGCAGCATTTCGGAACTAATGATCTTTCAAAGTGTTGATTGGTGTGTCCCAAATGAAATCATTAGAAAGCCTCGATGAGCACGGTTAAAATTTATTAATACTGAAATGTTGCGTGAATATTACTGCTCCACTTACTTAAAAAAAAAATCCAAATGATTTTTTGTATGAGGCTTAATGTTCCTTTCAAAATGACTTTCGTTTATCACTGAGGCTTGTGCATCTACAAAAGGATTCCCGTTTCTCACAACAGTAAAATCGTACGACTCACCCGGGGCCTGTTTTATTAAAGATCTCACGATCATTTTTGCGTAAGACAAAAAATAAAGTTGCGTCTACAGAAGTAACTCAATATGGAATTCTGTCATGCATCGTCTCGTTCGAATCTTCCTTAAAAGATAATTTCAAAGAGATATTGCAATGCAGAATCTAAAACTGAATGAACACACCAGATACGATTTGTGATTTTGACTTACGATAAAATTTTTCGTAAGAAGTTTAGTAAAGAGGGCCCATGAGCCTCCAGCTGCTCATCCCATATAGACATACTACTCGCCATATGCCCATTGGTCGGAACAAATGAATCGTGTCACAATGAACTTTGTTAAGGTACATGTAGTACCCGTAATAGTTCCGCAACATTTAGGACGACATGTTCTATAAAAATGTTAACCGAGGTTTCCTAATGAAAATTCTCGGGAAACTTAAGTTAACACTGAAAAAGTCTTTTACTTCCGAAACGTTGCGGAGCTTTTACGGGACCACTACCTTAACTAAGTCAGGTGCAAAACAACTGTAGTGTCGCAGACCATTATAAATGGCTAAAGGTAGAGTCGTTTTATCCTTATTCTATTGGATTTAAATTTTGTTATAATCGAATTGCCATTTTTGAAAAAGTCCAGCCTAAGCTTTTGCTGGTTGTGTAGGCTCAGATAAGACTACACGCCGACGGAACTTAGTCTAAACTTTCTGCCAAAGCTTTGGGAATATGCTTTGCGATTTCAAGTATAGTGGGGGAGTTTTGTTTTTGATTAAAATTATTCGATTATAAGAAGTGAAGAGAATGGGTTTAATATTTTTACCAATTACCATGTTAGATCAATGTGCTCATCCCATAAAAGTCATGTAAATATCGGATCATTTAGTAGCCTCCTGAAAGGATATACAAGGATCTTGCAAGGAATTTGTTAGCTATCTCCCTTCTCCCTCCCTTACTCTCTCTCTCTCTCCCCCTCTCTCTCTCTCTCTCTCTCTCTCTCTCTCTCTCTCTCTCTCTCTCTCTCTCTCTCTCTCTCTCTCTCTCTCTCTCTCTCTCTCTCTCTCTCTCTCTCTCTCTCTCTCTCTCTCTCTCTCTCTCTCTCTCTCTCTCTCTCTCTCTCTCTCTCTCTCTCTCTCTCTCTATCACATCTGGATGAGTTGTTCAAATGCGAATCTTTCAGCTCAAGCCATCGTAACAATCCAACTGAATTCAAACCAACTTAAAAATAAATCAATTTTAAATCAATCAATAAGCGTCTCATTCTTTCATTCCAAACACTCGACCAAAAACGTTCCTCAATTGTTCAAAGTCGTTCTGCGTTGTTCAAATCGATCAAATCAATCTCAATTTAAATGGCTGGTTCGAATTTAATAGCCATTGATTGAGGACAAGATAACAGAAAGATACGTGGAATTGAATGTGTAATAAATTATCCTTAATTTTGTGCAATTTGGACAAAATTAACGAAACTTTATTACCTCCCCTACTTTCATCCACATCTCATTCCCTCCACTCGCTCAATTTCATTTCGGAACAATTCCAAAATCATTTACCTTATCAATTGTACGATGATGTTTATTGTAGTACACGTTGATAAATTTTAAACAGAGATGGTAACACAACACCTTGAATAACTTCCTTTTACGCAATAAAAAGATATGCTGAAAAATTTGGTATTCCCCTTTTTTTCATTTTTTTCAGAGTTTTTTAATCTCCTCTTATAACTGCGCCCTCCATTCAAAGAGTTCCCCTTCACTTCTTAGTAATAAAGCCTATTTTAGTTGAATAAACTTACATGAACTGTAAAAAGAAAATGCAATTCTATTTCTCTAATTTAAGGTTTATTTCCTCTAAACAATTATTGTTTTTTTCTCCTTACATATAGTTTTTTTCTCCTTAACAATAGTTGTTTAGAGGAAATCAACCTCAAAATAAAGGTTTAACTAAAAAAACGTATCAATTTGAAAAATATATTTCCTCAGAAAATGGATAGCCAAGGGTTCAACTCTTGAACCCTAGGCGATTCTACAAAATGACCCTCACGAATTGTATGAGCACAGCCATGAAAGCGCGTCATATCGCACGTGGGTTTGTACCACGTTACTAACATTACTGAAGATGACGTTAAAAATGTTATCAAGTTATAACTTGACAAAAAGATCTCAACAGACGATTAAAGCATTAAAGGAGTTTTTTGTTGTTATTCTTCAAGCGTATTGACCAAGCTTCAACCAGAATGACCGAAAATTACTACACTCATAAAATTTTCGGACCAAGGC